>JBBMRE010000068.1:0-392279 GCA_037974335.1 Prionace glauca
TCACGTGCTCACTGTGTCGTTGCGATCTGATTAGGGATACGCAACATGGCTTTGTTAGAGGGAGGTCTTGCCTTACGAATCTGGTGGAATTCTTTGAGGAGGTGACAAAAACGGTTGACGATGGGAGAACGTTGATGTCATCTATATGGATTTCAGTAAGGCGTTTGACAAAGTCCCTCACGGTAGGCTGGTAGACAAAGGTTAAGGCGCATGGGATACGAGGCAAGGTAGCTAGGTGGATTGAGAACTGGCTGGGAAATAGGAGACAGAGGGTAGTTGTGGAAGAGACCTTGTCGGGCTGGAGGTCAGTGACCAGTGGTGTGCCCGCAGGGCTCAGTACTGGGACCTCTCCTCTTTGTAGTCTACATAAATGACTTGGAAGAGGGCGTAGGTGGTGTGATTAGCAAGTTGCTGATGACACCAAGATGGCAGGGTTGGCGGGGTACGGAACTGGATTGTCAGGTGATACAACAGGATATAGATAGGTTGGTGCAGTGGGCAGATAGGTGGCAGATGGCATTTAATCCTGACAAATGCGAGGTGATGCATTTTGGACGGAATAATGCAGAGAGGAGCTATGAGATTAAAGGGAGGCCGATTAGGAGTATTGACATACAGAGGGACCTGGGAGTGCAGGGTTCACAAATCCATGAAGGTTGCATCACAAGTGGAGAAGGTCGTTAGGAAGGCTTATGGGATGTTGGCCTTTATAGGAAGGGGCATAGAGTATAAAAGCTGCTGTCTAATGCTTCAGTTGTACAGAACGTTGGTTAGACCGCATTTGGAGTACTGCGTCCAGTTCTGGTCACCTTACTATCGGAAGGACGTGGAGTCTCTGGAAAGGGTGCAGAGGAGGTTTACCAGGATGTTGCCTGGCATGGGGGGACTGGGTTACGAGGAGAGGTTGAAGAAACTGGGACTGATTCGTCCTTGGAAAGGCGGAGATTGAGAGGGGACATGATAGAAGTATATAAGATAATGAAGGGAATGGATAGAGTTAATAGTGAGAGACTGCTCCCTAGACTGGATACAAACACGAGAGGTCATCATTTAAGGGTGAGGGGGGAGAGGTATAATTTGGAGGTGAGAGGAAGGTTCTTTACGCAGAGAGTTGTAGGGGTCTGGAACGCGCTACCAGAGTAGGGTGGTGGAGGCAGGAACATTGGACTCTTTTAAGATGCAGTTAGATAGGCACATGAGTGAAACGAGAATGGAGGGATATGGTAGGGGATATTAAATAGGGTTAAACCTCGGAGACACCGGAAAGGCAGGCTGTAAGATTAATATTTTGACTTTATTCCACAGGTGGAGGTCCACCTCGTGTCAAACGAGGGGCATTCACACGGCGGGTCGTGCCTGGGCTGCTCTTGGAAGTTCCAGGAGTGGCCTAGAACCTCGTGTCGGTGTGTGTGCTTGATCCTGGACCGGTAGATGGGCGCCGCAACAGCTCAGTGATTAGCACTGCTGGCTGTGCAGACACATGGATTTGGGCCTGTGTCTGTGGGAGTTTGCGCATTCTCCCTGTGGTTGCGTGGGTTTCCTCCGGGCGCTGCTCGGTTTCCTCCCAACATCCCCAAAAATGTGCTCTCAGGCTAATCGGTTTTTTACCAAATCGACACTATTTCTTCCCTGAATCTGACTGAGTAGGGTTCCATTCGTAGGCCATGCAGGGTAGAATAGGTGTAGGGTGATGTGGCGGCGCGGGCTCGTTGGGCCGAAGGGCCTGTTTCCCGTGCTGGATTGTTCTTTGTTCTATCTCTCTCTCTGTAACCCCCTGCACCCCTCCATCTCTCTCTCTCTGTAACCCCCTGCATCCCTCCATCTCTCTCTCTGTAACCCCCTGCACCCCTCCATCTCTCTCTCTCTGTAACCCCCTGCATCCCTCCATCTCTCTCTCTGTAACCCCCTGCACCCCTCCATCTCTCACTCTCTCTCTCTGTAACCCCCTGCACCCCTCCATCTCTCTCTCTGTAACCCCCTGCAACCCTCCATCTCTCTCTCTCTCTAACCCCCTGCACCCCTCTCCATCTCTCTCTCTCTCTAACCCCCTGCACCCCTCCATCTCTCTCTCTCTGGAACCCCCCTGCACCCCTCCATCTCTCTCTCTCTGTAACCCCCTGCACCCCCTCCATCTCTCTCTCTCTGTAACCCCCTGCATCCCTCCATCTCTCTCTCTCTCTCTGTAACCCCCTGCACCCCCTCTTCATCTCTCTCTCTCTGTAACCCCCTGCACCCCTCCATCTCTCTCTCTCTCTAACCCCCTGCACCCCTCTTCATCTCTCTCTCTCTAACCCCCTGCACCCCTCTCCATCTCTCTCTCTCTCTGTAACCCCCCTGCATCCCTCTCCATCTCTCTCTCTCTGTAACCCCCTGCATCCCTCTCCATCTCTCTCTCTCTCTAACCCCCTGCATCCCTCTCCATCTCTCTCTCTCTCTAACCCCCCCTTGCATCCCTCTCCATCTCTCTCTCTCTGTCCTGTCTATTAATTTTTATGTTCTCTCTCATTTCAGCAACAAGCCCACAGTGATCTACAGCCTGCCTCCACCTGATGAAATGGATGATGTAAGTCCACCCGGATTACACACTGTCCTTGCTTGGCCGTGGTCTGTTGGAGGGGAGTTGAACTGTTTGGGCGGTCTGGGTCCCCTGGGGGGGAGGAACCAGGAGTTCACTGGCTGGCTGGGGTTTTTTGCGGAGATGAGGGTAATGTCTATGCGGTGGGGGGTGGGTTGGTTTTTGTGGGGATAGGGGTGGGGGTGGCAGGGGAGGAGGAGGGCGCAAAGTGGAAGGATGCTCCATGCACTGGGATGTAATTTGATTTGGATTATTTTTCAGTTTGTCACTTTAACCTCTGCACTCACACTCTCTCTCTCTCTCTCTCTATTAGGGTGATTTCAAACAGAAATCGTCATTTATTGTCTGATGCTCGCAATCCCAGCCAGAGATAAACTACGGATCTGTGTACGGACAACACCGCACTCCACTTCCTCTCCCCCATTCCCCCCCACCCAGTTCATTCCTCTCTTCCACACCCCCTCCCCATTTCATTCCTCACCCCCTCAGCCCCTCTGAGTGAGATATACCCCTGGCTTGTCCATGTGAACATTTTTTAATACAGCTGGGAAAATGATGAGATAAGTACTGTTCAAAATTAGTGTCTCTTTTACCTCTGTCCTGTAGGAACTTTTATTAATTAACTGTATAAATTTATATCATTGTATAATGCCAGGATCAATGTTGAAGGAGATTTACTATGTATCTAACCCGTGCTGTACCTGTCCTGGGAGTGTTTGATGGGGACAGTGTAGAGGGAGATTTACTCTGTATCTAACCCTGTGCTGTACCTGTCCTGGGAGTGTTTGATGGGGACAGTGTAGAGGAGATTTACTCCTGTATCTAACCCCGTGCTGTACCTGTCCTGGGAGTGTTTGATGGGGACAGTGTAGAAGGAGATTTACTCTGTATCTAACCCTGTGCTGTACCTGTCCTGGGAGTGTTTGATGGGGACAGTATAGAGGGAGATTTACTCTGTATCTAACCCCGTGCTGTACCTGTCCTGGGAGTGTTTGATGGGGACAGTATAGAGGGAGATTTACTCTGTATCTAACCCCGTGCTGTACCTGTCCTGGGAGTGTTTGATGGGGGGACAGTGTAGAGGGAGATTTACTCTGTATCTAACCCCGTGCTGTACCTGTCCTGGGAGTGTTTGATGGGGACAGTATAGAGGGAGATTTACTCTGTATCTAACCCCGTGCTGTACCTGTCCTGGGAGTGTTTGATGGGGACAGTATAGAGGGAGATTTACTCTGTATCTAACCCCGTGCTGTACCTGTCCTGGGAGTGTTTGATGGGGACAGTGTAGAGGGAGATTTACTCTGTATCTAACCCCGTGCTGTACCTGTCCTGGGCGTGTTTGATGGGGACAGTGTAGAGGGAGATTTACTCTGTATCTAACCCCGTGCTGTACCTGTCCTGGGAGTGTTTGATGGGGGACAGTGTAGAAGGAGATTTACTCTGTATCTAACCCCGTGCTGTACCTGTCCTGGGAGTGTTTGATGGGGGACAGTGTAGAGGGAGATTTACTCTGTATCTAACCCGTGCTGTACCTGTCCTGGGAGTGTTTGATGGGGGACAGTGTAGAAGGAGATTTACTCTATGTAACCCCATGCTGTACCTACTCTTGAGCACAGTGTACAAAAATTTTTTAAACCTATCTTTCTGCTAAATAAGTGAATAAAATTACTTTCTGATAGGTGTGGTCTGCTTATTTTTGTAAACTAGTCTTCTCAGAAGAGATTTGAACAATAGTAGCCTGGTCATGGGAACTCTCATCTCTCTCCCCTTGAAACATCTGCGTGTTTCCCAGTTGGAAACCATGGATGATCAGGGATACCCATTGCTTGCTGAAGTCCAGCAAAAGCCGGATAAAATCTGAGATGCATCAAAGATGTCAAAAGACAGTATTGGACCAAGCTAGAGTCCCAGGCTAGCCACACAGACCTCCTGCTGGCTATGGCAAGCTCTGCAAGAAAACAGGTTATAAGATGAAAGCGCGTAAAATCGCTGGTTCCAATGCACCCCTCCCTTATGAGCTCAAACATTGTACGCCCATTTTGAGCAAGAGGTCAGTGAGAGTATGCCCTCCACCCTGGATGAACCCTCAAACGGGCAAGGGAACGAAGAAGGTATCTGAGGTCACCACTGCAGATATCAGAACAGCTTTCTCAAGTCAACCTATGGAAAGACAATTTGGTCTGGATGGGATATCCAGAAGAGCACTCAGATTCTTCATGGATCAGCTGGCGGAGACAGCTTCAACTCCTCTTTCCCACCATCTCTGGTCCCTCCCTGTTTGAAGAAGCCAAACATCTTCCTAGTACCAAAAAAAAACCCCAAGCAGCATGTCCTCAACGACTATTGGCCCAGTGGCTCTGACATCCATCATTATAAAGTGCTTTGAAAGGTTAATAATGGCACAATCCGGCCTCCCAGATTACCTGGATCCACTGTGGTTCACTTATCGCTGCAACAGGTCCACAGCAGATGCCATCTCTCTGGCCCTAAACTCACCCTGGAACACCTAGATTACAAGGACATCTATATCAGACTCCTGTTGACTACATCTCAGCCTTCAACATCATTATTCCTACAAAACTCATCTCCGAACTCTGTCACCTGGGGCTCGGCTTCTCCTCCTGCGACTGGACCCTAGACTTCCTGCCCACAGAGACTGTAAATCAGTAAGGATAAGGCAACAACACCACCCTCTACAATCATCCTCAACACCGGTGCCTCCACAAGGCTGTGTTCTCAGCCCCCCACTATACTCCTTATACACCTATGACTGTGCGGCCAAATTCACCTCAACTTGGACTTTCAAGTTTGTTGATGACACTATCGTGGTGGGCTGGATCTCGATGATGAGACAGAGAATCTGGTGAGCTGGCGTGACAATAATCTCTCCCTCAGTGTCAACACAAACAAAGGAGATAGTCATTATGCTTCCTGGAGTCAGTGGTGAAAATGCCCCTGTCTACGGCAATGGGGGCAAAGTAGAATGGTTGAGAGCTTCAAGTTTTTTTAGGTGTCCAGATCACCAACAACCTGTCCTGGCCCGTCTGTGTGGACACTATAGCTATGAAAGCCCACGAACACCATAGAAAGCATTCTTGAGAGCAGCTTGGTACGGCTCCTGCTCTGCCCCAACACCACAATAAACTAAAGGGCTGTGAGTGAAGCCCAGTCCATCACTCAAACCAGCCTCCCACCCACTGACTCTGTCTACGCTTCCCATTGCCTTGGAAAAGAAGCCAGCTTAATCAAGGACCCCACGCACCCCAGACATTCGGTCCCTCCACCTTCTTCCTTTGGGGGAAAAGATGCAAAAGTTTGAGATCATGTATCAACCAACTCAAACAGTTCTCCCCTGCTGCTGTCAGACTACCACACATTAAATGATCTTCTACACCCTAGCTATGACCGTAACATGACATTCTGCACTCTTTTGTTTCCTTCCCTATGAATGGTTGATCTTCTACACCCTAGCTATGACCGTAACATGACATTCTGCACTCTTTTGTTTCCTTCCCTATGAATGGTATGCTTTGTGTGTATAGTGGATGTTAATACATGTGACAATAATGAATCAAATCAGTCTCTCTCTTGTATTTTGATAAAAGGTCACCCGGACTCAACGTCAACTCTTTTCTCTCCTTACAGTCCTCCTGAGATTTTCCAGCATTTTCTTTCAATTTCAGATTCCAGCATCTGCGTTAATTTGTTCTGACCTTGTTTTTTGGTGCTGCCCTTTTGACTGGCATCCCGAGCCTCCCCCCTCCCCTAGCCTCTGCTGTCCCCCACCATGTCTCACCTCTGGCTCTCCCTCCAGTTCTGGTCAGGTCGAGTGTGACTCCAGACTCTCAAAGCGGTTGCCTCTCTGAAATGGCCTAGAAAGCCACTCAGGTCAAGGACAATGAGAGATGGGCTGACATTGCCAGTGGTGACCACATCTCGAGTACAAATTAACCCCACGCAATCCAGTTTTTCAAAGTGGATACGGCAAAGGCTGCCAAAACCAGCCCAAATCCACGGCAACAATTCTTTCGGCCTAGCAGCACCACTCTGTCCACCTGTGACTTCACTTTCAAGGAGTTATGAATATGTATCCTAGATCTCTTTATTCTGTAACTCTCCCCAACATCCTTTCATTAACTAAGTCCTGTCCTGGTTCAGTCTACAAAAACGCATCACCTTCTATTTATCTAAATTAAACTGCATCTGCCATTCATCATCCCAGTCACCCAACTGATCAAGATCCTGTCGTCATTGGAGATAACTTTTTTCCATCATGCCATCGATCTTTGCGCCGTCTGCAAACTTACTAACCATGCCTTCTAAATTCTCATCCAAATCATTAATATAAATGACAAATAACAGTGGACCCAGCACAGATCCCTGAGGCACATCGCTGGTCACAGGTCTCCAGTTTGACAAACAATCCTCTACAACCACCCTCTGGCTTATGGCAAGAAGCCAATTTTGTATCCTATTCGAAAACTCGCCCTGGATCCCTTGAAATTTAATCTTATGCAACAACCTACCATGCGATACCTTGTCAAAGGCCTTGCTAAGGTCAATGTGGACCACATCAACTCTTTTATCCCTCATTTATCTACTTGGTTCCCCCTTCAAAAAACTATCAAATTTATGAGACATGATTTTCCACTCACAAAGCCATGCTGACTGTTCCTAATCAGTCCTTGCGTCTCTAAATGCCTGTGGATCCTGTCTCTCAAAATATCTTCCAACAACTTACCCACTACAGATGTGAGGCTCACTGGCCTGTAGTTCCCAGGCTTTTCCCTGCAGCCTTTTTTAAACAAAGGTACAACATTTGCCACCCCCCAATCTTCAGGCACCTCACCTTTGGCTGTCCATGATTCAAATATCTCTGTTGGGGGACCTGCAATTTCTTCCCTCGCCTCCCACAATGTCCTGGGATACACGTCATCAGGTCCCGGGGATTTATGTGTCTTGATGCACTTTAAGACTTTCAGCACCACCTCCTCTGTAATATGGCACCGTGGTTAGCACTGATGACTCTCAACACTATGGACCTGTGTTCGATTCTCCGGTCAGTGTCTGTGTGGAGTTTGTACATTCTCTGCAAGTCTGCATGGGTTTTCTCCAGGTGCTCCGGTTTCCTCTCCAAAGATGTGCGGATTAGGTGGTTTGGCCATGTTAAATTGACCCGTAGTGTCAGGGGGGCGAGCTGGGGTAATTATATGGGGTTATGGGGAAAGGGCCTGGGTGAGAGTGTGGATGCTGCAGACTCAATGGGCCGAATGGCCTCTTCCTGCACTGTAGGAATTCTATAACACTCGGATTCAATGATTTTCGCTGTCGGTGTGTGTCTCTCTCTGCCTCTGTCGGTGTGTGTGTGTCTCTCTCTCCCTCTGTCGGTGTGTGTGTGTGTCTCTCTCCCTCTGTCGGTGTGTGTGTCTCTCTCTCCCTCTGTCGGTGTGTGTGTCTCTCTCTCCCTCTGTCGGTGTGTGTGTCTCTCTCTCCCTCTGTCGGTGTGTGTGTCTCTCTCTCCATCTGTCGGTGTGTGTGTGTGTCTCTCTCTCCCTCTGTCAGTGTGTGTGTGTGTCTCTCTCTCCCTATGTCGGTGTGTGTGTGTCTCTCTCTCATCCTCTGTCGGTGTGTGTGTGTCTCTCTCTCTCCCTCTGTCGGTGTGTGTGTCTCCCTCTGTCGGGGTGTGTGTCTCCCTCTGTCGGGGTGTGTGTCTCCCTCTGTCGGGGTGTGTGTCTCCCTCTGTCGGGGTGTGTGTCTCCCTCTGTCGGGGTGTGTCTCTCCCTCTGTCGGGGTGTGTCTCTCCCTCTGTCGGGGTGTGTCTCTCCCTCTGTCGGGGTGTGTCTCTCCCTCTGTCGGGGTGTGTCTCTCCCTCTGTCGGGGTGTGTCTCTCCCTCTGTCGGGGTGTGTCTCTCCCTCTGTCGGGGTGTGTCTCTCCCTCTGTCGGGGTGTGTCTCTCCCTCTGTCGGTGTGTGTGTCTCTCTCTCCCTCTGTCGGTGTGTGTGTGTCTCTCTCCCTCAGTTGGTGTGTGTCTCTCTCTCCCTCTGTCGGTGTGTCTCTCTCTCTTTCCCTCTGTCGGTGTGTCTCTCTCTCCCTCTGTCGGAGTGTGTCTCTCTCTCTCCGTCGGTGTGTCTCTCTCTCTCTCCCTCTCTCGGTGTGTGTGTCTCTCTCCCTCTGTCAATGTGTGTGTCTCTCTCCCTCTGTCGGTGTGTCTCTCTCTCCCTCTGTCGGTGTGTGTCTCTCTCTCCCTCTGTCGGTGTGTGTGTCTCTCACTCCCTCTGTCGGTGAGTGTCTCTCTATCTCTCCCTCTGTCGGTGTGTGTCTCTCTCTCTCGGTCTGTCTCTCTCTCCCTCTGTCGGTGTGTCTCTCTCTCTCTCCCCCTCTGTCGGTGTGTCTCTCTCTCTCTCTCGGTATGTGTGTCTCTCTCCCTCTGTCAGTGTGTGTCTCTATCTCCCTCTGTCGGTGTGTCTCTCCCTCTCCCTCTGTCGGTGAGTGTGTCTCTCCCTCCCTCTATCGGTGTGTGTGTCTCTCTCTCCCTCTCTCGGTCTGTCTCTCTCTCCCTCTGTCGGTGTGTGTGTGTCTCTCTCCCTCAGTTGGTGTGTGTCTCTCACTCCCTCTGTCGGTGTGTCTCTCTCTCTCTCCCTCTGTCGGTGTGTGTCTCTCTCTCCCTCTGTCGGTGTGTCTCTCTCTCTCTCCCTCTGTCGGTGTGTCTCTCTCTCCCTCTGTCGGAGTGTGTCTCTCACTCTCCCTCTGTCGGTGTGTCTCTCACTCTCCCTCTGTCGGTGTGTCTCTCTCTCTCTCCCTCTCTCGGTGTGTGTGTCTCTCTCTCTCTGTCAGTGTGTGTGTCTCTCTCCCTCTGTCAATGTGTATGTCTCTCTCCCTCTGTCGGTGTGTCTCTCTCTCCCTCTGTCGGTGTGTCTCTCTCTCCCTCTGTCGGTGTGTCTCTCTCTCCCTCTGTCGGTGTGTCTCTCTCTCCCTCTGTCGGTGTGTCTCTCTCTCCCTCTGTCGGTATGTCTCTCTCTCCCTCTGTCGGTGTGTGTGTCTCTCTCTCCCTCTGTCGGTGTTTGTGTCTCTCACTCCCTCTGTCGGTGAGTGTCTCTCTATCTCTCCCTCTGTCGGTGTGTGTCTCTCTCTCTCGGTCTGTCTCTCTCTCCCTCTGTCGGTGTGTCTCTCTCCCCCTCTGTCGGTGTGTCTCTCTCTCTCTCTCGGTGTGTGTGTCTCTCTCTCCCTCTGTCAGTGTGTGTCTCTCTCTCTCTGTCAGTGTGTGTGTTTCTCTCCCTCTGTCAGTGTGTGTCTCTATCTCCCTCTGTCAGGGTGTGTCTCTCACTCTCCCTCTGTCAGTGTGTGTGTCTCTCTCTCCCTCTGTCGGTGTGTCTCTCCCTCTCCCTCTGTCGGTGAGTGTGTCTCTCCCTCCCTCTGTTGGTATGTGTGTCTCTCTCTCCCTCTCTCGGTGTGTGTCTCTCTCCCTCTGTCGGTGTGTGTGTCTCTCTCTCCCTCTGTCGGTGTGTGTGTCTCTCTCTCCCTCTGTCGGTGTGTCTCTCCCTCTCCCTCTGTCGGTGAGTGTGTCTCTCCCTCCCTCTGTCGGTGTGTGTGTCTCTCTCTCCCTCTCTCGGTGTGTGTCTCTCTCCCTCTGTCGGTGTGTGTGTCTCTCCCTCCCTCTGTCGGTGTGTGTGTCTCTCTCTCCCTCTCTCAGTGTGTGTCTGTCTCTCCCTCAGTCAGTGTGTCTCTCACTCTCCCTCTGTCGGTGTGTGTGTCTCTCCCTCTCTCTGTCGGTGTGTGTGTGTCTCTCTCCCTCAGTTGGTGTGTCTCTCACTCTCTCCCTCTGTCGGTGTGTCTCTCCCTCTCCCTCTGTCGGTGAGTCTCTCTCTCTCTCTCCCTCTGTCGGTGTGTGTTTCTCTCTCTCCCTCTGTCGGTGTGTCTCTCTCTCTCTCCCTCTGTCGGTGTGTGTGTCTCTCTCTCCCTCTGTCGGTGTATCTCTCTCTCCCTCTGTCGGTGAGTGTCTCACTCTCTCTCCCTCTGTCAGTGTGTGTGTCTCTCTCTCCCTCTGTCAGTGTGTGTCTCTCTCTCTCCCTCTGTCAGTGTGTGTGTCTCTCTCTCCCTCTGTCGGTGTGTGTCTCTCTCATTCCCTCTGTCGGTGTGTGTGTGTCTCTCTCCCTCTGTCGGTGTGTGTGTGTCTCTCTCTCTCCCTCTGTCGGTGTGTGTCTCACTCTGTCTCCCTCTGTCGGTGTGTGTGTGTCTCTCTATGCCTCTGTCGGTGTGTGTGTCTCTCTCTCTCCCTCTGTCAGTGTGTGTGTCTCTCTCTCCCTCTGTAGGTGTGTGTCTCTCTCATTCCCTCTGTCGGTGTGTGTCTCTCTCCCTCTGTCGGTGTGTGTGTGTCTCTCTCTCTCCCTCTGTCGGTGTGTGTGTCTCTCTCTGTCTCCCTCTGTCGTTGTGTGTGTGTCTCTCTCTGTCTCCCTCTGTCGTTGTGTGTGTGTCTCTCTCTGCCTCTGTCGGTGTGTGTGTCTCTCTCTGCCTCTGTCGGTGTGTGTGTCTCTCTCTCCCTCTGTCGGTGTGTGTGTGTCTCTCCCTCTGTCGGTGTGTGTGTGTCTCTCTCTGCCTCTGTCGGTGTGTGTGTCTCTCTCTGCCTCTGTCGGTGTGTGTCTCTCTCTGCCTCTGTCGGTGTGTGTCTCTCTCTGCCTCTGTCGGTGTGTGTGTCTCTCTCTCCCTCTGTCGGTGTGTGTGTCTCTCTCCCTCTGTCGGTGTGTGTGTGTCTCTCTCTGCCTCTGTCGGTGTGTGTCTCTCTCTCCCTCTGCCGGTGTGTCTCTCTCTGCCTCTGTCGGTGTGTCTCTCACTGCCTCTGTCGGTGTGTCTCTCTATCTCCCTCTGTCGGTGTGTCTCTCTCTGCCTCTGTCGGTGTGTGTCTCTCTCTCTGCCTCTGTCGGTGTGTGTCTCTCCCTCTGTCGGTGTGGGTGTCTGTCTCTACCTCTGTCGGAGTGTGTCTCTCTCTCTCTCCCTCTGTCGGTGTGTAACTCTCTCTCCCTCTGTCGGTGTGTGTCTCTCTCTCCCTCTGTCGGTGTGTGTGTCTCCATCTCACCCTCTTTCGGTGTGTGTGTCACTCGCTCCCTCTGTCGGTGTCTGTGTGTCTCTCTCTCTCCCTCTCTCGGTGTTTGTGTCTCTCTCTCTCTCTCCCTCTGTCGGTGTGTCTCTGCCTCTTTCGGTGTGGGTCTCTCTCTGTCCCTCTATCGGTGTGTGTGTCTCTCTCTGTCCCTCTGTCGGTGTGTGTGTCTCTCTCTCTCTCTCCCTCTGTCGGTGTGTCTCTCTCTCTCCCTCTGTCGGTGTGTGTCTCTCTCTCTCTCCCTCTGTCGGTGTGTGTGTCTCTCTCTCTCCCTCTGTCGGCGTGTCTCTCTCTCTCCCTCGTTCGGTGTGTCTCTCTCTCTCCCTCTGTCAGTGTGTGTCTCTCTCTCTCCATCTGTCAGTGTGTGTCTCTCTCTCTCCCTCTGTCAGTGTGTGGCTTCTCTCTCCCTCTGTCAGTGTGTGGCTCTCTCTCTCCCTCTGTCGGTGTGTCTCTCTCTCTCCCTCTGTCAGTGTGTGGCTTCTCTCTCCCTCTGTCAGTGTGTGGCTCTCTCTCTCCCTCTGTCGGTGTGTCTCTCTCTCTCCCTCTGTCGGTGTGTGTGTGTGTGTGTCTCTCACTCCCTTTGTCGGTGTGTGTGTCTCTCCCTCCCTCTGTCGGTGTGTGTGTCTCTCTCTCCCTCAGTTGGTGTGTCTCCCTCTCTCTCCCTCTGTCGGTGTGTCTCTCTCTCTCCCTCTGTCGGTGTGTGTCTCTCTCTCTCTCCCTCTGTCGGTGTGTGTGTCTCTCTCTCTCCCTCTGTCGGCGTGTCTCTCTCTCTCCCTCGTTCGGTGTGTCTCTCTCTCTCCCTCTGTCAGTGTGTGTCTCTCTCTCTCCATCTGTCAGTGTGTGTCTCTCTCTCTCCCTCTGTCAGTGTGTGGCTTCTCTCTCCCTCTGTCAGTGTGTGGCTCTCTCTCTCCCTCTGTCGGTGTGTCTCTCTCTCTCCCTCTGTCAGTGTGTGGCTTCTCTCTCCCTCTGTCAGTGTGTGGCTCTCTCTCTCCCTCTGTCGGTGTGTCTCTCTCTCTCCCTCTGTCGGTGTGTGTGTGTGTGTGTCTCTCACTCCCTTTGTCGGTGTGTGTGTCTCTCTCTCCCTCTGTCGGTGTGTGTCTCTCTCTCTCCCTCTGTCGGTGTGTGTGTCTCTCTCTCTCTCCCTCTGTCGGTGTGTGTCTCTCTCTCTCTCCCTCTGTCGGTGTGTGTGTCTCTCTCCCTCTGTCGGTGTGTGTGTCTCTCTCTGCCTCTGTCGGTGTGTGTGTCTCTCTCTGCCTCTGTCGGTGTGTGTGTCTCTCTCTCCCTCTGTCGGTGTGTGTGTCTCTCTCTCCCTCTGTCGATGTGTGTGTCTCTCTCTGCCTCTGTCTGTGTGTGTCTCTCTCTGCCTCTGTCGGTGTGTGTCTCTCTCTCTCCCTCTGTCGGTGTGTGTCTTTCTCTCCGTCTGTCGGTGTGTCTCTCTCTCTCCTCTGTCGGTGTGTGTGTGTCTCTCTCTCCATCTGTCGGTGTGTGTGTGTTTCTCTCTGCCTCTGTCGGTGTGTGTGTCTCTCTCTCCCTCTGTCGGTGTGTGTGTGTGTCTCTCACTCCCTTTGTCGGAGTGTGTGTCTCTCTCTCCCTCTGTCGGTGTGTGTGTCTCTCTCTCCCTCTGTCGGTGTGTGTGTCTCTCTCTCCCTCTGTCGGTGTGTGTGTCTCTCTCTCCCTCTGTCGGTGTGTGTCTCTCTCTCTCCCTCTGTCGGTGTGTGTGTCTCTCTCTCTCTCCCTCTGTCGGTGTGTGTGTCTCTCTCCCTCTGTCGGTGTGTGTGTCTCTCTCTGCCTCTGTCGGTGTGTGTGTCTCTCTCTCCCTCTGTCGATGTGTGTGTCTCTCTCTGCCTCTGTCGGTGTGTGTCTCTCTCTCTCCCTCTGTCGGTGTGTGTCTCTCTCTCCCTCTGTCGGTGTGTGTCTCTCTCTCCCTCTGTCGGTGTGTCTCTCTCTCCCTCTGTCGGTGTGTCTCTCTCTCCCTCTGTCGGTGTGTCTCTCTCTCCCTCTGTCGGTGTGTCTCTCTCTCCCTCTGTCGGTGTGTCTCTCTCTCCCTCTGTCGGTGTGTGTCTCTCTCTCTCCCTCTGTCGGTGTGTGTGTCTCTCTCTCTCCCTCTGTCGGTGAGTGTTTCTCTATCTCTCCCTCTGTCGGTGTGTGTCTCTCTCTCTCGGTCTGTCTCTTCCTCCCTCTGTCGGTGTGTGTGTGTGTGTCTCTCTCCCTCAGTTGGTGTGTGTCTCTCTCTCTCCCTCTGTCGGTGTGTCTCTCCCTCTCCCTCTGTCGGTGAGTGTGTCTCTCCCTCCCTCTGTCGGTGTGTGTGTCTCTCTTTCCCTCTCTCGGTCTGTCTCTCCCTCCCTCTGTCGGTGTGTGTGTCTCTCTCTCCCTCTGTCGGTGTGTGTGTCTCTCCCTCCCTCTGTCGGTGTGTGTGTCTCTCTCTCCCTCAGTTGGTGTGTCTCCCTCTCTCTCCCTCTGTCGGTGTGTGTCTCTCTCTCCCTCTGTCGGTATGTCTCTCTCTCTCTCCCTCTGTCGGTGTGTCTCTCTCTCCCTCTGTCGGTGTGTCTCTCACTCCCTCTGTCGGTGTGTCTCTCTCTCCCTCTGTCGGTGTGTCTCTCACTCCCTCTGTCGGTGTGTGTCTCTCTCTCTTCCTCTGTCGGTGAGTGTCTCACTCTCTCTCCCTCTGTCGGTGTCTCTCTATCTCTCCCTCTGTCGGTGTGTGTGTCTCTCTCTCCCTCTGTCGGTGTGTCTCTCCCTCTCTCGGTCTGTCTCTCTCCCCCTCTGTCAGTGTGTGTCACTCTCCCTCTGTCGGTGTGTGTGTCTCTCTCTCCCTATGTCGGTGTGTGTGTGTCTCTCTCATTCCCTCTGTCGGTGTGTGTGTGTCTCTCTCTCTCCCTCTGTCGGTGTGTGTCTCTCTCTGTCTCCCTCTGTCGGTGTGTGTGTGTCTCTCTCTGCCTCTGTCGGTGTGTGTGTCTCTCTCTCCCTCTGTCGGTGTGTGTGTGTCTCTCCCTCTGTCGGTGTGTGTGTGTCTCTCTCTGCCTCTGTCGGTGTGTGTGTCTCTCTCTGCCTCTGTCGGTGTGTGTCTCTCTCTCTGCCTCTGTCAGTGTGTGTCTCTCTCTGCCTCTGTCGGTGTGTGTGTCTCTCCCTCTGTCGCTGTGTGTGTCTCTCCCTCTGTCGGTGTGGGTGTCTGTCTCTACCTCTGTCGGAGTGTGTCTCTCTCTCTCTCCCTCTGTCGGTGTGTAACTCTCTCTCCCTCTGTCGGTGTGTGTCTCTCTCTCCCTCTGTCGGTGTGTGTGTCTCCATCTCACCCTCTTTCGGTGTGTGTGTCACTCGCTCCCTCTGTCGGTGTCTGTGTGTCTCTCTCTCTCCCTCTCTCGGTGTTTGTGTCTCTCTCTCTCTCTCCCTCTGTCGGTGTGTCTCTGCCTCTTTCGGTGTGGGTCTCTCTCTGTCCCTCTATCGGTGTGTGTGTCTCTCTCTGTCCCTCTGTCGGTGTGTGTGTCTCTCTCTCTCTCTCCCTCTGTCGGTGTGTCTCTCTCTCTCCCTCTGTCGGTGTGTGTCTCTCTCTCTCTCCCTCTGTCGGTGTGTGTGTCTCTCTCTCTCCCTCTGTCGGCGTGTCTCTCTCTCTCCCTCGTTCGGTGTGTCTCTCTCTCTCCCTCTGTCGGTGTGTGTCTCTCTCTCTCCCTATGTCGTTGTGTCTCTCTCTCTCCCTCTGTCAGTGTGTGTCTCTCTCTCTCCATCTGTCAGTGTGTGTCTCTCTCTCTCCCTCTGTCAGTGTGTGGCTTCTCTCTCCCTCTGTCAGTGTGTGGCTCTCTCTCTCCCTCTGTCGGTGTGTCTCTCTCTCTCCCTCTGTCAGTGTGTGGCTTCTCTCTCCCTCTGTCAGTGTGTGGCTCTCTCTCTCCCTCTGTCGGTGTGTCTCTCTCTCTCCCTCTGTCGGTGTGTGTGTGTGTGTGTCTCTCACTCCCTTTGTCGGTGTGTGTGTCTCTCTCTCCATCTGTCGGTGTGTGTGTCTCTCTCTCCCTCTGTCGGTGTGTGTCTCTCTCTCTCCCTCTGTCGGTGTGTGTGTCTCTCTCTCTCTCCCTCTGTCGGTGTGTGTCTCTCTCTCTCTCCCTCTGTCGGTGTGTGTGTCTCTCTCCCTCTGTCGGTGTGTGTGTCTCTCTCCCTCTGTCGGTGTGTGTGTCTCTCTCTGCCTCTGTCGGTGTGTGTGTCTCTCTCTGCCTCTGTCGGTGTGTGTGTCTCTCTCTCCCTCTGTCGATGTGTGTGTCTCTCTCTGCCTCTGTCGGTGTGTGTCTCTCTCTCTCCCTCTGTCGGTGTGTGTCTTTCTCTCCCTCTGTCGGTGTGTCTCTCTCTCTCCTCTGTCGGTGTGTGTGTGTCTCTCTCTCCATCTGTCGGTGTGTGTGTGTTTCTCTCTGCCTCTGTCGGTGTGTGTGTCTCTCTCTCCCTCTGTCGGTGTGTCTCTCTCTCTCCCTCTGTCGGTGTGTGTGTGTGTCTCTCACTCCCTTTGTCGGAGTGTGTGTCTCTCTCTCCCTCTGTCGGTGTGTGTGTCTCTCTCTCCCTCTGTCGGTGTGTGTGTCTCTCTCTCCCTCTGTCGGTGTGTGTGTCTCTCTCTCCCTCTGTCGGTGTGTGTCTCTCTCTCTCCCTCTGTCGGTGTGTGTGTCTCTCTCTCTCTCCCTCTGTCGGTGTGTGTGTCTCTCTCCCTCTGTCGGTGTGTGTGTCTCTCTCTGCCTCTGTCGGTGTGTGTGTCTCTCTCTCCCTCTGTCGATGTGTGTGTCTCTCTCTGCCTCTGTCGGTGTGTGTCTCTCTCTCTCCCTCTGTCGGTGTGTGTCTCTC
Organism: Prionace glauca; assembly: GCA_037974335.1. NCBI lineage: Eukaryota > Metazoa > Chordata > Chondrichthyes > Carcharhiniformes > Carcharhinidae > Prionace > Prionace glauca. The sequence goes on from JBBMRE010000068.1 coordinate 16,476, forward strand.
TCTCCCTCTGTCGGTGTGTGTCTCTCTCTCCCTCTGTCGGTGTGTCTCTCTCTCCCTCTGTCGGTGTGTCTCTCTCTCCCTCTGTCGGTGTGTCTCTCTCTCCCTCTGTCGGTGTGTCTCTCTCTCCCTCTGTCGGTGTGTCTCTCTCTCCCTCTGTCGGTGTGTCTCTCTCTCCCTCTGTCGGTGTGTGTCTCTCTCTCTCTCCCTCTGTCGGTGTGTGTGTCTCTCTCTCTCCCTCTGTCGGTGAGTGTTTCTCTATCTCTCCCTCTGTCGGTGTGTGTCTCTCTCTCTCGGTCTGTCTCTTCCTCCCTCTGTCGGTGTGTGTGTGTGTGTCTCTCTCCCTCAGTTGGTGTGTGTCTCTCTCTCTCCCTCTGTCGGTGTGTCTCTCCCTCTCCCTCTGTCGGTGAGTGTGTCTCTCCCTCCCTCTGTCGGTGTGTGTGTCTCTCTTTCCCTCTCTCGGTCTGTCTCTCCCTCCCTCTGTCGGTGTGTGTGTCTCTCTCTCCCTCTGTCGGTGTGTGTGTCTCTCCCTCCCTCTGTCGGTGTGTGTGTCTCTCTCTCCCTCAGTTGGTGTGTCTCCCTCTCTCTCCCTCTGTCGGTGTGTGTCTCTCTCTCCCTCTGTCGGTATGTCTCTCTCTCTCTCCCTCTGTCGGTGTGTCTCTCTCTCCCTCTGTCGGTGTGTCTCTCACTCCCTCTGTCGGTGTGTCTCTCTCTCCCTCTGTCGGTGTGTCTCTCACTCCCTCTGTCGGTGTGTGTCTCTCTCTCTTCCTCTGTCGGTGAGTGTCTCACTCTCTCTCCCTCTGTCGGTGTCTCTCTATCTCTCCCTCTGTCGGTGTGTGTGTCTCTCTCTCCCTCTGTCGGTGTGTCTCTCCCTCTCTCGGTCTGTCTCTCTCCCCCTCTGTCAGTGTGTGTCACTCTCCCTCTGTCGGTGTGTGTGTCTCTCTCTCCCTATGTCGGTGTGTGTGTGTCTCTCTCATTCCCTCTGTCGGTGTGTGTGTGTCTCTCTCTCTCCCTCTGTCGGTGTGTGTCTCTCTCTGTCTCCCTCTGTCGGTGTGTGTGTGTCTCTCTCCCTCAGTTGGTGTGTGTCTCTCACTCCCTCTGTCGGTGTGTCTCTCTCTCTCTCCCTCTGTCGGTGTGTGTCTCTCTCTCCCTCTGTCGGTGTGTCTCTCTCTCTCTCCCTCTGTCGGTGTGTCTCTCTCTCCCTCTGTCGGAGTGTGTCTCTCACTCTCCCTCTGTCGGTGTGTCTCTCTCTCTCTCCCTCTCTCGGTGTGTGTGTCTCTCTCTCTCTGTCAGTGTGTGTGTCTCTCTCCCTCTGTCAATGTGTATGTCTCTCTCCCTCTGTCGGTGTGTCTCTCTCTCCCTCTGTCGGTGTGTCTCTCTCTCCCTCTGTCGGTGTGTCTCTCTCTCCCTCTGTCGGTGTGTCTCTCTCTCCCTCTGTCGGTGTGTCTCTCTCTCCCTCTGTCGGTATGTCTCTCTCTCCCTCTGTCGGTGTGTGTGTCTCTCTCTCCCTCTGTCGGTGTTTGTGTCTCTCACTCCCTCTGTCGGTGAGTGTCTCTCTATCTCTCCCTCTGTCGGTGTGTGTCTCTCTCTCTCGGTCTGTCTCTCTCTCCCTCTGTCGGTGTGTCTCTCTCCCCCTCTGTCGGTGTGTCTCTCTCTCTCTCTCGGTGTGTGTGTCTCTCTCTCCCTCTGTCAGTGTGTGTCTCTCTCTCTCTGTCAGTGTGTGTGTTTCTCTCCCTCTGTCAGTGTGTGTCTCTATCTCCCTCTGTCAGGGTGTGTCTCTCACTCTCCCTCTGTCAGTGTGTGTGTCTCTCTCTCCCTCTGTCGGTGTGTCTCTCCCTCTCCCTCTGTCGGTGAGTGTGTCTCTCCCTCCCTCTGTTGGTATGTGTGTCTCTCTCTCCCTCTCTCGGTGTGTGTCTCTCTCCCTCTGTCGGTGTGTGTGTCTCTCTCTCCCTCTGTCGGTGTGTGTGTCTCTCTCTCCCTCTGTCGGTGTGTCTCTCCCTCTCCCTCTGTCGGTGAGTGTGTCTCTCCCTCCCTCTGTCGGTGTGTGTGTCTCTCTCTCCCTCTCTCGGTGTGTGTCTCTCTCCCTCTGTCGGTGTGTGTGTCTCTCTCTCCCTCTGTCGGTGTGTCTCTCCCTCTCCCTCTGTCGGTGTGTCTCTCCCTCTCCCTCTGTCGGTGAGTGTGTCTCTCCCTCCCTCTGTCGGTGTGTGTGTCTCTCTCTCCCTCTCTCGGTGTGTGTCTCTCTCCCTCTGTCGGTGTGTGTGTCTCTCCCTCCCTCTGTCGGTGTGTGTGTCTCTCTCTCCCTCTCTCAGTGTGTGTCTGTCTCTCCCTCAGTCAGTGTGTCTCTCACTCTCCCTCTGTCGGTGTGTGTGTCTCTCCCTCTCTCTGTCGGTGTGTGTGTGTCTCTCTCCCTCAGTTGGTGTGTCTCTCACTCTCTCCCTCTGTCGGTGTGTCTCTCCCTCTCCCTCTGTCGGTGAGTCTCTCTCTCTCTCTCCCTCTGTCGGTGTGTGTTTCTCTCTCTCCCTCTGTCGGTGTGTCTCTCTCTCTCTCCCTCTGTCGGTGTGTGTGTCTCTCTCTCCCTCTGTCGGTGTATCTCTCTCTCCCTCTGTCGGTGAGTGTCTCACTCTCTCTCCCTCTGTCAGTGTGTGTGTCTCTCTCTCCCTCTGTCAGTGTGTGTCTCTCTCTCTCCCTCTGTCAGTGTGTGTGTCTCTCTCTCCCTCTGTCGGTGTGTGTCTCTCTCATTCCCTCTGTCGGTGTGTGTGTGTCTCTCTCCCTCTGTCGGTGTGTGTGTGTCTCTCTCTCTCCCTCTGTCGGTGTGTGTCTCACTCTGTCTCCCTCTGTCGGTGTGTGTGTGTCTCTCTATGCCTCTGTCGGTGTGTGTGTCTCTCTCTCTCCCTCTGTCAGTGTGTGTGTCTCTCTCTCCCTCTGTAGGTGTGTGTCTCTCTCATTCCCTCTGTCGGTGTGTGTCTCTCTCCCTCTGTCGGTGTGTGTGTGTCTCTCTCTCTCCCTCTGTCGGTGTGTGTGTCTCTCTCTGTCTCCCTCTGTCGTTGTGTGTGTGTCTCTCTCTGTCTCCCTCTGTCGTTGTGTGTGTGTCTCTCTCTGCCTCTGTCGGTGTGTGTGTCTCTCTCTGCCTCTGTCGGTGTGTGTGTCTCTCTCTCCCTCTGTCGGTGTGTGTGTGTCTCTCCCTCTGTCGGTGTGTGTGTGTCTCTCTCTGCCTCTGTCGGTGTGTGTGTCTCTCTCTGCCTCTGTCGGTGTGTGTCTCTCTCTGCCTCTGTCAGTGTGTGTCTCTCTCTGCCTCTGTCGGTGTGTGTGTCTCTCTCTCCCTCTGTCGGTGTGTGTGTCTCTCTCCCTCTGTCGGTGTGTGTGTGTCTCTCTCTGCCTCTGTCGGTGTGTGTCTCTCTCTCCCTCTGCCGGTGTGTCTCTCTCTGCCTCTGTCGGTGTGTCTCTCACTGCCTCTGTCGGTGTGTCTCTCTATCTCCCTCTGTCGGTGTGTCTCTCTCTGCCTCTGTCGGTGTGTGTCTCTCTCTCTGCCTCTGTCGGTGTGTGTCTCTCCCTCTGTCGGTGTGGGTGTCTGTCTCTACCTCTGTCGGAGTGTGTCTCTCTCTCTCTCCCTCTGTCGGTGTGTAACTCTCTCTCCCTCTGTCGGTGTGTGTCTCTCTCTCCCTCTGTCGGTGTGTGTGTCTCCATCTCACCCTCTTTCGGTGTGTGTGTCACTCGCTCCCTCTGTCGGTGTCTGTGTGTCTCTCTCTCTCCCTCTCTCGGTGTTTGTGTCTCTCTCTCTCTCTCCCTCTGTCGGTGTGTCTCTGCCTCTTTCGGTGTGGGTCTCTCTCTGTCCCTCTATCGGTGTGTGTGTCTCTCTCTGTCCCTCTGTCGGTGTGTGTGTCTCTCTCTCTCTCTCCCTCTGTCGGTGTGTCTCTCTCTCTCCCTCTGTCGGTGTGTGTCTCTCTCTCTCTCCCTCTGTCGGTGTGTGTGTCTCTCTCTCTCCCTCTGTCGGCGTGTCTCTCTCTCTCCCTCGTTCGGTGTGTCTCTCTCTCTCCCTCTGTCAGTGTGTGTCTCTCTCTCTCCATCTGTCAGTGTGTGTCTCTCTCTCTCCCTCTGTCAGTGTGTGGCTTCTCTCTCCCTCTGTCAGTGTGTGGCTCTCTCTCTCCCTCTGTCGGTGTGTCTCTCTCTCTCCCTCTGTCAGTGTGTGGCTTCTCTCTCCCTCTGTCAGTGTGGCTCTCTCTCTCCCTCTGTCGGTGTGTCTCTCTCTCTCCCTCTGTCGGTGTGTGTGTGTGTGTGTCTCTCACTCCCTTTGTCGGTGTGTGTGTCTCTCCCTCCCTCTGTCGGTGTGTGTGTCTCTCTCTCCCTCAGTTGGTGTGTCTCCCTCTCTCTCCCTCTGTCGGTGTGTCTCTCTCTCTCCCTCTGTCGGTGTGTGTCTCTCTCTCTCTCCCTCTGTCGGTGTGTGTGTCTCTCTCTCTCCCTCTGTCGGCGTGTCTCTCTCTCTCCCTCGTTCGGTGTGTCTCTCTCTCTCCCTCTGTCAGTGTGTGTCTCTCTCTCTCCATCTGTCAGTGTGTGTCTCTCTCTCTCCCTCTGTCAGTGTGTGGCTTCTCTCTCCCTCTGTCAGTGTGTGGCTCTCTCTCTCCCTCTGTCGGTGTGTCTCTCTCTCTCCCTCTGTCAGTGTGTGGCTTCTCTCTCCCTCTGTCAGTGTGTGGCTCTCTCTCTCCCTCTGTCGGTGTGTCTCTCTCTCTCCCTCTGTCGGTGTGTGTGTGTGTGTGTCTCTCACTCCCTTTGTCGGTGTGTGTGTCTCTCTCTCCCTCTGTCGGTGTGTGTGTCTCTCTCTCCCTCTGTCGGTGTGTGTCTCTCTCTCTCCCTCTGTCGGTGTGTGTGTCTCTCTCTCTCTCCCTCTGTCGGTGTGTGTCTCTCTCTCTCTCCCTCTGTCGGTGTGTGTGTCTCTCTCCCTCTGTCGGTGTGTGTGTCTCTCTCTGCCTCTGTCGGTGTGTGTGTCTCTCTCTGCCTCTGTCGGTGTGTGTGTCTCTCTCTCCCTCTGTCGATGTGTGTGTCTCTCTCTGCCTCTGTCGGTGTGTGTCTCTCTCTCTCCCTCTGTCGGTGTGTGTCTTTCTCTCCCTCTGTCGGTGTGTCTCTCTCTCTCCTCTGTCGGTGTGTGTGTGTCTCTCTCTCCATCTGTCGGTGTGTGTGTGTTTCTCTCTGCCTCTGTCGGTGTGTGTGTCTCTCTCTCCCTCTGTCGGTGTGTCTCTCTCTCTCCCTCTGTCGGTGTGTGTGTGTGTCTCTCACTCCCTTTGTCGGAGTGTGTGTCTCTCTCTCCCTCTGTCGGTGTGTGTGTCTCTCTCTCCCTCTGTCGGTGTGTGTGTCTCTCTCTCCCTCTGTCGGTGTGTGTGTCTCTCTCTCCCTCTGTCGGTGTGTGTCTCTCTCTCTCCCTCTGTCGGTGTGTGTGTCTCTCTCTCTCTCCCTCTGTCGGTGTGTGTGTCTCTCTCCCTCTGTCGGTGTGTGTGTCTCTCTCTGCCTCTGTCGGTGTGTGTGTCTCTCTCTCCCTCTGTCGATGTGTGTGTCTCTCTCTGCCTCTGTCGGTGTGTGTCTCTCTCTCTCCCTCTGTCGGTGTGTGTCTCTCTCTCCCTCTGTCGGTGTGTGTCTCTCTCTCCCTCTGTCGGTGTGTCTCTCTCTCCCTCTGTCGGTGTGTCTCTCTCTCCCTCTGTCGGTGTGTCTCTCTCTCCCTCTGTCGGTGTGTCTCTCTCTCCCTCTGTCGGTGTGTCTCTCTCTCCCTCTGTCGGTGTGTGTCTCTCTCTCTCCCTCTGTCGGTGTGTGTGTCTCTCTCTCTCCCTCTGTCGGTGAGTGTTTCTCTATCTCTCCCTCTGTCGGTGTGTGTCTCTCTCTCTCGGTCTGTCTCTTCCTCCCTCTGTCGGTGTGTGTGTGTGTGTCTCTCTCCCTCAGTTGGTGTGTGTCTCTCTCTCTCCCTCTGTCGGTGTGTCTCTCCCTCTCCCTCTGTCGGTGAGTGTGTCTCTCCCTCCCTCTGTCGGTGTGTGTGTCTCTCTTTCCCTCTCTCGGTCTGTCTCTCCCTCCCTCTGTCGGTGTGTGTGTCTCTCTCTCCCTCTGTCGGTGTGTGTGTCTCTCCCTCCCTCTGTCGGTGTGTGTGTCTCTCTCTCCCTCAGTTGGTGTGTCTCCCTCTCTCTCCCTCTGTCGGTGTGTGTCTCTCTCTCCCTCTGTCGGTATGTCTCTCTCTCTCTCCCTCTGTCGGTGTGTCTCTCTCTCCCTCTGTCGGTGTGTCTCTCACTCCCTCTGTCGGTGTGTCTCTCTCTCCCTCTGTCGGTGTGTCTCTCACTCCCTCTGTCGGTGTGTGTCTCTCTCTCTTCCTCTGTCGGTGAGTGTCTCACTCTCTCTCCCTCTGTCGGTGTCTCTCTATCTCTCCCTCTGTCGGTGTGTGTGTCTCTCTCTCCCTCTGTCGGTGTGTCTCTCCCTCTCTCGGTCTGTCTCTCTCCCCCTCTGTCAGTGTGTGTCACTCTCCCTCTGTCGGTGTGTGTGTCTCTCTCTCCCTATGTCGGTGTGTGTGTGTCTCTCTCATTCCCTCTGTCGGTGTGTGTGTGTCTCTCTCTCTCCCTCTGTCGGTGTGTGTCTCTCTCTGTCTCCCTCTGTCGGTGTGTGTGTGTCTCTCTCTGCCTCTGTCGGTGTGTGTGTCTCTCTCTCCCTCTGTCGGTGTGTGTGTGTCTCTCCCTCTGTCGGTGTGTGTGTGTCTCTCTCTGCCTCTGTCGGTGTGTGTGTCTCTCTCTGCCTCTGTCGGTGTGTGTCTCTCTCTCTGCCTCTGTCAGTGTGTGTCTCTCTCTGCCTCTGTCGGTGTGTGTGTCTCTCCCTCTGTCGCTGTGTGTGTCTCTCCCTCTGTCGGTGTGGGTGTCTGTCTCTACCTCTGTCGGAGTGTGTCTCTCTCTCTCTCCCTCTGTCGGTGTGTAACTCTCTCTCCCTCTGTCGGTGTGTGTCTCTCTCTCCCTCTGTCGGTGTGTGTGTCTCCATCTCACCCTCTTTCGGTGTGTGTGTCACTCGCTCCCTCTGTCGGTGTCTGTGTGTCTCTCTCTCTCCCTCTCTCGGTGTTTGTGTCTCTCTCTCTCTCTCCCTCTGTCGGTGTGTCTCTGCCTCTTTCGGTGTGGGTCTCTCTCTGTCCCTCTATCGGTGTGTGTCTCTCTCTCTGTCCCTCTGTCGGTGTGTGTGTCTCTCTCTCTCTCTCCCTCTGTCGGTGTGTCTCTCTCTCTCCCTCTGTCGGTGTGTGTCTCTCTCTCTCTCCCTCTGTCGGTGTGTGTGTCTCTCTCTCTCCCTCTGTCGGCGTGTCTCTCTCTCTCCCTCGTTCGGTGTGTCTCTCTCTCTCCCTCTGTCGGTGTGTGTCTCTCTCTCTCCCTATGTCGTTGTGTCTCTCTCTCTCCCTCTGTCAGTGTGTGTCTCTCTCTCTCCATCTGTCAGTGTGTGTCTCTCTCTCTCCCTCTGTCAGTGTGTGGCTTCTCTCTCCCTCTGTCAGTGTGTGGCTCTCTCTCTCCCTCTGTCGGTGTGTCTCTCTCTCTCCCTCTGTCAGTGTGTGGCTTCTCTCTCCCTCTGTCAGTGTGTGGCTCTCTCTCTCCCTCTGTCGGTGTGTCTCTCTCTCTCCCTCTGTCGGTGTGTGTGTGTGTGTGTCTCTCACTCCCTTTGTCGGTGTGTGTGTCTCTCTCTCCCTCTGTCGGTGTGTGTGTCTCTCTCTCTCTCCCTCTGTCGGTGTGTGTCTCTCTCTCTCTCCCTCTGTCGGTGTGTGTGTCTCTCTCCCTCTGTCGGTGTGTGTGTCTCTCTCTGCCTCTGTCGGTGTGTGTGTCTCTCTCTGCCTCTGTCGGTGTGTGTGTCTCTCTCTCCCTCTGTCGATGTGTGTGTCTCTCTCTGCCTCTGTCGGTGTGTGTCTCTCTCTCTCCCTCTGTCGGTGTGTGTCTTTCTCTCCCTCTGTCGGTGTGTCTCTCTCTCTCCTCTGTCGGTGTGTGTGTGTCTCTCTCTCCATCTGTCGGTGTGTGTGTGTTTCTCTCTGCCTCTGTCGGTGTGTGTGTCTCTCTCTCCCTCTGTCGGTGTGTCTCTCTCTCTCCCTCTGTCGGTGTGTGTGTGTGTCTCTCACTCCCTTTGTCGGAGTGTGTGTCTCTCTCTCCCTCTGTCGGTGTGTGTGTCTCTCTCTCCCTCTGTCGGTGTGTGTGTCTCTCTCTCCCTCTGTCGGTGTGTGTGTCTCTCTCTCCCTCTGTCGGTGTGTGTCTCTCTCTCTCCCTCTGTCGGTGTGTGTGTCTCTCTCTCTCTCCCTCTGTCGGTGTGTGTGTCTCTCTCCCTCTGTCGGTGTGTGTGTCTCTCTCTGCCTCTGTCGGTGTGTGTGTCTCTCTCTCCCTCTGTCGATGTGTGTGTCTCTCTCTGCCTCTGTCGGTGTGTGTCTCTCTCTCTCCCTCTGTCGGTGTGTGTCTCTCTCTCCCTCTGTCGGTGTGTGTCTCTCTCTCCCTCTGTCGGTGTGTCTCTCTCTCCCTCTGTCGGTGTGTCTCTCTCTCCCTCTGTCGGTGTGTCTCTCTCTCCCTCTGTCGGTGTGTCTCTCTCTCCCTCTGTCGGTGTGTCTCTCTCTCCCTCTGTCGGTGTGTCTCTCTCTCCCTCTGTCGGTGTGTGTCTCTCTCTCTCTCCCTCTGTCGGTGTGTGTGTCTCTCTCTCTCCCTCTGTCGGTGAGTGTTTCTCTATCTCTCCCTCTGTCGGTGTGTGTCTCTCTCTCTCGGTCTGTCTCTTCCTCCCTCTGTCGGTGTGTGTGTGTGTGTCTCTCTCCCTCAGTTGGTGTGTGTCTCTCTCTCTCCCTCTGTCGGTGTGTCTCTCCCTCTCCCTCTGTCGGTGAGTGTGTCTCTCCCTCCCTCTGTCGGTGTGTGTGTCTCTCTTTCCCTCTCTCGGTCTGTCTCTCCCTCCCTCTGTCGGTGTGTGTGTCTCTCTCTCCCTCTGTCGGTGTGTGTGTCTCTCCCTCCCTCTGTCGGTGTGTGTGTCTCTCTCTCCCTCAGTTGGTGTGTCTCCCTCTCTCTCCCTCTGTCGGTGTGTGTCTCTCTCTCCCTCTGTCGGTATGTCTCTCTCTCTCTCCCTCTGTCGGTGTGTCTCTCTCTCCCTCTGTCGGTGTGTCTCTCACTCCCTCTGTCGGTGTGTCTCTCTCTCCCTCTGTCGGTGTGTCTCTCACTCCCTCTGTCGGTGTGTGTCTCTCTCTCTTCCTCTGTCGGTGAGTGTCTCACTCTCTCTCCCTCTGTCGGTGTCTCTCTATCTCTCCCTCTGTCGGTGTGTGTGTCTCTCTCTCCCTCTGTCGGTGTGTCTCTCCCTCTCTCGGTCTGTCTCTCTCCCCCTCTGTCAGTGTGTGTCACTCTCCCTCTGTCGGTGTGTGTGTCTCTCTCTCCCTATGTCGGTGTGTGTGTGTCTCTCTCATTCCCTCTGTCGGTGTGTGTGTGTCTCTCTCTCTCCCTCTGTCGGTGTGTGTCTCTCTCTGTCTCCCTCTGTCGGTGTGTGTGTGTCTCTCTCTGCCTCTGTCGGTGTGTGTGTCTCTCTCTCCCTCTGTCGGTGTGTGTGTGTCTCTCCCTCTGTCGGTGTGTGTGTGTCTCTCTCTGCCTCTGTCGGTGTGTGTGTCTCTCTCTGCCTCTGTCGGTGTGTGTCTCTCTCTCTGCCTCTGTCAGTGTGTGTCTCTCTCTGCCTCTGTCGGTGTGTGTGTCTCTCCCTCTGTCGGTGTGTGTGTCTCTCCCTCTGTCGGTGTGTGTGTCTCTCCGTCTGTCGGTGTGTGTGTCTCTCCCTCTGTCGGTGTGTCTCTCTCTCCCTCTGTCGGTGTGTCTCTCTCTCCCTCTGTCGGTGTGTCTCTCTCTCCCTCTGTCGGTGTGTGTGTCTTTCTCTCTCCCTCTGTCGGTGTGTGTGTATCTCTCTCTGCCACTGTCGGTGTGTCTCTCTCTCTCTCCCTCTGTCGGTGTGTGTGTCTCTCTCCCTCTGTCGGTGTGTGTGTCTCTCTCTGCCTCTGTCGGTGTGTGTGTCTCTCTCTGTCTCTGTCGGTGTGTGTGTCTCTCTCTGCCTCTCTCGGTGTGTGTCTCTCTCTGCCTCTGTCGGTGTGTGTGTCTCTCTCTCCCTCTGTCGGTGTGTGTGTCTCTCTCTCCCTCTGTCGGTGTGTGTGTCTCTCTCTCCCTCTGTCGGTGTGTGTGTGTCTCTCTCTCCCTCTGTCGGTGTGTCTCTCCCTCTCCCTCTGTCGGTGAGTGTGTCTCTCTCTCCCTCTGTCGGTGTGCCTCTCACTTCCTCTGTCGGTGAGTGTCTCACTCTCTCTCCCTCTGTCTGTGTCTCTCTATCTCTCCCTCTGTCGGTGTGTGTGTCTCTCTCTCCCTCTGTCGGTGTCTCTCTCTCCCTCTGTCGGTGTCTCTCTCTCCCTCTGTCGGTGTCTCTCTCTCCCTCTGTCGGTGTGTCTCTCTCACCCTCTGTCGGTGTGTCTCTCTCTCCCTCTGTCAGTGTGTCTCTCTCTCCCTCTGTCAGTGTGTCTCTCTCTCCCTCTGTCGGTGTGTCTCTCTCTCCCTCTGTCGGTGTGTCTCTCTCTCCCTCTGTCGTTGTGTCTCTCTCTCCCTCTGTCGGTGTGTCTCTCTCTCCCTCTGTCGGTGTGTGTGTCTCTCTCTCTCCCTCTGTCGGTGTGTGTGTATCTCTCTCCCTCAGTTGATGTGTGTCTCTTTCTCTCCCCCTCTGTCAGTGTGTGTGTGTCTCTCTCCCTCAGTTGGTGTGTGTCTCTCTCTCCCTCTGTCGGTATCTCTCACTCTCCCTCTGTCGGTGTGTCTCTCCCTCTCCCTCTGTCGGTGAGTCTCTCTCTCTCTCCCTCTGTCGGTGTGTGTGTCTCTCTCTCCCTCTGTCGGTGTGTCTCTCTCTCTCTCCCTCTGTCGGTGTGTGTGTCTCTCTCTCCCTCTGTCGGTGTATCTCTCTCTCCCTCTGTCGGTGAGTGTCTCACTCTCTCTCCCTCTGTCAGTGTGTGTGTCTCTCTCTCCCTCTGTCAGTGTGTGTGTCTCTCTCTCCCTCTGTCAGTGTGTGTCTCTCTCTCTCCCTCTGTCGGTGTGTGTGTGTCTCTCTCCCTCAGTTGGTGTGTGTCTCTCTCTCCCTCTGTCGGTGTATCTCTCTCTCTTTCCCTCTGTCGGTGTGTCTCTCTCTCCCTCTGTCGGAGTGTGTCTCTCTCTCTCCCTCTGTCGGTGTGTCTCTCTCTCTCTCCCTCTCTCGGTGTGTGTGTCTCTCTCCCTCTGTCAATGTGTGTGTCTCTCTCCCTCTGTCGGTGTGTCTCTCTCTCCCTCTGTCGGTGTGTGTCTCTCTCTCCCTCTGTCGGTGTGTGTCTCTCTCTCCCTCTGTCGGTGTGTGTCTCTCTCCCTCTGTCGGTGTGTGTGTCTCTCACTCCCTCTGTCGGTGAGTGTCTCTCTATCTCTCCCTCTGTCGGTGTGTGTCTCTCTCTCTCGGTCTGTCTCTCTCTCCCTCTGTCGGTGTGTCTCTCTCTCTCTCCCCCTCTGTCGGTGTGTCTCTCTCTCTCTCTCGGTGTGTGTGTCTCTCTCCCTCTGTTAGTGTGTGTCTCTATCTCCCTCTGTCGGTGTGTCTCTCCCTCTCCCTCTGTCGGTGAGTGTGTCTCTCCCTCCCTCTATCGGTGTGTGTGTCTCTCTCTCCCTCTCTCGGTCTGTCTCTCTCTCCCTCTGTCGGTGTGTGTGTGTCTCTCTCCCTCAGTTGGTGTGTGTCTCTCACTCCCTCTGTCGGTGTGTCTCTCTCTCCCTCTGTCGGTGTGTCTCTCTCTCCCTCTGTCGGTGTGTGTGTCTCTCTCTCTCCCTCTGTCGGTGTGTGTGTATCTCTCTCCCTCATTTGATGTGAGTCTCTTTCTCTCCCCCTCTGTCGGTGTGTGTGTCTCTCTCTCCCTCTGTCGGTGTGTGTGTGTCTCTCTCCCTCAGTTGGTGTGTGTCTCTCACTCCCTCTGTCAGTGTGTGTGTGTCTCTCTCTCCCTCTGTCAGTGTGTCTCTCTCTCTCTCCCTCTCTCGGTGTGTGTGTCTCTCTCTCCCTCTGTCAGTGTGTGTCTCTCTCTCCCTCGGTCGGTGTGTCTCTCACTCTCCCTCTGTCAGTGTGTGTGTCTCTCTCTCCCTCTGTCGGTGTGTCTCTCCCCCTCCCTCTGTCGGTGTGTCTCTCCCTCCCTCTGTCGGTGTGTCTCTCCCTCTCCCTCTGTCGGTGAGTGTGTCTCTCCCTCCCTCTGTCGGTGTGTGTGTCTCTCTCTCCCTCTCTCGGTGTGTGTCTCCCTCTGTCGGTGAGTGTGTCTCTCCCTCCCTCTGTCGGTGTGTGTGTCTCTCTCTCCCTCTCTCGGTGTGTGTCTCCCTCTGTCGGTGTGTGTCTCTCTCTCCCTCTGTCGGTGTGTGTGTCTCTCTCTCCCTCTGTCGGTGTGTGTCTCTCTCTCCCTCTGTCGGTGTGTCTCTCACTCTCCCTCTGTCGGTGTGTGTGTCTCTCCCTCCCTCTGTCGGTGTGTGTCTCTCCCTCCCTCTGTCGGTGTGTGTCTCTCTCTCTCTCCCTCTGTCGGTGTGTGTCTCTCTCTCCCTCTCTCGGTGTGTGTCTCCCTCTGTCGGTGTGTGTCTCTCTCTCCCTCTGTCGGTGTGTGTCTCTCTCTCCCTCTGTCGGTGTGTGTCTCTCTCTCCCTCTGTCGGTGTGTGTCTCTCTCTCCCTCTGTCGGTGTGTGTCTCTCTCTCCCTCTGTCGGTGTGTGTCTCTCTCTCCCTCTGTCGGTGTCTCTCTCTCTCCCTCTGTCGGTGTGTGTCTCTCACTCTCCCTCTGTCGGTGTGTGTGTCTCTCTCTCCCTCTGTCGGCGTGTGTGTCTATCTCTCCCTCTGTCAGTGTGTCTCTCTCTCCCTCTGTCGGTGTGTCTCTCTCTCCCTCTGTCGGTGTGTGTCTCTCTCTCTCCCTCTGTCGGTGTGTGTGTCTATCTCTCCCCCTGTCGGTGTGTGTGTCTATCTCTCCCTCTGTCAGTGTGTCTCTCTCTCCCTCTGTCGGTGTGTATCTCTCTCCCTCTGTCGGTGTGTGTCTCTCTCTCTCCCTCTGTCGGTGTGTGTGTCTATCTCTCCCTCTGTCAGTGTGTCTCTCTCTCCCTCTGTCGGTGTGTATCTCTCTCCCTCTGTCGGTGTGTATCTCTCTCCCTCTGCTCGTGTGTGTCTCTCTCTCCCTCTGTCGGTGTGTGTCTCTCTCTCTCCCTCTGTCGGTGAGTGTCTCTCTCTCCCTCTGTCGGTGTCTCTCGCTCTCTCCCTCTGTTGGTGTGTCTCTCCCTCTCCCTCTGTCGGTGTGTGTGTCTCCCTCTCCCTCTGTCGGTGTGTCTCTCTCTCCCTCCCTCTGTCGGTGTGTCTCTCTCTCCCTCTGTCGGTGAGTGTCTCACTCTCTCTCCCTCTGTCGGTGTGTGTCTCTCTCCCTCTGTCGGTGTGTGTCTCTCTCCCTCTGTCGGTGTGTCTCTCTCTCCCTCTGACGGTGTCTCTCACTCTCCGTCTGTCGGTGTGTGTGTCTCTCTCCCTCAGTTGGTGTGTGTCTCTCTCTCCCTCTGTCGGTGTGTCTCTCTCTCTCCCTCTGTCGGTGTGTGTGTCTCTCTCTCCCTCTGTCGGTGTGTGCCTCTCTCTCTCCCTCTGTCGGTGTGTGTGTCTCTCTCTCCCTCTGTCGGTGTGTGTGTCTCTCTCTCTCCCTCTGTCAGTGTGTGTCTCTCTCTCTCCCTCTGTCGGTGTGTATGTGTCTCTCTCCCCCTGTCAGTGTGTGTGTCTCTCTCCCTCTGTCGGTGTGTCTCTATCTCCCTCTGTCGGTGTGTCTCTATCTCCCTCTGTCGGTGTGTCTCTATCTCCCTTTGTCGGTGTCTGTCTCTCTCTCCCTCTGTCGGTGTGTGTGTGTCTCTCTCCCTCTGTCGGTGTGTGTGTGTCTCTCTCCCTCTGTCGGTGTGTGTGTCTCTCTCCCTCTGTCGGTGTGTGTGTCTCTCTCCCTCTGTCGGTGTGTGTGTCTCTCTCCCTCTGTCGGTGTGTGTGTCTCTCTGCCTCTGCCAGTGTGTGTGTGTCTCTCTCCCTCTGTCGGTGTGTGTGTCTCTCTCTGCCTCTGTCGGTGTGTGTGTCTCTCTCTCCCTCTGTCGGTGTGTCTCTCTCTGCCTCTGTCGGTGTGTGTGTCTCTCTCTCCCTCTGTCGGTGAGTGTCTCTCTCTCTCCCTCTCTCGGTGTGTCTCTCTCTCTCTCTCCCTCTGTCAGTGTGTGTCTCTCTCTCTCCCTCTGTCAGTGTGTGTGTCTCTCACTCCCGCTGTCGGTGTGTGTCTCTGCCTCTGTCAGTGTGTGTCTCTCTCTGCCTCTGTCGGTGTGTGTGTCTCTCCCTCTGTCGGTGTGTGTGTGTCTCTCTCTCCCTCTGTCGGTGTGCGTGTCTCTCTGCCTCTGCCGGTGTGTGTGTGTCTCTCTCCCTCTGTCGGTGTGTATGTCTCTCTCTGCCTCTGTCGGTGTGTGTGTCTCTCTCTCCCTCTGTCGGTGTGTCTCTCTCTGCCTCTGTCGGTGTGTCTATCTCTCTCTCCCTCTGTCGGTGTGTGTCTCTCTCTCTCCCTCTCTCGGTGTGTCTCTCTCTCTCTCCCTCTGTCGGTGTGTGTCTCTCTCTCTCCCTCTGTCGGTGTGTGTCTCTCTGTGCCTCTGTCGGTGTGTGTCTCTCTGTGCCTCTGTCGGTGTGTGTCTCTCTGTGCCTCTGTCGGTGTGTGTCTCTCTCTGCCTCTGTTAGTGTGTGTCTCTCTCTACCTCTGTTAGTGTGTGTCTCTCCCTCTGTCGGTGTGTGTGTGCCTCCCTTTCCCTCTGTGGGTGTTTCTCTCTCCCTCTGTCGGTGTGGGTGTCTCTCTCTCCCTCTGTCGGTGTGTGTCTCTCTCTCCCTCTGTCGGTGTGTGTGTCTCCATCTCACCCTCTTTCGGTGTGTGTGTCACTCGCTCCCTCTGTCGTGTCTGTGTGTCTCTCTCTCTCTCCCTCTCTCGGTGTTTGTGTCTCTCTCTCTCTCTCCCTCTGTCGGTGTGTCTCACTCTCTCTTCCTCTGTCGGTGTGTGTGTCTCTCTCTGTCCCTCTGACGGTGTGTGTGTCTCTCTCTCTCTCTCCCTCTGTCGGTGTGTGTCTCTCTCTCTCTCCCTCTGTCGGTGTGTGTGTCTCTCTCTCTCCCTCTGTCGGTGTGTCTCTCTCTCTCCCTCTGTCGGTGTGTGTGTCTCTCTCTCCCTCTGTCAGTGTGTGTGTCTCTCTCTCCCTGTGTAGGTGTGTGTCTCTCTCATTCCCTCTGTCGGTGTGTGTCTCTCTCCCTCTGTCGGTGTGTGTGTGTCTCTCTCTCTCCCTCTGTCGGTGTGTGTGTCTCTCTCTGTCTCCCTCTGTCGGTGTGTGTGTGTCTCTCTCTGCCTCTGTCGGTGTGTGTGTCTCTCTCTCCCTCTGTCGGTGTGTGTGTGTCTCTCCCTCTGTCGGTGTGTGTGTGTCTCTCTCTGCCTCTGTCGGTGTGTGTGTCTCTCTCTCCCTCTGTCGGTGTGTGTCTCTCTCTGCCTCTGTCAGTGTGTGTCTCTCTCTGCCTCTGTCGGTATGTGTGTCTCTCTCTCCCTCTGTCGGTGTGTGTGTCTCTCTCCCTCTGTCGGTGTGTGTGTGTCTCTCTCTGCCTCTGTCGGTGTGTGTCTCTCTCTGCCTCTGTCGGTGTGTGTCTCTCTCTGCCTCTGTCGGTGTGTGTGTCTCTCCCTCTGCCGGTGTGTGTGTGTCTCTCTCCCTCTGTCAGTGTGTGTGTCTCTCTCTGCCCCTGTCGGTGTGTCTCTCACTGCCTCTGTCGGTGTGTTTCTCTATCTCACTCTGTCGGTGTGTCTCTCTCTGTCCCTCTGACGGTGTGTGTGTCTCTCTCTCTCTCTCCCTCTGTCGGTGTGTGTCTCTCTCTCTCTCCCTCTGTCGGTGTGTGTGTCTCTCTCTCTCCCTCTGTCGGTGTGTCTCTCTCTCTCCCTCTGTTGGTGTGTAACTCTCTCTCCCTCTGTCGGTGTGTGTGTCTACATCTTACCCTCTTTCGGTGTGTGTGTCACTCGCTCCCTCTGTCGGTGTCTGTGTGTCTCTCTCTCTCTCCCTCTCTCGGTGTTTGTGTCTCTCTCTCTCTCTCCCTCTGTCGGTGTGTCTCACTCTCTCTCCCTCTGTCGGTGTGTCTCTGCCTCTTTCGGTGTGGGTCTCTCTCTGTCCCTCTGTCGGTGTGTGTGTCTCTCTCTGTCCCACTGTCGGTGTGTGTGTCTCTCTCTCTCTCTCCCTCTGTCGGTGTGTCTCTCTCTCTCTCTCCCTCTGTCGGTGTGTGTCTCTCTCTCTCTCCCTCTGTCGGTGTGTGTGTCTCTCTCTCTCCCTCTGTCGGCGTGTCTCTCTCTCTCCCTCGTTCGGTGTGTCTCTCTCTCTCCCTCTGTCGGTGTGTGTCTCTCTCTCTCCCTATGTCGTTGTGTCTCTCTCTCTCCCTCTGTCAGTGTGTGTCTCTCTCTCCCTCTGTCAGTGTGTGGCTCTCTCTCTCCCTCTGTCAGTGTGTGGCTCTCTCTCTCCCTCTGTCAGTGTGTGTCTCTCTCTCCCTCTGTCGGTGTGTGTGTGTGTCTCTCACTCCCTTTGTCGGAGTGTGTGTCTCTCTCTCCCTCTGTCGGTGTGTGTCTCTCTCTCTCTCTCCCTCTGTCGGTGTGTGTGTCTCTCTCCCTCTGTCGGTGTGTGTGTCTCTCTCTGCCTCTGTCGGTGTGTGTGTCTCTCTCTCCCTCTGTCGATGTGTGTGTCTCTCTCTGCCTCTGTCGGTGTGTCTCTCTCTCTCCCTCTGTCGGTGTGTGTGTGTCTCTGTCTGCCTCTGTCGGTGTGTGTCTCTCTCTCTCCCTCTGTCGGTGTGTGTCTCTCTCTCCCTCTGTCGGTGTGTCTCTCTCTCTCCCTCTGTCGGTGTGTGTGTGTCTCTCTCTCCATCTGTCGGTGTGTGTGTGTTTCTCTCTGCCTCTGTCGGTGTGTGTGTCTCTCTCTCCCTCTGTCGGTGTGTCTCTCTCTCTCCCTCTGTCGGTGTATTCTCTCCCTCTGTCGGTGTATGTGTGTGTCTCTCACTCCCTTTGTCGGAGTGTGTGTCTCTCTCTCCCTCTGTCGGTGTGTGTGTCTCTCTCTCCCTCTGTCGGTGTGTGTGTCTCTCTCTCCCTCTGTCGGTGTGTGTGTCTCTCTCTCCCTCTGTCGGTGTGTGTGTCTCTCTCTCCCTCTGTCGGTGTGTCTCTCTCTCTCCCTCTGTCGGTGTGTGTGTCTCTCTCTCTCTCTCCCTCTTTCGGTGTGTGTCTCTCTCTCTCTCCCTCTGTCGGTGTGTGTGTCTCTCTCCCTCTGTCGGTGTGTGTGTCTCTCTCCCTCTGTCGGTGTGTGTGTCTCTCTCTGCCTCTGTCGGTGTGTGTGTCTCTCTCTCCCTCTGTCGGTGTGTCTCTCCCTCTCTCGGTCTGTCTCTCTCTCCCTCTGTCGGTGTGTCTCTCACTCTCCCTCTGTCGGTGTGTGTGTCTCTCACTCCCTCTGTCGGTGTGTGTGTGTCTCTCTATCCCTCTGTCGGTGTGTGTGTGTCTCTCTATCCCTCTGTCGGTGTGTGTGTCTCTCTCTCCCTCTGTCGGTGTGTGTGTGTGTCTCTCTCTCTCCCTCTGTCGGTGTGTCTCTCTCTCCCTCTGTCGGTGTGTCTCTCTCTCCCTCTGTCGGTGTGTCTCTCTCTCCCTCTGTCGGTGTGTCTCTCTCTCCCTCTGTCGGTGTGTCTCTCTTCCTCTGTCGGTGTGTCTCTCTCTCCCTCTGTCGGTGTGTGTGTCTCTCTCTCCCTCTGTCGGTGTGTGTGTCTCTCTCTCCCTCTGTCGGTGTGTGTGTCTCTCTCTCCCTCTGTCGGTGTGTGTGTCTCTCTCTCTCCCTCTGTCGGTGTGTGTGTGTCTCTCTCTCTCCCTCTGTCGGTGTGTGTGTCTCTCTCTCTCTCCCTCTGTCGGTGTGTGTGTCTCTCTCTCTCTCCCTCTGTCGGTGTGTGTGTCTCTCTCTCTCCCTCTGTCGGTGTGTGTGTCTCTCTCTCCCTCAGTTGTTGTGTGTCTCTCTCTCTCCCCCTCTGTCAGTGTGTGTCTCTCTCCCTCTGTCGGTGTGTGTGTCTCTCTCTCCCTATGTCGGTGTGTCTGTGTCTCTCTCATTCCCTCTGTCGGTGTGTGTGTGTCTCTCTCTCTCCCTCTGTCGGTGTGTGTCTCTCTCTGTCTCCCTCTGTCGGTGTGTGTGTGTCTCTCTCTGCCTCTGTCGGTGTGTGTGTGTCTCTATCTCCCTCTGTCGGTGTGTGTGTATCTCTCTCCCTCTGTCGGTGTGTCTCTCTCTCTCTCCCTCTGTCGGTGTGTCTCTCTCTCTCTCCCTCTGTCGGTGTGTGTGTCTCTCTCCCTCTGTCGGTGTGTGTGTCTCTCTCTGCCTCTGTCGGTGTGTGTGTCTCTCTCTGCCTCTGTCGGTGTGTGTGTCTCTCTCTGCCTCTGTCGTTGTGTGTCGCTCTCTGCCTCTGTCGGTGTGTGTGTGTCTCTCTCTCCCTCTGTCGGTGTGTGTGTCTCTCTCTCCCTCTGTCGGTGTGTCTCTCTCTCTCCCTCTGTCGGTGTGTGTGTGTCTCTCTCTCCCTCTGTCGGTGTGTCTCCCTCTCTCCCTCTGTCGGTGTGTGTGTGTCTCTCTCTCCCTCTGTCGGTGTGTCTCTCCCTCTCCCTCTGTCGGTGTGTCTCCCTCTCTCACTCTGTCGGTGTGTGTGTGACTCTCTCTCCCTCTGTCGGTGTGTCTCTCCCTCTCCCTCTGTCGGTGTGCCTCTCACTTCCTCTGTCGGTGAGTGTCTCACTCTCTCTCCCTCTGTCTGTGTCTCTCTATCTCTCCCTCTGTCGGTGTGTGTGTCTCTCTCTCCCTCTGTCGGTGTCTCTCTCTCCCTCTGTCGGTGTCTCTCTCTCCCTCTGTCGGTGTCTCTCTCTCCCTCTGTCGGTGTCTCTCTCTCCCTCTGTCGGTGTGTCTCTCTCTCCCTCTGTCGGTGTGTCTCTCTCTCCCTCTGTCGGTGTGTCTCTCTCTCCCTCTGTCGGTGTGTCTCTCTCTCCCTCTGTCGGTGTGTCTCTCTCTCCCTCTGTCGGTGTATCTCTCTCTCCCTCTGTCGGTGAGTGTCTCACTCTCTCTCCCTCTGTCAGTGTGTGTGTCTCTCTCTCCCTCTGTCAGTGTGTGTGTCTCTCTCTCCCTCTGTCAGTGTGTGTGTCTCTCTCTCCCTCTGTCGGTGTGTGTCTCTCTCTCTCCCTCTGTCAGTGTGTGTGTCTCTCTCTCCCTCTGTCGGTGTGTGTCTCTCTCATTCCCTCTGTCGGTGTGTGTGTGTCTCTCTCCCTCTGTCGGTGTGTGTGTGTGTCTCTCTCTCTCCCTCTGTCGGTGTGTGTCTCTCTCTGTCTCCCTCTGTCGGTGTGTGTGTGTCTCTCTATGCCTCTGTCGGTGTGTGTGTCTCTCTCTCCCTCTGTCAGTGTGTGTGTCTCTCTCTCCCTCTGTAGGTGTGTGTCTCTCTCATTCCCTCTGTCGGTGTGTGTCTCTCTCCCTCTGTCGGTGTGTGTGTGTCTCTCTCTCTCCCTCTGTCGGTGTGTGTGTCTCTCTCTGTCTCCCTCTGTCGGTGTGTGTGTGTATCTCTCTGCCTCTGTCGGTGTGTGTGTCTCTCTCTCCCTCTGTCGGTGTGTGTGTGTCTCTCCCTCTGTCGGTGTGTGTGTGTCTCTCTCTGCCTCTGTCGGTGTGTGTGTCTCTCTCTCCCTCTGTCGGTGTGTGTCTCTCTCTGCATCTGTCAGTGTGTGTCTCTCTCTGCCTCTGTCGGTGTGTGTGTGTCTCTCTCTCCCTCTGTCGGAGTGTGTGTCTCTCTCCCTCTGTCGGTGTGTGTGTGTCTCTCTCTGCGTCTGTCGGTGTGTGTCTCTCTCTGCCTCTGTCGGTGTGTGTCTCTCTCTGCCTCTGTCGGTGTGTGTGTCTCTCCCTCTGCCTGTGTGTGTGTGTCTCTCTCCCTCTGTCAGTGTGTGTGTCTCTCTCTGCCCCTGTCGGTGTGTCTCTCACTGCCTCTGTCGGTGTGTCTCTCTATCTCCCTCTGTCGATGTGTCTCTCTCTCTGCCTCTGTCGGTGTGTGTGTGTCTCTCTCTCCATCTGTCGGTGTGTGTGTGTTTCTCTCTGCCTCTGTCGGTGTGTGTGTCTCACTCTCCCTCTGTCGGTGTGTCTCTCTCTCTCCCTCTGTCGGTGTGTGTGTGTGTCTCTCACTCCCTTTGTCGGAGTGTGTGTCTCTCTCTCCCTCTGTCGGTGTGTCTCTCTCTCTCCCTCTGTCGGTGTGTGTGTGTGTCTCTCACTCCCTCTGTCGGTGTGTGTGTCTCTCTCTCCCTCTGTCGCTGTGTCTCTCTCTCCCTCTGTCGGTGTGTGTGTCTCTCTCTCCCTCTGTCGGTGTGTGTGTCTCTCTCTCCCTCTGTCGGTGTGTGTGTCTCTCTCTCCCTCTGTCGGTGTGTGTCTCTCTCTCTCCCTCTGTCGGTGTGTGTGTCTCTCTCTCTCTCTCCCTCTCTCGGTCTGTCTCTCTCTCCCTCTGTCGGTGTGTCTCTCTCTCTCCCTCTGTCGGTGTGTCTCTCACTCTCCCTCTGTCGGTGTGTGTGTCTCTCTCTCCCTCTGTCGGTGTGTGTGTGTCTCTCTCTCCCTCTCTCGGTGTGTGTGTCTCTCTATCCCTCTGTCGGTGTGTGTGTCTCTCTCTCCCTCTGTCGGTGTGTCTCTCTCTCCCTCTGTCGGTGTGTCTCTCTCTCCCTCTGTCGGTGTGTCTCTCTCTCCCTCTGTCGGTGTGTCTCTCTCTCCCTCTGTCGGTGTGTCTCTCTCTCCCTCTGTCGGTGTGTCTCTCTCTCCCTCTGTCGGTGTGTCTCTCTCTCCCTCTGTCGGTGTGTGTGTCTCTCTCTCCCTCTGTCGGTGTGTGTGTCTCTCTCTCTCCCTCTGTCGGTGTGTGTGTCTCTCTCTCTCCCTCTGTCGGTGTGTGTGTCTCTCTCTCTCCCTCTGTCGGTGTGTGTGTCTCTCTCTCTCCCTCTGTCGGTGTGTGTGTCTCTCTCTCCCTCAGTTGTTGTGTGTCTCTCTCTCTCCCCCTCTGTCAGTGTGTGTCTCTCTCCCTCTGTCGGTGTGTGTGTCTCTCTCTCCCTATGTCGGTGTGTGTGTGTCTCTCTCATTCCCTCTGTCGGTGTGTGTGTGTCTCTCTCTCTCCCTCTGTCGGCGTGTGTCTCTCTCTGTCTCCCTCTTTCGGTGTGTGTGTGTCTCTCTCTGCCTCTGTCGGTGTGTGTGTCTCTCTCTACCTCTGTCGGTGTGTGTGTGTCTCTCCCTCTGTCGGTGTGTGTGTCTCTCTCTGCCTCTGTCGGTGTGTGTGTGTCTCTCTCTGCCTCTGTCGGTGTGTGTGTCTCTCTCTGCCTCTTTCGGTGTGTGTCTCTCTCTCTGCCTCTGTCAGTGTGTGTCTCTCTCTGCCTCTGTCGGTGTGTGTGTCTCTCCCTCTGTCGGTGTGTGTGTCTCTCCCTCTGTCGGTGTGTGTGTCTCTCCCTCTGTCGGTGTGTGTGTTTCTCCCTCTGTCGGTGTGTCTCTCTCTCCCTCTGTCGGTGTGTCTCTCTCTCCCTCTGTCGGTGTGTGTGTCTCTCTCTCTCCCTCTGTCGGTGTGTGTGTCTCTCTCTCTCCCTCTGTCGGTGTGTGTGTCTCTCTCTCTCCCTCTGTCGGTGTGTGTGTGTCTCTAGCTCCCTCTGTCGGTCTGTGTGTATCTCTCTCCCTCTGTCGGTGTGTCTCTCTCTCTCTCCCTCTGTCGGTGTGTGTGTCTCTCTCCCTCTGTCGGTGTGTGTGTCTCTCTCTGCCTCTGTCGGTGTGTGTGTCTCTCTCTGCCTCTGTCGGTGTGTGTCTCTCTCTGCCTCTGTCGGTGTGTGTCTCTCTCTCCCTCTGTCGGTGTGTGTGTGTCTCTCCCTCTGTCGGTGTGTGTGTGTCTCTCTCTGCGTCTGTCGGTGTGTGTCTCTCTCTGCCTCTGTCGGTGTGTGTCTCTCTCTGCCTCTGTCGGTGTGTGTGTCTCTCCCTCTGCCTGTGTGTGTGTGTCTCTCTCCCTCTGTCAGTGTGTGTGTCTCTCTCTGCCCCTGTCGGTGTGTCTCTCACTGCCTCTGTCGGTGTGTCTCTCTATCTCCCTCTGTCGGTGTGTCTCTCTCTGCCTCTCTCGGTGTGTGTGTCTCTCTACCTCTGTCAGTGTGTGTCTCTCCCTCTGTCGGTGTGTGTGTGCCTCCCTTTCCCTCTGTGGGTGTTTCTCTCTCCCTCTGTCGGTGTGGGTGTCTGTCTCTCCCTCTGTCGGTGTGTGTCTCTCTCTCCCTCTGTCGGTGTGTGTCTCTCTCTCTCTCCCTCTGTCGGTGTGTAACTCTCTCTCCCTCTGTCGGTGTGTGTGTCTCCATCTCACCCTCTTTCGGTGTGTGTGTCACTCACTCCCTCTGTCGGTGTCTGTGTGTCTCTCTCTCTCTCCCTCTCTCGGTGTTTGTGTCTCTCTCTCTCTCTCCCTCTGTCGGTGTGTCTCACTCTCTCTCCCTCTCTCGGTGTGTCTCTGCCTCTTTCGGTGTGGGTCTCTCTCTGTCCCTCTGTCGGTGTGTGTGTCTCTCTCTGTCCCTCTGTCGGTGTGTGTGTCTCTCTCTCTCTCTCCCTCTGTCGGTGTGTCTCTCTCTCTCTCTCCCTCTGTCGGTGTGTGTCTCTCTCTCTCTCTCCCTCTGTCGGTGTGTGTGTCTCTCTCTCTCCCTCTGTCGGCGTGTCTCTCTCTCTCCCTCGTTCGGTGTGTCTCTCTCTCTCCCTCTGTCGGTGTGTGTCTCTCTCTCTCCCTATGTCGTTGTGTCTCTCTCTCTCCCTCTGTCAGTGTGTGTCTCTCTCTCTCCCTCTGTCAGTGTGTGTCTCTCTCTCTCCCTCTGTCAGTGTGTGGCTTCTCTCTCCCTCTGTCAGTGTGTGGCTCTCTCTCTCCCTCTGTCAGTGTGTGGCTCTCTCTCTCCCTCTGTCAGTGTGTGTCTCTCTCTCCCTCTGTCGGTGTGTGTGTGTGTCTCTCACTCCCTTTGTCGGAGTGTGTGTCTCTCTCTCCCTCTGTCGGTGTGTGTGTCTCTCTCTCCCTCTGTCGGTGTGTGTCTCTCTCTCTCCCTCTGTCGGTGTGTGCGTCTCTCTCTCTCTCCCTCTGTCGGTGTGTGTCTCTCTCTCTCTCTCCCTCTGTCGGTGTGTGTGTCTCTCTCCCTCTGTCGGTGTGTGTGTCTCTCTCTGCCTCTGTCGGTGTGTGTGTCTCTCTCTCCCTCTGTCGGTGTGTCTCTCTCTCTCCCTCTGTCGGTGTGTGTGTGTTTCTCTCTGCCTCTGTCGGTGTGTGTGTCTCACTCTCCCTCTGTCGGTGTGTCTCTCTCTCTCCCTCTGTCGGTGTGTGTGTGTGTCTCTCACTCCCTTTGTCGGAGTGTGTGTCTCTCTCTCCCTCTGTCGGTGTGTGTGTCTCTCTCTCCCTCTGTCGGTGTGTCTCTCTCTCTCTCCCTCTGTCGGTGTGTGTGTCTCTCTCTCTCTCTGTCGGTGTGTGTGTCTCTCTCTCTCTCTCCCTCTTTCGGTGTGTGTCTCTCTCTCTCTCCCTCTGTCAGTGTGTGTCTCTCTCTCCCTCTGTCGGTGTGTGTCTCTCTCTCTCCCTCTGTCGGTGTGTGTGTCTCTCTCTCTCTCTCCCTCTTTCGGTGTGTGTCTCTCTCTCTCTCCCTCTGTCGGTGTGTGTGTCTCTCTCCCTCTGTCGGTGTGTGTGTCTCTCTCTGCCTCTGTCGGTGTGTGTGTCTCTCTCTCCCTCTGTCGGTGTGTCTCTCCCTCTCTCGGTCTGTCTCTCTCTCCCTCTGTCGGTGTGTCTCTCTCTCTCCCTCTGTCGGTGTGTCTCTCACTCTCCCTCTGTCGGTGTGTGTGTCTCTCTCTCCCTCTGTCGGTGTGTGTGTGTCTCTCTCTCCCTCTCTCGGTGTGTGTGTCTCTCTATCCCTCTGTCGGTGTGTGTGTCTCTCTCTCCCTCTGTCGGTGTGTCTCTCTCTCCCTCTGTCGGTGTGTCTCTCTCTCCCTCTGTCGGTGTGTCTCTCTCTCCCTCTGTCGGTGTGTCTCTCTCTCCCTCTGTCGGTGTGTCTCTCTCTCCCTCTGTCGGTGTGTCTCTCTCTCCCTCTGTCGGTGTGTCTCTCTCTCCCTCTGTCGGTGTGTCTCTCTCTCCCTCTGTCGGTGTGTCTCTCTCTCCCTCTGTCGGTGTGTCTCTCTCTCCCTCTGTCGGTGTGTCTCTCTCTCCCTCTGTCGGTGTGTCTCTCTCTCCCTCTGTCGGTGTGTCTCTCTCTCCCTCTGTCGGTGTGTGTGTCTCTCTCTCCCTCTGTCGGTGTGTGTGTCTCTCTCTCTCCCTCTGTCGGTGTGTGTGTCTCTCTCTCTCCCTCTGTCGGTGTGTGTGTCTCTCTCTCTCCCTCTGTCGGTGTGTGTGTCTCTCTCTCTCCCTCTGTCGGTGTGTGTGTCTCTCTCTCCCTCAGTTGTTGTGTGTCTCTCTCTCTCCCCCTCTGTCAGTGTGTGTCTCTCTCCCTCTGTCGGTGTGTGTGTCTCTCTCTCCCTATGTCGGTGTGTGTGTGTCTCTCTCATTCCCTCTGTCGGTGTGTGTGTGTCTCTCTCTCTCCCTCTGTCGGCGTGTGTCTCTCTCTGTCTCCCTCTGTCGGTGTGTGTGTGTCTCTCTCTGCCTCTGTCGGTGTGTGTGTCTCTCTCTCCCTCTGTCGGTGTGTGTGTGTCTCTCCCTCTGTCGGTGTGTGTGTGTCTCTCTCTGCCTCTGTCGGTGTGTGTGTCTCTCTCTGCCTCTGTCGGTGTGTGTGTCTCTCTCTGCCTCTGTCGGTGTGTGTCTCTCTCTCTGTCTCTGTCAGTGTGTGTCTCTCTCTGCCTCTGTCGGTGTGTGTGTCTCTCCCTCTGTCGGTGTGTGTGTCTCTCCCTCTGTCGGTGTGTGTGTCTCTCCCTCTGTCGGTGTGTGTGTTTCTCCCTCTGTCGGTGTGTCTCTCTCTCCCTCTGTCGGTGTGTCTCTCTCTCCCTCTGTCGGTGTGTGTGTCTCTCTCTCTCCCTCTGTCGGTGTGTGTGTCTCTCTCTCTCCCTCTGTCGGTGTGTGTGTCTCTCTCTCTCCCTCTGTCGGTGTGTGTGTGTCTCTAGCTCCCTCTGTCGGTCTGTGTGTATCTCTCTCCCTCTGTCGGTGTGTCTCTCTCTCTCTCCCTCTGTCGGTGTGTGTGTCTGTCTCCCTCTGTCGGTCTGTGTGTCTCTCTCTGCCTCTGTCGGTGTGTGTGTCTCTCTCTGCCTCTGTCGGTGTGTGTCTCTCTCTGCCTCTGTCGGTGTGTGTCTCTCTCTGCCTCTGTCGGTGTGTGTGTGTCTCTCTCTCCCTCTGTCGGTGTGTGTGTCTCTCTCTCCCTCTGTCGGTGTGTCTCTCTCTCTCCCTCTGTCGGTGTGTGTGTGTCTCTCTCTCCCTCTGTCGGTGTGTCTCTCTCTCTCCCTCTGTCGGTGTGTGTGTGTCTCTCTCTCCCTCTGTCGGTGTGTCTCTCCCTCTCCCTCTGTCGGTGAGTGTGTCTCTCTCTCCCTCTGTCGGTGTGCCTCTCACTTCCTCTGTCGGTGAGTGTCTCACTCTCTCTCCCTCTGTCTGTGTCTCTCTATCTCTCCCTCTGTCGGTGTGTGTGTCTCTCTCTCCCTCTGTCGGTGTCTCTCTCTCCCTCTGTCGGTGTCTCTCTCTCCCTCTGTCGGTGTCTCTCTCTCCCTCTGTCGGTGTGTCTCTCTCTCCCTCTGTCGGTGTGTCTCTCTCTCCCTCTGTCGGTGTGTCTCTCTCTCCCTCTGTCGGTGTGTCTCTCTCTCCCTCTGTCGGTGTGTCTCTCTCTCCCTCTGTCGGTGTGTCTCTCTCTCCCTCTGTCGGTGTGTCTCTCTCTCCCTCTGTCGGTGTGTCTCTCTCTCCCTCTGTCGGTGTGTCTCTCTCTCCCTCTGTCGGTGTGTCTCTCTCTCCCTCTGTCGGTGTGTCTCTCTCTCCCTCTGTCGGTGTGTCTCTCTCTCCCTCTGTCGGTGTGTGTGGCTCTCTCTCTCCCTCTGTCGGTGTGTGTGTATCTCTCTCCCTCTGTCGGTGTGTGTGTATCTCTCTCCCTCTGTCGGTGTGTGTGTATCTCTCTCCCTCTGTCGGTGTGTGTGTATCTCTCTCCCTCAGTTGATGTGTGTCTCTCTCTCTCCCCCTCTGTCAGTGTGTGTGTGTCTCTCTCCCTCAGTTGGTGTGTGTCTCTCTCTCCCTCTGTCGGTATCTCTCACTCTCCCTCTGTCGGTATGTGTCTCTCACTCCCTCTGTCGGTGAGTGTCTCACACTCTCTCCCTCTGTCGGTGTCTCTCTATCTCTCCCTCTGTCGGTGTGTGTGTCTCTCTCTCCCTCTGTCGGTGTCTCTCTCTCCCTCTGTCGGTGTGTCTCTCTCTCCCTCTGTCGGCATCTCTCACTCTCCCTCTGTCGGTGTGTGTGTCTCTCTCTCTCCCTCTGTCGGTGTGTGTGTGTTTCTCTCCCTCTGTCGGTGTGTCTCTCTCTCTCCCTCTGTCGGTGTGTGTCTCTCTCTCTCCCTATGTCGGTGTGTCTCTCTCTCTCCCTCTGTCAGTGTGTGTCTCTCTCTCTCCCTCTGTCAGTGTGTGTCTCTCTGACTCCCTCTGTCGGTGTGTCTCTCTCTCCCTCTGTCAGTGTGTGTGTCTCTCTCCCTCTGTCGGTGTGTCTCTCTCCCTCTGTCGGTGTGTCTCTCTCTCCCTCTGTCGGTGTGTGTGACTCTCTCTCCCTCAGTCGGTGTCTCTCTCTCTCCCTCTGTCGGTGTGTGTCTCTCTCTCTCACTCTGTCGGTGTGTGTGTCTCTCTCTCCCTCTGTCGGTGTGTGTCTCTCTCTCCCTCTGTCGGTGTGCGTGTCTCTCTCTCTCTGTCGGTCTGCGTGTCTCTCTCCCTCTGTCGGTGTGTGTCTCTCTCTCTCCCTCTGTCGGTGTGTGTCTCTCTCTCTCACTCTGTCGGTGTCTGTGTCTCTCTCTCCCTCTGTCGGTGTGTGGGTCTCTCTCTCCCTCTGTCGGTGTGTGGGTCTCTCTCTCCCTCTGTCGGTGTGTGGGTCTCTCTCTCCCTCTGTCGGTGTGTGGGTCTCTCTCTCCCTCTGTCGGTGTGTCTTTCTCTCTCACTGTGTCGGTGTGTGTGTGTCTCTCTCTCCCTCTGTCGGTGTGTGTGTGTCTCTCTCTCCCTCTGTCGGTGTGTGTCTCTCTCTCCCTCTGTCAGTGTGCGTGTCTCTCTCTCTCCCTCTTTCGGTGTGTATGTGTCTCTCTCCCTCTGTCAGTGTGTGTGTCTCTCTCCCTCTGTCGGTGTGTCTCTCTCTACCTCTGTCGGTGTGTCTCTCTCTCCCTCTGTCGGTGTGTGTGTGTCTCTCTCTCACTCTGTCGGTGTGTGTCTCTCTCTTTCCCTCTGTCGGTGTGTGTCTCTCTCTTTCCCTCTGTCGGTGTGTGTCTCTCTCTCCCTCTGTCGGTGTGTGTCTCTCTCTGCCTCTGTAGGTGTGTCTCTCTCTCTCTCCCTCTGTCGGTGTGTGTGTCTCTCTCTCTCCCTCTATCGGTGTGTGTCTCTCTCTCCCTCTGTCGGTGTGTGTGTCTCTCTCTCCCTCTGTCGGTATGTGTCTCTCTGTGCCTCTGTCGGTGTGTGTCTCTGTCTGCCTCTGTGGGTGTGTGCGTGTCTCTCTCTCCCTATGTCGGTGTGTGTGTGTCTCTCTCTCTCCCTCTGTCGGTGTGTGTGTGTCTCTCTCTCTCCCTCTGTCGGTGTGTGTGTCTCCCTCTGTCGGTGTGTGTGTCTCCCTCTGTCGGTGTGTGTGTCTCCCTCAGTCGGTGTGTGTGTCTCCCTCTCTCTCCCTCTGTCGGTGTCTGTCTCTCTCCCTCAGTCGGTGTGTGTCTCTCTCTCCCTCTATCGGTGTGTGTGTCTCTCTATCTCTCCCTCTGTCGGTGAGTGTGTCTCTCTCCCTCTGTCGGTGTGTGTGTCTCTCTCTGCCTCTGTCGGTGTGTGTGTCTCTCTCTCCCTCTGTCGATGTGTGTGTCTCTCTCTGCCTCTGTCGGTTTGTGTCTCTCTCTCTCCCTCTGTCGGTGTGTGTCTCTCTCTCCCTCTGTCGTTGTGTCTCTCTCTCTCCCTCTGTCGGTGTGTGTGTGTCTCTCTCTCCATCTGTCGGTGTTTGTGTGTTTCTCTCTGCCTCTGTCGGTGTGTGTGTCTCACTCTCCCTCTGTCGGTGTGTCTCTCTCTCTCCCTCTGTCGGTGTGTGTGTGTGTCTCTCACTCCCTTTGTCGGAGTGTGTGTCTCTCTCTCCCTCTGTCGGTGTGTGTGTCTCTCTCTCCCTCTGTCGGTGTGTGTGTCTCTCTCTCCCTCTGTCGGTGTGTGTGTCTCTCTCTCCCTCTGTCGGTGTGTGTCTCTCTCTCTCCCTCTGTCGGTGTGTGTGTCTCTCTCTCCCTCTGTCGGTGTGTGTCTCTCTCTCTCCCTCTGTCGGTGTGTGTGTCTCTCTCTCCCTCTTTCGGTGTGTGTCTCTCTCTCTCTCCCTCTGTCGGTGTGTGTGTCTCTCTCCCTCTGTCGGTGTGTGTGTCTCTCTCTGCCTCTGTCGGTGTGTGTGTCTCTCTCTCCCTCTGTCGGTGTGTCTCTCCCTCTCTCGGTCTGTCTCTCTCTCCCTCTGTCGGTGTGTCTCTCTCTCTCCCTCTGTCGGTGTGTCTCTCTCTCTCCCTCTGTCGGTGTGTCTCTCACTCTCCCTCTGTCGGTGTGTGTCTCTCACTCTCCCTCTGTCGGTGTGTGTGTCTCTCTCTCCCTCTGTCGGTGTGTGTGTGTCTCTCTCTCCCTCTCTCGGTGTGTGTGTGTCTCTCTATCCCTCTGTCGGTGTGTGTGTCTCTCTCTCCCTCTGTCGGTGTGTCTCTCTCTCCCTCTGTCGGTGTGTCTCTCTCTCCCTCTGTCGGTGTGTCTCTCTCTCCCTCTGTCGGTGTGTCTCTCTCTCCCTCTGTCGGTGTGTCTCTCTCTCCCTCTGTCGGTGTGTCTCTCTCTCCCTCTGTCGGTGTGTCTCTCTCTCCCTCTGTCGGTGTGTCTCTCTCTCCCTCTGTCGGTGTGTCTCTCTCTCCCTCTGTCGGTGTGTCTCTCTCTCCCTCTGTCGGTGTGTCTCTCTCTCCCTCTGTCGGTGTGTGTGTCTCTCTCTCCCTCTGTCGGTGTGTGTGTCTCTCTCTCTCCCTCTGTCGGTGTGTGTGTCTCTCTCTCTCCCACTGTCGGTGTGTGTGTCTCTCTCTCTCCCTCTGTCGGTGTGTGTGTCTCTCTCTCCCTCAGTTGTTGTGTGTCTCTCTCTCTCCCCCTCTGTCGGTGTGTGTGTCTCTCTCCCTCTGTCGGTGTGTGTGTCTCTCTCTCCCTATGTCGGTGTGTGTGTGTCTCTCTCATTCCCTCTGTCGGTGTGTGTGTGTCTCTCTCTCTCCCTCTGTCGGCGTGTGTCTCTCTCTGTCTCCCTCTGTCGGTGTGTGTGTGTCTCTCTCTGCCTCTGTCGGTGTGTGTGTCTCTCTCTCCCTCTGTCGGTGTGTGTGTCTCTCCCTCTGTCGGTGTGTGTGTGTCTCTCTCTGCCTCTGTCGGTGTGTGTGTCTCTCTCTGCCTCTGTCGGTGTGTGTGTCTCTCTCTGCCTCTGTCGGTGTGTGTCTCTCTCTCTGCCTCTGTCAGTGTGTGTCTCCCTCTGCCTCTGTCGGTGTGTGTGTCTCTCCCTCTGTCGGTGTGTGTGTCTCTCCCTCTGTCGGTGTGTGTGTTTCTCCCTCTGTCGGTGTGTCTCTCTCTCCCTCTGTCGGTGTGTCTCTCTCTCCCTCTGTCGGTGTGTCTCTCTCTCCCTCTGTCGGTGTGTCTCTCTCTCCCTCTGTCGGTGTGTGTGTCTCTCTCTCTCCCTCTGTCGGTGTGTGTGTCTCTCTCTCTCCCTCTGTCGGTGTGTGTGTCTCTCTCTCTCCCTCTGTCGGTGTGTGTGTGTCTCTAGCTCCCTCTGTCAGTCTGTGTGTATCTCTCTCCCTCTGTCGGTGTGTCTCTCTCTCTCTCCCTCTGTCGGTGTGTGTGTCTCTCTCCCTCTGTCGGTGTGTGTGTCTCTCTCTGCCTCTGTCGGTGTGTGTGTCTCTCTCTGCCTCTGTCGGTGTGTGTCTCTCTCTGCCTCTGTCGGTGTGTGTCTCTCTCTGCCTCTGTCGGTGTGTGTGTGTCTCTCTCTGCCTCTGTCGGTGTGTGTGTGTCTCTCTCTGCCTCTGTCGGTGTGTGTGTGTCTCTCTCTCCCTCTGTCGGTGTGTGTGTCTCTCTCTCCCTCTGTCGGTGTGTGTGTCTCTCTCTCCCTCTGTCGGTGTGTCTCTCTCTCTCCCTCTGTCGGTGTGTGTGTGTCTCTCTCTCCCTCTGTCGGTGTGTCTCTCTCTCTCCCTCTGTCGGTGTGTGTGTGTCTCTCTCTCCCTCTGTCGGTGTGTCTCTCCCTCTCCCTCTGTCGGTGAGTGTGTCTCTCTCTCCCTCTGTCGGTGTGCCTCTCACTTCCTCTGTCGGTGAGTGTCTCACTCTCTCTCCCTCTGTCTGTGTCTCTCTATCTCTCCCTCTGTCGGTGTGTGTGTCTCTCTCTCCCTCTGTCGGTGTCTCTCTCTCCCTCTGTCGGTGTCTCTCTCTCCCTCTGTCGGTGTGTGTGTCTCTCTCTCCCTCTGTCGGTGTGTGTGTGTCTCTCTCTGCCTCTGTCGGTGTGTGTGTCTCTCTCTCCCTCTGTCGGTGTGTCTCTCTCTCCCTCTGTCGGTGTGTCTCTCTCTCCCTCTGTCGGTGTGTCTCTCTCTCCCTCTGTCGGTGTGTCTCTCTCTCCCTCTGTCGGTGTGTCTCTCTCTCCCGCTGTCGGTGTGTCTCTCTCTCCCTCTGTCGGTGTGTCTCTCTCTCCCTCTGTCGGTGTGTCTCTCTCTCCCTCTGTCGGTGTGTCTCTCTCTCCCTCTGTCGGTGTGTCTCTCTCTCCCTCTGTCGGTGTGTGTGGCTCTCTCTCTCCCTCTGTCGGTGTGTGTGTATCTCTCTCCCTCTGTCGGTGTGTGTGTATCTCTCTCCCTCTGTCGGTGTGTGTGTATCTCTCTCCCTCAGTTGATGTGTGTCTCTCTCTCTCCCCCTCTGTCAGTGTGTGTGTGTCTCTCTCCCTCAGTTGGTGTGTGTCTCTCTCTCCCTCTGTCGGTATCTCTCACTCTCCCTCTGTCGGTATGTGTCTCTCACTCCCTCTGTCGGTGAGTGTCTCACACTCTCTCCCTCTGTCGGTGTCTCTCTATCTCTCCCTCTGTCGGTGTGTGTGTCTCTCTCTCCCTCTGTCGGTGTCTCTCTCTCCCTCTGTCGGTGTGTCTCTCTCTCCCTCTGTCGGCATCTCTCACTCTCCCTCTGTCGGTGTGTGTGTCTCTCTCTCTCCCTCTGTCGGTGTGTGTGTGTTTCTCTCCCTCTGTCGGTGTGTCTCTCTCTCTCCCTCTGTCGGTGTGTGTCTCTCTCTCTCCCTATGTCGGTGTGTCTCTCTCTCTCCCTCTGTCAGTGTGTGTCTCACTCTCTCCCTCTGTCAGTGTGTGTCTCTCTGACTCCCTCTGTCGGTGTGTGTCTCTCTCCCTCTGTCAGTGTGTGTGTCTCTCTCCCTCTGTCGGTGTGTCTCTCTCCCTCTGTCGGTGTGTCTCTCTCTCCCTCTGTCGGTGTGTGTGACTCTCTCTCCCTCTGTCGGTGTGTGTCTCTCTCTCTCCCTCTGTCGGTGTGTGTGTCTCTCTCTCCCTCAGTCGGTGTCTCTCTCTCTCCCTCTGTCGGTGTGTGTCTCTCTCTCACTCTGTCGGTGTGTGTGTCTCTCTCTCCCTCTGTCGGTGTGTGTCTCTCTCTCCCTCTGTCGGTGTGCGTGTCTCTCTCTCTCTGTCGGTCTGCGTGTGTCTCTCCCTCTGTCGGTGTGTGTCTCTCTCTCTCCCTCTGTCGGTGTGTGTCTCTCTCTCTCACTCTGTCGGTGTCTGTGTCTCTCTCTCCCTCTGTCGGTGTGTGGGTCTCTCTCTCCCTCTGTCGGTGTGTCTTTCTCTCTCACTGTGTCGGTGTGTGTGTGTCTCTCTCTCCCTCTGTCGGTGTGTGTCTCTCTCTCCCTCTGTCGGTGTGTGTCTCTCTCTCCCTCTGTCAGTGTGCGTGTCTCTCTCTCTCCCTCTTTCGGTGTGTATGTGTCTCTCTCCCTCTGTCAGTGTGTGTGTCTCTCTCCCTCTGTCGGTGTGTCTCTCTCTACCTCTGTCGGTGTGTCTCTCTCTCCCTCTGTCGGTGTGTCTCTCTCTCCCTCTGTTGGTGTGTGTGTGTCTCTCTCTCCCTCTGTCGGTGTGTGTCTCTCTCTTTCCCTCTGTCGGTGTGTGTCTCTCTCTCCCTCTGTCGGTGTGTGTCTCTCTCTGCCTCTGTAGGTGTGTCTCTCTCTCTCTCCCTCTGTCGGTGTGTGTGTCTCTCTCTCTCCCTCTATCGGTGTGTGTCTCTCTCTCCCTCTGTCGGTGTGTGTGTCTCTCTCTCCCTCTGTCGGTATGTGTCTCTCTGTGCCTCTGTCGGTGTGTGTCTCTGTCTGCCTCTGTGGGTGTGTGCGTGTCTCTCTCTCCCTATGTCGGTGTGTGTGTGTCTCTCTCTCTCCCTCTGTCGGTGTGTGTGTGTCTCTCTCTCTCCCTCTGTCGGTGTGTGTGTCTCCCTCTGTCGGTGTGTGTGTCTCCCTCAGTCGGTGTGTGTGTCTCCCTCTCTCTCCCTCTGTCGGTGTCTCTCTCTCTCCCTCAGTCGGTGTGTGTCTCTCTCTCCCTCTATCGGTGTGTGTGTCTCTCTATCTCTCCCTCTGTCGGTGAGTGTGTCTCCCTCTCCCTCAGTCGGTGTGTGTCACTCTCTCTCCCTCTGTCGGTGTGTGTCTCTCTCTCCCTCTGTCGGTGTGTGTCTCTCTCTCCCTCTGTCGGTGTGTGACTCTCTCCCTCTGTCGGTGTGTGACTCTCTCCCTCTGTCGGTGTGTGTGTCTCTCTCCCTCTGTCGGTGTGTGTGTCTCTCTCTGCCTCTGTCGGTGTGTGTCTCTCTCTCCCTCCCTCTGTCGGTCTGTGTGTCTCTCTCTCCCTCTGTCGGTGTGTGTGTGTCTCTCTCCCTCAGTTGGTGTGTGTCTCTCACTCCCTCTGTCAGTGTGTGTGTGTCTCTCTCTCCCTCTGTCGGTGTGTCTCTCTCTCCCTCTGTCGGTGTGTCTCTCTCTCCCTCTGTCGGTGTGTCTCTCTCTCCCTCTGTCGGTGTGTCTCTCTCTCCCTCTGTCGGTGTGTGTGTGTCTCTCTCTCCCTCTGTCGGTGTGTGTCTCTCTCTCTCCCTCTGTCGGTGTGTGTCTCTCTCTCCCTCTGTCGGTGTGTGTCTCTCTCTGCCTCTGTAGGTGTGTCTCTCTCTCTCTCCCTCTGTCGGTGTGTGTGTCTCTCTCTCCCTCTGTCGGTGTGTCTCTCTCTCTCTCCCTCTGTCGGTGTGTGTCTCTCTGTGCCTCTGTGGGTGTGTGCGTGTCTCTCTCTGCCTCTGTCGGTGTGTGTCTCTCTCTCCCTCTGTCGGTGTGTGTCTCTCTCTGCCTCTGTCAGTGTGTGTCTCTCTCTCCTTCTGTCAGTGTGTGTCTCTCTCTCCCTCTGTCGGTGTGTGTGTCTCTCTCTCTCCGTCTGTCGGTGTGTGTGTCTCTGTCTCCCTCTGTCGGTGTGTGTGTGTCTCTCTCTCCCTCTGTCAGTGTGTGTGTGTGTCTCTCTCTCCCTATGTCGGTGTGTGTGTGTCTCTCTCTCTCCCTCTGTCGGTGTGTGTGTGTCTCTCTCTCTCCCTCTGTCGGTGTGTGTGTCTCCCTCTGTCGGTATGTGTGTCTCCCTCTGTCGGTGTGTGTGTCTCTCTCCCTCTGTCGGTGTGTGTGTCTCCCTCTCTCTCCCTCTGTCGGTGTCTCTCTCTCTCCCTCAGTCGGTGTGTGTCTCTCTCTCCCTCTATCGGTGTGTGTGTATCTCTATCTCTCCCTCTGTCGGTGAGTGTGTCTCCCTCTCCCTCAGTCGGTGTGTGTCACTCTCTCTCCCTCTGTCGGTGTGTGTCTCTCTCTCCCTCTGTCGGTGTGTGTCTCTCTCTCTCCCTATGTCGGTGTGTCTCTCTCTCTCTCCCTCTGTCAGTGTGTGTCTCTCTCTCTCCCTCTCAGTGTGTGTCTCTCGCTCTCCCTCTGTCGGTGTGTATGTGTCTCTCTCCCTCTGTCGGTGTGTCTCTCTCTCCCTCTGTCGGTGTGTATGTGTCTCTCTCCCTCTGTCGGTGTGTCTCTCTCTCCCTCTGTCGGTGTGTCTCTCTCTGCTTCTGTCGGTGTGTCTCTCTCTCCCTCTGTCGGTGTGTCTCTCTCTCCCTCTGTCGGTGTGTCTCTCTCTCCCTCTGTCGGTGTGCGTGTCTCTCTCTCTCCCTCTGTCGGTGTGTGTGTCTCTCTCTCCCTCTGTCGCTGTGTGTCTCTCTCTCCCTCTGTCAGTGTGTGTGTCTCTCTCTCCCTCTGTCGGTGTATGTGTCTCTCTCTCCCTCTGTCGGTCTATGTGTGTGTCTCTCTCTCCCTCTGTCGGTGTGTGTCTCTCTCTCTCCCTCTGTCAGTGTGTGAGTCTCTCTCTCCCTCTGTCAGTGTGTGTGTCTCTCTCTCCCTCTGTCGGTGTGTGTCTCTCTCATTCCCTCTGTCGGTGTGTGTGTGTCTCTCTCCCTCTGTCAGTGTGTGTGTCTCTCTCTCCCTCTGTCGGTGTGTGTCTCTCTCTCTCCCTCTGTCAGTGTGTGTGTCTCTCTCTCCCTCTGTCAGTGTGTGTGTGTCTCTCTCCCTGTGTCGGTGTGTCTCTCTCTGTCTCCCTCTGTCGGTGTGTGTGTCTCTCTCTCCCTCTGTCGGTGTGTGTCTCTCTCTGCCTCTGTCAGTGTGTGTGTGTCCCTCTCTCCCTCTGTCGGTGTGTCTCTCTCTCCCTCTGTCGGTGTGTGTGTGTCTCTCTCTCCCTCTGTCGGTGTGTGTGTCTCTCCCTCTGTCGGTGTGTGTGTGTCTCTCTCTCCCTCTGTCGGTGTGTGTGTCTCTCTCTGCCTCTGTCGGTGTGTGTGTCTCTCTCTCCCTCTGTCGGTGTGTCTCTCTCTGCCTCTGTCGGTGTGTGTGTCTCTCTCTCCCTCTGTCGGTGTGTCTCTCTCTCTCTCCCTCTGTCAGTGTGTGTGTCTCTCTCTCCCTCTGTCAGTGTGTGTGTCTCTCACTCCCGCTGTCGGTGTGTGTCTCTGCCTCTGTCAGTGTGTGTCTCTCTCTGCCTCTGTCGGTGTGTGTGTCTCTCCCTCTGTCGGTGTGTGTGTGTCTCTCTCTCCCTCTGTCGGTGTGCGTGTCTCTCTGCCTCTGCCGGTGTGTGTGTGTCTCTCTCCCTCTGTCGGTGTGTATGTCTCTCTCTGCCTCTGTCGGTGTGTGTGTCTCTCTCTCCCTCTGTCGGTGTGTCTCTCTCTGCCTCTGTCGGTGTGTCTATCTCTCTCTCCCTCTCTCGGTGTGTCTCTCTCTCTCTCCCACTGTCGGTGTGTGTCTCTCTCTCTCCCTCTGTCAGTGTGTGTCTCTCTGTGCCTCTGTCGGTGTGTGTCTCTCTCTGCCTCTGTCAGTGTGTGTCTCTCTCTACCTCTGTTAGTGTGTGTCTCTCCCTCTGTCGGTGTGTGTGTGCCTCCCTTTCCCTCTGTGGGTGTTTCTCTCTCCCTCTGTCGGTGTGTGTGTCTCTCTCTCTCTCTCCCTCTTTCGGTGTGTGTCTCTCTGTCTCTCCCTCTGTCGGTGTGTGTGTCTCTCTCCCTCTGTCGGTGTGTGTGTCTCTCTCTGCCTCTGTCGGTGTGTGTGTCTCTCTCTGCCTCTGTCGGTGTGTGTGTCTCTCTCTCCCTCTGTCGGTGTGTCTCTCCCTCTCTCGGTCTGTCTCTCTCTCCCTCTGTCGGTGTGTCTCTCTCTCTCCCTCTGTCGGTGTGTCTCTCACTCTCCCTCTGTCGGTGTGTGTGTCTCTCTCTCCCTCTGTCGGTGTGTGTGTGTCTCTCTCTCCCTCTCTCGGTGTGTGTGTCTCTCTATCCCTCTGTCGGTGTGTGTGTCTCTCTCTCCCTCTGTCGGTGTGTCTCTCTCTCCCTCTGTCGGTGTGTCTCTCTCTCCCTCTGTCGGTGTGTCTCTCTCTCCCTCTGTCGGTGTGTCTCTCTCTCCCTCTGTCGGTGTGTCTCTCTCTCCCTCTGTCGGTGTGTCTCTCTCTCCCTCTGTCGGTGTGTGTGTCTCTCTCTCCCTCTGTCGGTGTGTGTGTCTCTCTCTCTCCCTCTGTCGGTGTGTGTGTCTCTCTCTCTCCCTCTGTCGGTGTGTGTGTCTCTCTCTCTCCCTCTGTCGGTGTGTGTGTCTCTCTCTCTCCCTCTGTCGGTGTGTGTGTCTCTCTCTCCCTCAGTTGTTGTGTGTCTCTCTCTCTCCCCCTCTGTCAGTGTGTGTCTCTCTCCCTCTGTCGGTGTGTGTGTCTCTCTCTCCCTATGTCGGTGTGTGTGTGTCTCTCTCATTCCCTCTGTCGGTGTGTGTGTGTCTCTCTCTCTCCCTCTGTCGGCGTGTGTCTCTCTCTGTCTCCCTCTTTCGGTGTGTGTGTGTCTCTCTCTGCCTCTGTCGGTGTGTGTGTCTCTCTCTCCCTCTGTCGGTGTGTGTGTGTCTCTCCCTCTGTCGGTGTGTGTGTGTCTCTCTCTGCCTCTGTCGGTGTGTGTGTCTCTCTCTGCCTCTGTCGGTGTGTGTGTCTCTCTCTGCCTCTGTCGGTGTGTGTCTCTCTCTCTGCCTCTGTCAGTGTGTGTCTCTCTCTGCCTCTGTCGGTGTGTGTGTCTCTCCCTCTGTCGGTGTGTGTGTCTCTCCCTCTGTCGGTGTGTGTGTTTCTCCCTCTGTCGGTGTGTCTCTCTCTCCCTCTGTCGGTGTGTCTCTCTCTCCCTCTGTCGGTGTGTGTGTCTCTCTCTCTCCCTCTGTCGGTGTGTGTGTCTCTCTCTCTCCCTCTGTCGGTGTGTGTGTCTCTCTCTCTCCCTCTGTCGGTGTGTGTGTGTCTCTAGCTCCCTCTGTCGGTCTGTGTGTATCTCTCTCCCTCTGTCGGTGTGTCTCTCTCTCTCTCCCTCTGTCGGTGTGTGTGTCTCTCTCCCTCTGTCGGTGTGTGTGTCTCTCTCTGCCTCTGTCGGTGTGTGTGTCTCTCTCTGCCTCTGTCGGTGTGTGTCTCTCTCTGCCTCTGTCGGTGTGTGTCTCTCTCTCCCTCTGTCGGTGTGTGTGTCTCTCTCTCCCTCTGTCGGTGTGTCTCTCTCTCTCCCTCTGTCGGTGTGTGTGTGTCTCTCTCTCCCTCTGTCGGTGTGTCTCTCTCTCTCCCTCTGTCGGTGTGTGTGTGTCTCTCTCTCCCTCTGTCGGTGTGTCTCTCCCTCTCCCTCTGTCGGTGAGTGTGTCTCTCTCTCCCTCTGTCGGTGTGCCTCTCACTTCCTCTGTCGGTGAGTGTCTCACTCTCTCTCCCTCTGTCTGTGTCTCTCTATCTCTCCCTCTGTCGGTGTGTGTGTCTCTCTCTCCCTCTGTCGGTGTCTCTCTCTCCCTCTGTCGGTGTCTCTCTCTCCCTCTGTCGGTGTCTCTCTCTCCCTCTGTCGGTGTGTCTCTCTCTCCCTCTGTCGGTGTGTCTCTCTCTCCCTCTGTCGGTGTGTCTCTCTCTCCCTCTGTCGGTGTGTCTCTCTCTCCCTCTGTCGGTGTGTCTCTCTCTCCCTCTGTCGGTGTGTCTCTCTCTCCCTCTGTCGGTGTGTCTCTCTCTCCCTCTGTCGGTGTGTCTCTCTCTCCCTCTGTCGGTGTGTCTCTCTCTCCCTCTGTCGGTGTGTGTGGCTCTCTCTCTCCCTCTGTCGGTGTGTGTGGCTCTCTCTCTCCCTCTGTCGGTGTGTGTGTATCTCTCTCCCTCTGTCGGTGTGTGTGTATCTCTCTCCCTCAGTTGATGTGTGTCTCTCTCTCTCCCCCTCTGTCAGTGTGTGTGTGTCTCTCTCCCTCAGTTGGTGTGTGTCTCTCTCTCCCTCTGTCGGTATCTCTCACTCTCCCTCTGTCGGTATGTGTCTCTCACTCCCTCTGTCGGTGAGTGTCTCACACTCTCTCCCTCTGTCGGTGTCTCTCTATCTCTCCCTCTGTCGGTGTGTGTGTCTCTCTCTCCTCTGTCGGTGTCTCTCTCTCCCTCTGTCGGTGTGTCTCTCTCTCCCTCTGTCGGCATCTCTCACTCTCCCTCTGTCGGTGTGTGTGTCTCTCTCTCTCCCTCTGTCGGTGTGTGTGTGTTTCTCTCCCTCTGTCGGTGTGTCTCTCTCTCTCCCTCTGTCGGTGTGTGTCTCTCTCTCTCCCTATGTCGGTGTGTCTCTCTCTCTCCCCTCTGTCAGTGTGTGTCTCTCTCTCTCCCTCTGTCAGTGTGTGTCTCTCTGACTCCCTCTGTCGGTGTGTGTCTCTCTCCCTCTGTCAGTGTGTGTGTCTCTCTCCCTCTGTCGGTGTGTCTCTCTCCCTCTGTCGGTGTGTCTCTCTCTCCCTCTGTCGGTGTGTGTGACTCTCTCTCCCTCTGTCGGTGTGTGTCTCTCTCTCTCCCTCTGTCGGTGTGTGTGTCTCTCTCTCCCTCAGTCGGTGTCTCTCTCTCTCCCTCTGTCGGTGTGTGTCTCTCTCTCTCACTCTGTCGGTGTGTGTGTCTCTCTCTCCCTCTGTCGATGTGTGTCTCTCTCTCCCTCTGTCGGTGTGCGTGTCTCTCTCTCTCTGTCGGTCTGCGTGTCTCTCTCCCTCTGTCGGTGTGTGTCTCTCTCTCTCCCTCTGTCGGTGTGTGTCTCTCTCTCTCACTCTGTCGGTGTCTGTGTCTCTCTCTCCCTCTGTCGGTGTGTGGGTCTCTCTCTCCCTCTGTCGGTGTGTGGGTCTCTCTCTCCCTCTGTCGGTGTGTGGGTCTCTCTCTCCCTCTGTCGGTGTGTCTTTCTCTCTCACTGTGTCGGTGTGTGTGTGTCTCTCTCTCCCTCTGTCGGTGTGTGTGTGTCTCTCTCTCCCTCTGTCGGTGTGTGTCTCTCTCTCCCTCTGTCAGTGTGCGTGTCTCTCTCTCTCCCTCTTTCGGTGTGTATGTGTCTCTCTCCCTCTGTCAGTGTGTGTGTCTCTCTCCCTCTGTCGGTGTGTCTCTCTCTACCTCTGTCGGTGTGTCTCTCTCTCCCTCTGTCGGTGTGTGTGTGTCTCTCTCTCCCTCTGTCGGTGTGTGTCTCTCTCTTTCCCTCTGTCGGTGTGTGTCTCTCTCTCCTTCTGTCGGTGTGTGTCTCTCTCTGCCTCTGTAGGTGTGTCTCTCTCTCTCTCCCTCTGTCGGTGTGTGTGTCTCTCTCTCTCCCTCTATCGGTGTGTGTCTCTCTCTCCCTCTGTCGGTGTGTGTGTCTCTCTCTCCCTCTGTCGGTATGTGTCTCTCTGTGCCTCTGTCGGTGTGTGTCTCTGTCTGCCTCTGTGGGTGTGTGCGTGTCTCTCTCTCCCTATGTCGGTGTGTGTGTGTCTCTCTCTCTCCCTCTGTCGGTGTGTGTGTGTCTCTCTCTCTCCCTCTGTCGGTGTGTGTGTCTCCCTCTGTCGGTGTGTGTGTCTCCCTCAGTCGGTGTGTGTGTCTCCCTCTCTCTCCCTCTGTCGGTGTCTCTCTCTCTCCCTCAGTCGGTGTGTGTCTCTCTCTCCCTCTATCGGTGTGTGTGTCTCTCTATCTCTCCCTCTGTCGGTGAGTGTGTCTCTCTCCCTCTGTCGGTGTGTGTGTCTCTCTCTGCCTCTGTCGGTGTGTGTGTCTCTCTCTCCCTCTGTCGATGTGTGTGTCTCTCTCTGCCTCTGTCGGTGTGTGTCTCTCTCTCTCCCTCTGTCGGTGTGTGTCTCTCTCTCCCTCTGTCGGTGTGTCTCTCTCTCTCCCTCTGTCGGTGTGTGTGTGTCTCTCTCTCCATCTGTCGGTGTTTGTGTGTTTCTCTCTGCCTCTGTCGGTGTGTGTGTCTCACTCTCCCTCTGTCGGTGTGTCTCTCTCTCTCCCTCTGTCGGTGTGTGTGTGTGTCTCTCACTCCCTTTGTCGGAGTGTGTGTCTCTCACTCCCTTTGTCGGAGTGTGTGTCTCTCTCTCCCTCTGTCGGTGTGTGTGTCTCTCTCTCCCTCTGTCGGTGTGTGTGTCTCTCTCTCCCTCTGTCGGTGTGTGTGTCTCTCTCTCCCTCTGTCGGTGTGTGTCTCTCTCTCTCCCTCTGTCGGTGTGTGTGTCTCTCTCTCCCTCTGTCGGTGTGTGTCTCTCTCTCTCCCTCTGTCGGTGTGTGTGTCTCTCTCTCCCTCTTTCGGTGTGTGTCTCTCTCTCTCTCCCTCTGTCGGTGTGTGTGTCTCTCTCCCTCTGTCGGTGTGTGTGTCTCTCTCTGCCTCTGTCGGTGTGTGTGTCTCTCTCTCCCTCTGTCGGTGTGTCTCTCCCTCTCTCGGTCTGTCTCTCTCTCCCTCTGTCGGTGTGTCTCTCTCTCTCCCTCTGTCGGTGTGTCTCTCTCTCTCCCTCTGTCGGTGTGTCTCTCACTCTCCCTCTGTCGGTGTGTGTCTCTCACTCTCCCTCTGTCGGTGTGTGTGTCTCTCTCTCCCTCTGTCGGTGTGTGTGTGTCTCTCTCTCCCTCTCTCGGTGTGTGTGTGTCTCTCTATCCCTCTGTCGGTGTGTGTGTCTCTCTCTCCCTCTGTCGGTGTGTCTCTCTCTCCCTCTGTCGGTGTGTCTCTCTCTCCCTCTGTCGGTGTGTCTCTCTCTCCCTCTGTCGGTGTGTCTCTCTCTCCCTCTGTCGGTGTGTCTCTCTCTCCCTCTGTCGGTGTGTCCTCTCTCTCTCCCTCTGTCGGTGTGTGTGTCTCTCTCTCCCTCTGTCGGTGTGTGTGTCTCTCTCTCTCCCTCTGTCGGTGTGTGTGTCTCTCTCTCTCCCACTGTCGGTGTGTGTGTCTCTCTCTCTCCCTCTGTCGGTGTGTGTGTCTCTCTCTCCCTCAGTTGTTGTGTGTCTCTCTCTCTCCCCCTCTGTCGGTGTGTGTGTCTCTCTCCCTCTGTCGGTGTGTGTGTCTCTCTCTCCCTATGTCGGTGTGTGTGTGTCTCTCTCATTCCCTCTGTCGGTGTGTGTGTGTCTCTCTCTCTCCCTCTGTCGGTGTGTGTGTCTCTCTCTCTCCCTCTGTCGGTGTGTGTGTCTCTCTCTCCCTCAGTTGTTGTGTGTCTCTCTCTCTCCCCCTCTGTCAGTGTGTGTC
Organism: Prionace glauca; assembly: GCA_037974335.1. Lineage (NCBI taxonomy): Eukaryota > Metazoa > Chordata > Chondrichthyes > Carcharhiniformes > Carcharhinidae > Prionace > Prionace glauca. The sequence continues at coordinate 57,624 of JBBMRE010000068.1, forward strand.
TCTCTCCCTCTGTCGGTGTGTGTGTCTCTCTCTCCCTATGTCGGTGTGTGTGTGTCTCTCTCATTCCCTCTGTCGGTGTGTGTGTGTCTCTCTCTCTCCCTCTGTCGGCGTGTGTCTCTCTCTGTCTCCCTCTTTCGGTGTGTGTGTGTCTCTCTCTGCCTCTGTCGGTGTGGGTGTCTCTCTCTCCCTCTGTCGGTGTGTGTGTGTCTCTCCCTCTGTCGGTGTGTGTGTGTCTCTCTCTGCCTCTGTCGGTGTGTGTGTCTCTCTCTGCCTCTGTCGTTGTGTGTGTCTCTCTCTGCCTCTGTCGGTGTGTGTCTCTCTCTCTGTCTCTGTCAGTGTGTGTCTCTCTCTGCCTCTGTCGGTGTGTGTGTCTCTCCTCTGTCGGTGTGTGTGTCTCTCCCTCTGTCGGTGTGTGTGTTTCTCCCTCTGTCGGTGTGTCTCTCTCTCCTCTGTCGGTGTGGTCTCTCCTCTCCCTCTGTCGGTGTGTGTGTCTCTCTCTCTCCCTCTGTCGGTGTGTGTGTCTCTCTCTCTCCCTCTGTCGGTGTGTGTGTCTCTCTCTCTCCCTCTGTCGGTGTGTGTGTGTCTCTAGCTCCCTCTGTCGGTCTGTGTGTATCTCTCTCCCTCTGTCGGTGTGTCTCTCTCTCTCTCCCTCTGTCGTGTGTGTGTCTCTCTCCCTCTGTCGGTCTGTGTGTCTCTCTCTGCCTCTGTCGGTGTGTGTGTCTCTCTCTGCCTCTGTCGGTGTGTGTCTCTCTCTGCCTCTGTCGGTGTGTGTCTCTCTCTGCCTCTGTCGGTGTGTGTCTCTCTCTGCCTCTGTCGGTGTGTGTGTGTCTCTCTCTCCCTCTGTCGGTGTGTGTGTCTCTCTCTCCCTCTGTCGGTGTGTCTCTCTCTCTCCCTCTGTCGGTGTGTGTGTGTCTCTCTCTCCCTATGTCGGTGTGTCTCTCTCTCTCCCTCTGTCGGTGTGTGTGTGTCTCTCTCTCCCTCTGTCGGTGTGTCTCTCCCTCTCCCTCTGTCGGTGAGTGTGTCTCTCTCTCCCTCTGTCGGTGTGCCTCTCACTTCCTCTGTCGGTGAGTGTCTCACTCTCTCTCCCTCTGTCTGTGTCTCTCTATCTCTCCCTCTGTCGGTGTGTGTGTCTCTCTCTCCCTCTGTCGGTGTCTCTCTCTCCCTCTGTCGGTGTCTCTCTCTCCCTCTGTCGGTGTCTCTCTCTCCCTCTGTCGGTGTGTCTCTCTCTCCCTCTGTCGGTGTGTCTCTCTCTCCCTCTGTCGGTGTGTCTCTCTCTCCCTCTGTCGGTGTGTCTCTCTCTCCCTCTGTCGGTGTGTCTCTCTCTCCCTCTGTCGGTGTGTCTCTCTCTCCCTCTGTCGGTGTGTCCTCTCTCTCCCTCTGTCGGTGTGTCTCTCTCTCCCTCTGTCGGTGTGTCTCTCTCTCCCTCTGTCGGTGTGTCTCTCTCTCCCTCTGTCGGTGTGTGTGGCTCTCTCTCTCCCTCTGTCGGTGTGTGTGGCTCTCTCTCTCCCTCTGTCGGTGTGTGTGTATCTCTCTCCCTCTGTCGGTGTGTGTGTATCTCTCTCCCTCAGTTGATCGTGTGTCTCTCTCTCTCCCCCTCTGTCAGTGTGTGTGTGTCTCTCTCCCTCAGTTGGTGTGTGTCTCTCTCTCCCTCTGTCGGTATCTCTCACTCTCCCTCTGTCGGTATGTGTCTCTCACTCCCTCTGTCGGTGAGTGTCTCACACTCTCTCCCTCTGTCGGTGTCTCTCTATCTCTCCCTCTGTCGGTATGTGTGTCTCTCTCTCCCTCTGTCGGTGTCTCTCTCTCCCTCTGTCGGTGTGTCTCTCTCTCCCTCTGTCGGCATCTCTCACTCTCCCTCTGTCGGTGTGTGTGTCTCTCTCTCCCTCTGTCGGTGGTGTGTGTGTTTCTCTCCCTCTGTCGGTGTGTCTCTCTCTCTCCCTCTGTCGGTGTGTGTCTCTCTCTCTCCCTATGTCGGTGTGTCTCTCTCTCTCCTCTGTCAGTGTGTGTCTCTCTCTCTCCCTCTGTCGGTGTGTGTCTCTCTCCCTCTGTCAGTGTGTGTGTCTCTCTCCCTCTGTCGGTGTGTCTCTCTCCCTCTGTCGGTGTGTCTCTCTCTCCCTCTGTCGGTGCTCGTGTGACTCTCTCTCCCTCTGTCGGTGTGTGTCTCTCTCTCTCCCTCTGTCGGTTTGTGTGTCTCTCTCTCCCTCAGTCGGTGTCTCTCTCTCTCCCTCTGTCGGTGTGTGTCTCTCTCTCTCACTCTGTCGGTGTGTGTGTCTCTCTCTCCCTCTGTCGGTGTGTGTCTCTCTCTCCCTCTGTCGGTGTGCGTGTCTCTCTCTCTCTGTCGGTCTGCGTGTCTCTCTCCTCTGTCGGTGTGTGTCTCTCTCTCTCCCTCTGTCTGGTGTGTGTCTCTCTCTCTCACTCTGTCGGTGTCTGTGTCCTCTCTCTCCCTCTGTCGGTGTGTGGGTCTCTCTCTCCCTCTGTCGGTGTGTGGGTCTCTCTCTCCCTCTGTCGGTGTGTGGGTCTCTCTCTCCCTCTGTCGGTGTGTCTTTCTCTCTCACTGTGTCGGTGTGTGTGTGTCTCTCTCTCCCTTCTGTCGGTGTGTGTGTGTCTCTCTCTCCCTCTGTCGGTGTGTGTCTCTCTCTCCCTCTGTCAGTGTGCGTGTCTCTCTCTCTCCCTCTTTCGGTGTGTATGTGTCCTCTCTCCCTCTGTCAGTGTGTGTGTCTCTCTCCCTCTGTCGGTGTGTCTCTCTCTACCTCTGTCGGTGTGTCTCTCTCTCCCTCTGTCGGTGTGTGTGTGTCTCTCTCTCCCTCTGTCGGTGTGTGTCTCTCTCTTTCCCTCTGTCGGTGTGTGTCTCTCTCTCCCTCTGTCGGTGTGTGTCTCTCTCTGCCTCTGTAGGTGTGTCTCTCTCTCTCTCCCTCTGTCGGTGTGTGTGTCTCTCTCTCTCCCTCTATCGGTGTGTGTCTCTCTCTCCCTCTGTCGGTGTGTGTGTCTCTCTCTCCCTCTGTCGGTATGTGTCTCTCTGTGCCTCTGTCGGTGTGTGTCTCTGTCTGCCTCTGTGGGTGTGTGCGTGTCTCTCTCTCCCTATGTCGGTGTGTGTGTGTCTCTCTCTCTCCCTCTGTCGGTGTGTGTGTGTCTCTCTCTCTCCCTCTGTCGGTGTGTGTGTCTCCCTCTGTCGGTGTGTGTGTCTCCCTCAGTCGGTGTGTGTGTCTCCTCTCTCTCCTCTGTCGGTGTCTCTCTCTCTCCCTCAGTCGGTGTGTGTCTCTCTCTCCCTCTATCGGTGTGTGTGTCTCTCTATCTCTCCCTCTGTCGGTGAGTGTGTCTCTCTCCCTCTGTCGGTGTGTGTGTCTCTCTCTGCCTCTGTCGGTGTGTGTGTCTCTCTCTCCCTCTGTCGATGTGTGTGTCTCTCTCTGCCTCTGTCGGTGTGTGTCTCTCTCTCTCCCTCTGTCGGTGTCTCTCTCTCCCTCTGTCGGTGTGTCTCTCTCTCCCTCTGTCGGCATCTCTCACTCTCCTCTGTCGGTGTGTGTGTCTCTCTCTCTCCCTCTGTCGGTGTGTGTGTGTTTCTCTCCCTCTGTCGGTGGTGTCTCTCTCTCTCCCTCTGTCGGTGTGTGTCTCTCTCTCTCCCTATGTCGGTGTGTCTCTCTCTCTCCCTCTGTCAGTGTGTGTCTCTCTCTCTCCCTCTGTCAGTGTGTGTCTCTCTGACTCCCTCTGTCGGTGTGTGTCTCTCTCCCTCTGTCAGTGTGTGTGTCTCTCTCCCTCTGTCGGTGTGTCTCTCTCCCTCTGTCGGTGTGTCTCTCTCTCCCTCTGTCGGTGTGTGTGACTCTCTCTCCCTCTGTCGGTGTGTGTCTCTCTCTCTCCCTCTGTCGGTGTGTGTGTCTCTCTCTCCCTCAGTCGGTGTCTCTCTCTCTCCCTCTGTCGGTGTGTGTCTCTCTCTCTCACTCTGTCGGTGTGTGTGTCTCTCTCTCCCTCTGTCGGTGTGTGTCTCTCTCTCCCTCTGTCGGTGTGCGTGTCTCTCTCTCTCTGTCGGTCTGCGTGTCTCTCTCCTCTGTCGGTGTGTGTCTCTCTCTCTCCTCTGTCGGTGTGTGTCTCTCTCTCTCACTCTGTCGGTGTCTGTGTCTCTCTCTCCCTCTGTCGGTGTGTGGGTCTCTCTCTCCTCTGTCGGTGTGTGGGTCTCTCTCTCCCTCTGTCGGTGTGTGGGTCTCTCTCTCCCTCTGTCGGTGTGTCTTTCTCTCTCACTGTGTCGGTGTGTGTGTGTGTCTCTCTCTCCCTCTGTCGGTGTGTGTGTGTCTCTCTCTCCCTCTGTCGGTGTGTGTCTCTCTCTCCCTCTGTCAGTGTGCGTGTCTCTCTCCTCTCCCTCTTTCGGTGTTGTATGTGTCTCTCTCCCTCTGTCAGTGTGTGTGTCTCTCTCCCTCTGTCGGTGTGTCTCTCTCTACCTCTGTCGGTGTGTCTCTCTCTCCCTCTGTCGGTGTGTGTGTGTCTCTCTCTCCCTCTGTCGGTGTGTGTCTCTCTCTTTCCCTCTGTCGGTGTGTGTCTCTCTCTCCCTCTGTCGGTGTGTGTCTCTCTCTGCCTCTGTAGGTGTGTCTCTCTCTCTCTCCCCTCTGTCGGTGTGTGTGTCTCTCTCTCTCCCTCTATCGGTGTGTGTCTCTCTCTCCCTCTGTCGGTGTGTGTGTCTCTCTCTCCCTCTGTCGGTATGTGTCTCTCTGTGCCTCTGTCGGTGTGTGTCTCTGTCTGCCTCTGTGGGTGTGTGCGTGTCTCTCTCTCCCTATGTCGGTGTGTGTGTGTCTCTCTCTCTCCTCTGTCGGTGTGTGTGTGTCTCTCTCTCTCCCTCTGTCGGTGTGTGTGTCTCCCTCTGTCGGTGTGTGTGTCTCCTCAGTCGGTGTGTGTGTCTCCCTCTCTCTCCCTCTGTCGGTGTCTCTCTCTCTCCCTCAGTCGGTGTGTGTCTCTCTCTCCCTCTATCGGTGTGTGTGTCTCTCTATCTCTCCCTCTGTCGGTGAGTGTGTCTCTCTCCCTCTGTCGGTGTGTGTGTCTCTCTCTGCCTCTGTCGGTGTGTGTGTCTCTCTCTCCCTCTGTCGATGTGTGTGTCTCTCTCTGCCTCTGTCGGTGTGTGTGTCTCTCTCTCTCCCTCTGTCGGTGTGTGTCTCTCTCTCCCTCTGTCGGTGTGTCTCTCTCTCTCCCTCTGTCGGTGTGTGTGTGTCTCTCTCTCCATCTGTCGGTGTTTGTGTGTTTCTCTCTGCCTCTGTCGGTGTGTGTGTCTCACTCTCCCTCTGTCGGTGTGTCTCTCTCTCTCCCTCTGTCGGTGTGTGTGTGTGTCTCTCACTCCCTTTGTCGGAGTGTGTGTCTCTCTCTCCCTCTGTCGGTGTGTGTGTCTCTCTCTCCCTCTGTCGGTGTGTGTGTCTCTCTCTCCCTCTGTCGGTGTGTGTGTCTCTCTCTCCCTCTGTCGGTGTGTGTCTCTTCACGTGCTCACTGTGTGTCTCTCTCTCCCTCTGTCGGTGTGTGTCTCTCTCTCTCCCTCTGTCGGTGTGTGTGTCTCTCTCTCCCTCTTTCGGTGTGTGTCTCTCTCTCTCTCCCTCTGTCGGTGTGTGTGTCTCTCTCCCTCTGTCGGTGTGTGTGTCTCTCTCTGCCTCTGTCGGTGTGTGTGTCTCTCTCTCCCTCTGTCGGTGTGTCTCTCCCTCTCTCGGTCTGTCTCTCTCTCCCTCTGTCGGTGTGTCTCTCTCTCTCCCTCTGTCGGTGTGTCTCTCACTCTCCCTCTGTCGGTGTGTGTGTCTCTCTCTCCCTCTGTCGGTGTGTGTGTGTCTCTCTCTCCCTCTCTCGGTGTGTGTGTGTCTCTCTATCCCTCTGTCGGTGTGTGTGTCTCTCTCTCCCTCTGTCGGTGTGTCTCTCTCTCCCTCTGTCGGTGTGTCTCTCTCTCCCTCTGTCGGTGTGTCTCTCTCTCCCTCTGTCGGTGTGTCTCTCTCTCCCTCTGTCAGTGTGTCTCTCTCTCCCTCTGTCGGTGTGTCTCTCTCTCCCTCTGTCGGTGTGTCTCTCTCTCTCCCTCTGTCGGTGTGTGTGTCTCTCTCTCCCTCTGTCGGTGTGTGTGTCTCTCTCTCTCCCTCTGTCGGTGTGTGTGTCTCTCTCTCTCCCACTGTCGGTGTGTGTGTCTCTCTCTCTCCCTCTGTCGGTGTGTGTGTCTCTCTCTCCCTCAGTTGTTGTGTGTCTCTCTCTCTCCCCCTCTGTCGGTGTGTGTGTCTCTCTCCCTCTGTCGGTGTGTGTGTCTCTCTCTCCCTATGTCGGTGTGTGTGTGTCTCTCTCATTCCCTCTGTCGGTGTGTGTGTGTCTCTCTCTCTCCCTCTGTCGGCGTGTGTCTCTCTCTGTCTCCCTCTGTCGGTGTGTGTGTGTCTCTCTCTGCCTCTGTCGGTGTGTGTGTGTCTCTCTCTGCCTCTGTCGGTGTGTGTGTCTCTCTCTGCCTCTGTCGGTGTGTGTGTCTCTCTCTGCCTCTGTCGGTGTGTGTCTCTCTCTCTGCCTCTGTCAGTGTGTGTCTCCCTCTGCCTCTGTCGGTGTGTGTGTCTCTCCCTCTGTCGGTGTGTGTGTCTCTCCCTCTGTCGGTGTGTCTCTCTCTCCCTCTGTCGGTGTGTCTCTCTCTCCCTCTGTCGGTGTGTCTCTCTCTCCCTCTGTCGGTGTGTGTGTCTCTCTCTCTCCCTCTGTCGGTGTGTGTGTCTCTCTCTCTCCCTCTGTCGGTGTGTGTGTCTCTCTCTCTCCCTCTGTCGGTGTGTGTGTGTCTCTAGCTCCCTCTGTCAGTCTGTGTGTATCTCTCTCCCTCTGTCGGTGTGTCTCTCTCTCTCTCCCTCTGTCGGTGTGTGTGTCTCTCTCCCTCTGTCGGTGTGTGTGTCTCTCTCTGCCTCTGTCGGTGTGTGTGTCTCTCTCTGCCTCTGTCGGTGTGTGTCTCTCTCTGCCTCTGTCGGTGTGTGTCTCTCTCTGCCTCTGTCGGTGTGTGTGTGTCTCTCTCTGCCTCTGTCGGTGTGTGTGTGTCTCTCTCTCCCTCTGTCGGTGTGTGTGTCTCTCTCTCCCTCTGTCGGTGTGTCTCTCTCTCTCCCTCTGTCGGTGTGTGTGTGTCTCTCTCTCCCTCTGTCGGTGTGTCTCTCTCTCTCCCTCTGTCGGTGTGTGTGTGTCTCTCTCTCCCTCTGTCGGTGTGTCTCTCCCTCTCCCTCTGTCGGTGAGTGTGTCTCTCTCTCCCTCTGTCGGTGTGCCTCTCACTTCCTCTGTCGGTGAGTGTCTCACTCTCTCTCCCTCTGTCTGTGTCTCTCTATCTCTCCCTCTGTCGGTGTGTGTGTCTCTCTCTCCCTCTGTCGGTGTCTCTCTCTCCCTCTGTCGGTGTCTCTCTCTCCCTCTGTCGGTGTGTGTGTCTCTCTCTCCCTCTGTCGGTGTGTGTGTGTCTCTCTCTGCCTCTGTCGGTGTGTGTGTCTCTCTCTCCCTCTGTCGGTGTGTCTCTCTCTCCCTCTGTCGGTGTGTCTCTCTCTCCCTCTGTCGGTGTGTCTCTCTCTCCCTCTGTCGGTGTGTCTCTCTCTCCCTCTGTCGGTGTGTCTCTCTCTCCCTCTGTCGGTGTGTCTCTCTCTCCCTCTGTCGGTGTGTCTCTCTCTCCCTCTGTCGGTGTGTCTCTCTCTCCCTCTGTCGGTGTGTCTCTCTCTCCCTCTGTCGGTGTGTGTGGCTCTCTCTCTCCCTCTGTCGGTGTGTGTGTATCTCTCTCCCTCTGTCGGTGTGTGTGTATCTCTCTCCCTCAGTTGATGTGTGTCTCTCTCTCTCCCCCTCTGTCAGTGTGTGTGTGTCTCTCTCCCTCAGTTGGTGTGTGTCTCTCTCTCCCTCTGTCGGTATCTCTCAGTCTCCCTCTGTCGGTATGTGTCTCTCACTCCCTCTGTCGGTGAGTGTCTCACACTCTCTCCCTCTTTCGGTGTCTCTCTATCTCTCCCTCTGTCGGTGTGTGTGTCTCTCTCTCCCTCTGTCGGTGTCTCTCTCTCCCTCTGTCGGTGTGTCTCTCTCTCCCTCTGTCGGCATCTCTCACTCTCCCTCTGTCGGTGTGTGTGTGTTTCTCTCCCTCTGTCGGTGTGTCTCTCTCTCTCCCTCTGTCGGTGTGTGTCTCTCTCTCTCCCTATGTCGGTGTGTCTCTCTCTCTCCCTTCTGTCAGTGTGTGTCTCTCTCTCTCCCTCTGTCAGTGTGTGTCTCTCTGACTCCCTCTGTCGGTGTGTGTCTCTCTCCCTCTGTCAGTGTGTGTGTCTCTCTCCCTCTGTCGGTGTGTCTCTCTCCCTCTGTCGGTGTGTCTCTCTCTCCCTCTGTCGGTGTGTGTGACTCTCTCTCCCTCTGTCGGTGTGTGTCTCTCTCTCTCCCTCTGTCGGTGTGTGTGTCTCTCTCTCCCTCAGTCGGTGTCTCTCTCTCTCCCTCTGTCGGTGTGTGTCTCTCTCTCTCACTCTGTCGGTGTGTGTGTCTCTCTCTCCCTCTGTCGGTGTGTGTCTCTCTCTCCCTCTGTCGGTGTGCGTGTCTCTCTCTCTCTGTCGGTCTGCGTTTGTCTCTCCCTCTGTCGGTGTGTGTCTCTCTCTCTCCCTCTGTCGGTGTGTGTCTCTCTCTCTCACTCTGTCGGTGTCTGTGTCTCTCTCTCCCTCTGTCGGTGTGTGGGTCTCTCTCTCCCTCTGTCGGTGTGTGGGTCTCTCTCTCCCTCTGTCGGTGTGTCTTTCTCTCTCACTGTGTCGGTGTGTGTGTGTCTCTCTCTCCCTCTGTCGGTGTGTGTCTCTCTCTCCCTCTGTCGGTGTGTGTCTCTCTCTCCCTCTGTCAATGTGCGTGTCTCTCTCTCTCCCTCTTTCGGTGTGTATGTGTCTCTCTCGCTCTGTCAGTGTGTGTGTCTCTCTCCCTCTGTCGGTGTGTCTCTCTCTACCTCTGTCGGTGTGTCTCTCTCTACCTCTGTCGGTGTGTCTCTCTCTCCCTCTGTCGGTGTGTCTCTCTCTCCCTCTGTTGGTGTGTGTGTGTCTCTCTCTCCCTCTGTCGGTGTGTGTCTCTCTCTTTCCCTCTGTCGGTGTGTGTCTCTCTCTCCCTCTGTCGGTGTGTGTCTCTCTCTGCCTCTGTAGGTGTGTCTCTCTCTCTCTCCCTCTGTCGGTGTGTGTGTCTCTCTCTCTCCCTCTATCGGTGTGTGTCTCTCTCTCCCTCTGTCGGTGTGTGTGTCTCTCTCTCCCTCTGTCGGTATGTGTCTCTCTGTGCCTCTGTCGGTGTGTGTCTCTGTCTGCCTCTGTGGGTGTGTGCGTGTCTCTCTCTCCCTATGTCGGTGTGTGTGTGTCTCTCTCTCTCCCTCTGTCGGTGTGTGTGTGTCTCTCTCCCTCCCTCTGTCGGTGTGTGTGTCTCCCTCTGTCGGTGTGTGTGTCTCCCTCTGTCGGTGTGTGTGTCTCCCTCTGTCGGTGTGTGTGTCTCCCTCAGTCGGTGTGTGTGTCTCCCTCTCTCTCCCTCTGTCGGTGTCTCTCTCTCTCCCTCAGTCGGTGTGTGTCTCTCTCTCCCTCTATCGGTGTGTGTGTCTCTCTATCTCTCCCTCTGTCGGTGAGTGTGTCTCCCTCTCCCTCAGTCGGTGTGTGTCACTCTCTCTCCCTCTGTCGGTGTGTGTCTCTCTCTCCCTCTGTCGGTGTGTGTCTCTCTCTCCCTCTGTCGGTGTGTGACTCTCTCCCTCTGTCGGTGTGTGTGTCTCTCTCCCTCTGTCGGTGTGTGTGTCTCTCTCTGCCTCTGTCGGTGTGTGTCTCTCTCTCTCCCTCTGTCGGTGTGTCTCTCTCTCTCTCCCACTGTCGGTGTGTGTCTCTCTCTCCCTCCCTCTGTCGGTTTGTGTCTCTCTCTCCCTCCCTCTGTCGGTCTGTGTGTCTCTCTCTCCCTCTGTCGGTGTGTGTGTGTCTCTCTCCCTCAGTTGGTGTGTGTCTCTCACTCCCTCTGTCAGTGTGTGTGTGTCTCTCTCTCCCTCTGTCGGTGTGTCTCTCTCTCCCTCTGTCGGTGTGTCTCTCTCTCCCTCTGTCGGTGTGTCTCTCTCTCCCTCTGTCGGTGTGTGTGTGTCTCTCTCTCCCTCTGTCGGTGTGTGTCTCTCTCTGCCTCTGTAGGTGTGTCTCTCTCTCTCTCTCCCTCTGTCGGTGTGTGTGTCTCTCTCTCCCTCTGTCGGTGTGTCTCTCTCTCTCTCCCTCTGTCGGTGTGTGTCTCTCTGTGCCTCTGTGGGTGTGTGCGTGTCTCTCTCTGCCTCTGTCGGTGTGTGTCTCTCTCTCCCTCTGTCGGTGTGTGTCTCTCTCTGCCTCTGTCAGTGTGTGTCTCTCTCTCCCTCTGTCAGTGTGTGTCTCTCTCTCCCTCTGTCGGTGTGTGTGTCTCTCTCTCTCCGTCTGTCGGTGTGTGTGTCTCTCTCTCCCTCTGTCGGTGTGTGTGTGTCTCTCTCTCCCTCTGTCAGTGTGTGTGTGTGTCTCTCTCTCCCTATGTCGGTGTGTGTGTGTCTCTCTCTCTCCCTCTGTCGGTGTGTGTGTGTCTCTCTCTCTCCCTCTGTCGGTGTGTGTGTCTCCCTCTGTCGGTATGTGTGTCTCCCTCTGTCGGTGTGTGTGTCTCTCTCCCTCTGTCGGTGTGTGTGTCTCCCTCTCTCTCCCTCTGTCGGTGTCTCTCTCTCTCCCTCAGTCGGTGTGTGTCTCTCTCTCCCTCTATCGGTGTGTGTGTGTCTCTCTCTCTCCCTCTGTCGGTGTGTGTGTCTCTCTCTCTCCCTCTGTCGGTGAGTGTGTCTCCCTCTCCCTCAGTCGGTGTGTGTCACTCTCTCTCCCTCTGTCGGTGTGTGTCTCTCTCTCCCTCTGTCGGTGTGTGTCTCTCTCTCTCCCTATGTCGGTGTGTCTCTCTCTCTCTCCCTCTGTCAGTGTGTGTCTCTCTCTCTCCCTCTCAGTGTGTGTCTCTCGCTCTCCCTCTGTCGGTGTGTATGTGTCTCTCTCCCTCTGTCGGTGTGTCTCTCTCTCCCTCTGTCGGTGTGTATGTGTCTCTCTCCCTCTGTCGGTGTGTCTCTCTCTCCCTCTGTCGGTGTGTCTCTCTCTCCCTCTGTCGGTGTGTCTCTCTCTCCCTCTGTCGGTGTGCGTGTCTCTCTCTCTCCCTCTGTCGGTGTGTGTGTCTCTCTCTCCCTCTGTCGCTGTGTGTCTCTCTCTCCCTCTGTCAGTGTGTGTGTCTCTCTCTCCCTCTGTCGGTGTATGTGTCTCTCTCTCCCTCTGTCGGTCTATGTGTGTGTCTCTCTCTCCCTCTGTCGGTGTGTGTCTCTCTCTCTCCCTCTGTCAGTGTGTGAGTCTCTCTCTCCCTCTGTCAGTGTGTGTGTCTCTCTCTCCCTCTGTCGGTGTGTGTCTCTCTCATTCCCTCTGTCGGTGTGTGTGTGTCTCTCTCCCTCTGTCAGTGTGTGTGTCTCTCTCTCCCTCTGTCGGTGTGTGTCTCTCTCTCTCCCTCTGTCAGTGTGTGTGTCTCTCTCTCCCTCTGTCAGTGTGTGTGTGTCTCTCTCCCTCTGTCTCACGTGCTCACTGTGTCTCCCTGTGTCGGTGTGTCTCTCTCTGTCTCCCTCTGTCGGTGTGTGTGTCTCTCTCTCCCTCTGTCGGTGTGTGTCTCTCTCTGCCTCTGTCAGTGTGTGTGTGTCTCTCTCTCCCTCTGTCGGTGTGTCTCTCTCTCCCTCTGTCGGTGTGTGTGTGTCTCTCTCTCCCTCTGTCGGTGTGTGTGTCTCTCCCTCTGTCGGTGTGTGTGTGTCTCTCTCTCCCTCTGTCGGTGTGTGTGTCTCTCTCTGCCTCTGTCGGTGTGTGTGTCTCTCTCTCCCTCTGTCGGTGTGTGTGTCTCTCCCTCTGTCGGTGTGTGTGTGTCTCTCTCTCCCTCTGTCGGTGTGTGTGTCTCTCTCTGCCTCTCACGTGCTCACTGTGTGTCTCTCTCTCCCTCTGTCGGTGTGTCTCTCTCTCCCTCTGTCGGTGTGTCTCTCTCTCCCTCTGTCGGTGTGTCTCTCTCTCCCTCTGTCGGTGTGTCTCTCTCTCCCTCTGTCGGTGTGCGTGTCTCTCTCTCTCCCTCTGTCGGTGTGTGTGTCTCTCTCTCCCTCTGTCGCTGTGTGTCTCTCTCTCCCTCTGTCAGTGTGTGTGTCTCTCTCTCCCTCTGTCGGTGTATGTGTCTCTCTCTCCCTCTGTCGGTCTATGTGTGTGTCTCTCTCTCCCTCTGTCGGTGTGTGTCTCTCTCTCTCCCTCTGTCAGTGTGTGAGTCTCTCTCTCCTCTGTCAGTGTGTGTGTCTCTCTCTCCCTCTGTCGGTGTGTGTCTCTCTCATTCCCTCTGTCGGTGTGTGTGTGTCTCTCTCCCTCTGTCAGTGTGTGTGTCTCTCTCTCCCTCTGTCGGTGTGTGTCTCTCTCTCTCCCTCTGTCAGTGTGTGTGTCTCTCTCTCCCTCTGTCAGTGTGTGTGTGTCTCTCTCCCTCTGTCGGTGTGTCTCTCTCTGTCTCCCTGTGTCGGTGTGTCTCTCTCTGTCTCCCTCTGTCGGTGTGTGTGTCTCTCTCTCCCTCTGTCGGTGTGTGTCTCTCTCTGCCTCTGTCAGTGTGTGTGTGTCTCTCTCTCCTCTGTCGGTGTGTCTCTCTCTCCCTCTGTCGGTGTGTGTGTGTCTCTCTCTCCCTCTGTCGGTGTGTGTGTCTCTCCCTCTGTCGGTGTGTGTGTGTCTCTCTCTCCCTCTGTCGGTGTGTGTGTCTCTCTCTGCCTCTGTCGGTGTGTGTGTCTCTCTCTCCCTCTGTCGGTGTGTGTGTCTCTCCCTCTGTCGGTGTGTGTGTGTCTCTCTCTCCCTCTGTCGGTGTGTGTGTCTCTCTCTGCCTCTGTCGGTGTGTGTGTCTCTCTCTCCCTCTGTCGGTGTGTCTCTCTCTGCCTCTGTCGGTGTGTGTGTCTCTCTCTCCCTCTGTCGGTGTGTCTCTCTCTCTCTCCCTCTGTCGGTGTGTGTCTCTCTCTCTCCCTCTGTCAGTGTGTGTGTCTCTCTCTCCCTCTGTCAGTGTGTGTGTGTCTCTCTCCCTCTGTCGGTGTGTCTCTCTCTGTCTCCCTGTGTCGGTGTGTCTCTCTCTGTCTCCCTCTGTCGGTGTGTGTGTCTCTCTCTCCCTCTGTCGGTGTGTGTCTCTCTCTGCCTCTGTCAGTGTGTGTGTGTCTCTCTCTCCCTCTGTCGGTGTGTCTCTCTCTCCCTCTGTCGGTGTGTGTGTGTCTCTCTCTCCCTCTGTCGGTGTGTGTGTCTCTCCCTCTGTCGGTGTGTGTGTGTCTCTCTCTCCCTCTGTCGGTGTGTGTGTCTCTCTCTGCCTCTGTCGGTGTGTGTGTCTCTCTCTCCCTCTGTCGGTGTGTGTGTCTCTCCCTCTGTCGGTGTGTGTGTGTCTCTCTCTCCCTCTGTCGGTGTGTGTGTCTCTCTCTGCCTCTGTCGGTGTGTGTGTCTCTCTCTCCCTCTGTCGGTGTGTCTCTCTCTGCCTCTGTCGGTGTGTGTGTCTCTCTCTCCCTCTGTCGGTGTGTCTCTCTCTCTCTCCCTCTGTCAGTGTGTGTGTCTCTCTCTCCCTCTGTCAGTGTGTGTGTCTCTCACTCCCGCTGTCGGTGTGTGTCTCTGCCTCTGTCAGTGTGTGTCTCTCTCTGCCTCTGTCGGTGTGTGTCTCTCTCTGCCTCTGTCAGTGTGTGTCTCTCTCTACCTCTGTCAGTGTGTGTCTCTCCCTCTGTCGGTGTGTGTGTGCCTCCCTTTCCCTCTGTGGGTGTTTCTCTCTCCCTCTGTCGGTGTGGGTGTCTGTCTCTCCCTCTGTCGGTGTGTGTCTCTCTCTCCATCTGTCGGTGTGTGTGTCTCCATCTCACCCTCTTTCGGTGTGTGTGTCACTCGCTCCCTCTGTCGTGTCTGTGTGTCTCTCTCTCTCTCCCTCTCTCGGTGTTTGTGTCTCTCTCTCTCTCTCCCTCTGTCGGTGTGTCTCACTCTCTCTCCCTCTGTCGGTGTGTGTGTCTCTCTCTGTCCCTCTGACGGTGTGTGTGTCTCTCTCTCTCTCTCCCTCTGTCGGTGTGTGTGTCTCTCTCTCTCCCTCTGTCGGTGTGTCTCTCTCTCTCCCTCTGTCGGTGTGTCTCTCTCTCTCCCTCTGTCGGTGTGTGTCTCTCTCTCTCCCTCTGTCGGTGTGTGTCTCTCTCTCTCTCCCTATGTCGGTGTGTCTCTCTTTCTCCCTCTGTCAGTGTGTGTCTCTCTCTCTCCCTCTGTCAGTGTGTGGCTCTCTCTCTCCCTCTGTCAGTGTGTGTCTCTCTCCCTCTGTCGGTGTGTATGTGTCTCTCTCCCTCTGTCAGTGTGTGTGTGTCTCTCTCTCCCTCTGTCGGTGTGTGTGTCTCTCTCTCCCTCTGTCGGTGTGTGTGTCTCTCTCTCTCCCTCTGTCGGTGTGTGTGTGTCTCTCTCTCTCCCTCTGTCGGTGTGTGTCTCTCTCTCTCTCCCTCTGTCGGTGTGTGTGTCTCTCTCCCTCTGTCGGTGTGTGTGTCTCTCTCTCCCTCTGTCGGTGTCTCTCTCTCCCTCTGTCGGTGTGTCTCTCTCTCCCTCTGTCGGCATCTCTCACTCTCCCTCTGTCGGTGTGTCTCTCTCTCTCCCTCTGTCGGTGTGTCTCTCTCTCTCCCTCTGTCAGTGTGTGTCTCTCTCTCTCCCTCTGTCAGTGTGTGTGTCTCTCTCTCTCCCTCTGTCAGTGTGTGTCTCTCTCACTCCCTCTGTCGGTGTGTGTCTCTCTCCCTCTGTCAGTGTGTGTGTCTCTCTCCCTCTGTCGGTGTGTCTCTCTCCCTCTGTCGGTGTGTCTCTCTCTCCCTCTGTCGGTGTGTGTGTGTCTCTCTCTCCCTCTGTCGGTGTGTGTCTCTCTCTCTCCCTCTGTCGGTGTGTGTGTCTCACTCTCCCTCTGTCGGTGTGTCTCTCTCTCCCTCTGTCGGTGTGTCTCTCTCTCCCTCTGTCGGTGTGTGGGTCTCTCTCTCCCTCTGTCGGTGTGTGGGTCTCTCTCTCCCTCTGTCGGGGTGTGTGTCTCTCTCTCTCCCTCTGTCGGTGTGTGTCTCTCTCTCCCTCTGTCGGTGTGTGTCTCTCTCTCCCTCTGTCGGTGTGTGTCTCTCTCTCCCTCTGTCAGTGTGCGTGTCTCTCTCTCTCCCTCTTTCGGTGTGTATGTGTCTCTCTCCCTCTGTCAGTGTGTGTGTCTCTCTCCCCCTGTCGGTGTGTCTCCCTCTCCCTCTGTCGGTGTGTCTCCCTCTCCCTCTGTCGGTGTGTCTCTCTCTCCCTCTGTCGGTGTGTGTGTGTCTCTCTCTCCCTCTGTCGATGTGTGTCTCTCTCTTTCCCTCTGTCGGTGTGTGTCTCTCTCTCCCTCTGTCGGTGTGTGTCTCTCTCTGCCTCTGTAGGTGTGTCTCTCTCTCTCTCCCTCTGTCGGTGTGTGTGTGTCTCTCTCTCCCTCTGTCGGTGTGTGTCTCTCTCTCCCTCTGTCGGTGTGTGTGTCTCTCTCTCCCTCTGTCGGTATGTGTCTCTCTGTGCCTCTGTCGGTGTGTGTCTCTGTCTGCCTCTGTGGGTGTGTGCGTGTCTCTCTCTGCCTCTGTCGGTGTGTGTCTCTCTCTCCCTCTGTCGGTGTGTGTCTCTCTCTGCCTCTGTCAGTGTGTGTCTCTCTCTCCCTCTGTCGGTGGTGTGTCTCTCTCTCCGTCTGTCGGTGTGTGTGTCTCTCTCTCCGTCTGTCGGTGTGTGTGTCTCTCTCTCCCTCTGTCAGTGTGTGTGTGTGTCTCTCTCTCCCTATGTCGGTGTGTGTGTGTCTCTCTCTCTCCCTCTGTCGGTGTGTGTGTGTCTCTCTCTCTCCCTCTGTCGGTGTGTGTGTCTCCCTCTGTCGGTGTGTGTGTCTCCCTCTGTCGGTATGTGTGTCTCTCTCCCTCTGTCGGTGTGTGTGTCTCCCTCTCTCTCCCTCTGTCGGTGTCTCTCTCTCTCCCTCAGTCGGTGTGTGTCTCTCTCTCCCTCTATCGGTGTGTGTGTCTCTCTATCTCTCCCTCTGTCGGTGAGTGTGTCTCCCTCTCCCTCTGTCGGTGTGTGTCACTCTCTCTCCCTCTGTCGGTGTGTGTCTCTCTCTCCCTCTGTCGGTGTGTGTCTCTCTCTCCCTCTGTCGGTGTGTGACTCTCTCCCTCTGTCGGTGTGTGTGTCTCTCTCCCTCTGTCGGTGTGTGTGTCTCTCTCTGCCTCTGTCGGTGTGTGTCTCTCACTCCCTCTGTCGGTGTGTGTCTCTCTCTCTCTCCCACTGTCGGTGTGTGTCTCTCTCTCCCTCCCTCTGTCGGTGTGTGTGTCTCGCTCTCCCTCTGTCGGTGTGTGTGTGTCTCTCTCCCTCAGTTGGTGTGTGTCTCTCACTCCCTCTGTCAGTGTGTGTGTGTCTCTCTCTCCCTCTGTCGGTGTGTCTCTCTCTCCCTCTGTCGGTGTGTCTCTCTCTCCCTCTGTCGGTGTGTCTCTCTCTCCCTCTGTCGGTGTGTCTCTCTCTCCCTCCGTCGGTGTGTGTCTCTCTCTCCCTCTGTCGGTGTGTGTGTGTCTCTCTCTCCCTCTGTCGGTGTGTGTGTGTCTCTCTCTCCCTCTGTCGGTGTGTGTCTCTCTCTCTCCCTCTGTCGGTGTGTGTCTCTCTCTCTCCCTCTGTCGGTGTGTGTCTCTCTCTCCCTCTGTCGGTGTGTGTCTCTCTCTGCCTCTGTAGGTGTGTCTCTCTCTCTCTCCCTCTGTCGGTGTGTGTGTCTCTCTCTCTCCCTCTGTCGGTGTGTGTCTCTCTCTCCCTCTGTCGGTGTGTCTCTCTCTCTCTCCCTCTGTCAGTGTGTGTCTCTCTGTGCCTCTGTGGGTGTGTGCGTGTCTCTCTCTGCCTCTGTCGGTGTGTGTCTCTCTCTCCCTCTGTCGGTGTGTGTCTCTCTCTGCCTCTGTCAGTGTGTGTCTCTCTCTCCCTCTGTCAGTGTGTGTCTCTCTCTCCCTCTGTCAGTGTGTGTCTCTCTCTCCCTCTGTCGGTGTGTGTGTGTCTCTCTCCGTCTGTCGGTGTGTGTGTCTCTCTCTCCCTCTGTCGGTGTGTGTGTGTCTCTCTCTCCCTCTGTCAGTGTGTGTGTGTGTCTCTCTCTCCCTATGTCGGTGTGTGTGTGTCTCTCTCTCTCCCTCTGTCGGTGTGTGTGTCTCCCTCTGTCGGTGTGTGTGTCTCCCTCTGTCGGTGTGTGTGTCTCTCTCCCTCTGTCCGTGTGTGTGTCTCCCTCTCTCTCCCTCTGTCGGTGTCTCTCTCTCTCCCTCAGTCGGTGTGTGTGTATCTCTATCTCTCCCTCTGTCGGTGTGTGTGTGTCTCTCTCTCTCCCTCTGTCGGTGTGTGTGTCTCTCTCTCCCTCTGTCGGTGTGTGTGTGTCTCTCTCCGTCTGTCGGTGTGTGTGTCTCTCTCTCCCTCTGTCGGTGTGTGTGTGTCTCTCTCTCCCTCTGTCAGTGTGTGTGTGTGTCTCTCTCTCCCTATGTCGGTGTGTGTGTGTCTCTCTCTCTCCCTCTGTCGGTGTGTGTGTGTCTCTCTCTCTCCCTCTGTCGGTGTGTGTGTCTCCCTCTGTCGGTGTGTGTGTCTCCCTCTGTCGGTATGTGTGTCTCTCTCCCTCTGTCGGTGAGTGTGTCTCCCTCTCCCTCAGTCGGTGTGTGTCACTCTCTCTCCCTCTGTCGGTGTGTGTCTCTATCTCCCTCTGTCGGTGTGTGTCTCTCTCTCCCTCTGTCGGTGTGTGTCTCTCTCTCTCTCTGTCGGTGTGTGACTCTCTCCCTCTGTCGGTGTGTGTGTCTCTCTCCCTCTGTCGGTGTGTGTGTCTCTCTCTGCCTCTGTCGGTGTGTGTCTCTCACTCCCTCTGTCGGTGTGTGTCTCTCACTCCCTCTGTCGGTGTGTGTCTCTCTCTCTCCCTCTGTCGGTGTGTGTCTCTCTCTCTCTCCCACTGTCGGTGTGTGTCTCTCTCTCCCTCCCTCTGTCGGTGTGTGTCTCTCTCTCTCCCTCTGTCGGTGTGTGTCTCTCTCTCCCTCCCTCTGTCGGTGTGTGTGTCTCTCTCTCCCTCTCTCGGTGTGTGTGTCTCTCCCTCCCTCTGTCGGTGTGTGTGTCTCTCTCTCCCTCTCTCGGTGTGTGTCTCTCTCTCTCCCTCTGTCGGTGTGTGTGTGTTTCTCTCCCTCTGTCGGTGTGTCTCTCTCTCTCCCTCTGTCGGTGTGTGTCTCTCTCTCTCCCTATGTCGGTGTGTCTCTCTCTCTCCCTCTGTCAGTGTGTGTCTCTCTCTCTCCCTCTGTCAGTGTGTGTCTCTCTCTCTCCCTCTGTCAGTGTGTGTCTCTCTCACTCCCTCTGTCGGTGTGTGTCTCTCTCCCTCTGTCAGTGTGTGTGTCTCTCTCCCTCTGTCGGTGTGTCTCTCTCCCTCTGTCGGTGTGTCTCTCTCTCCCTCTGTCGGTGTGTGTGACTCTCTCTCCCTCTGTCGGTGTGTGTCTCTCTCTCTCCCTCTGTCGGTGTGTGTGTCTCTCTCTCCCTCTGTCGGTGTGTCTCTCTCTCCCTCTGTCGGTGTGTGTCTCTCTCTCTCACTCTGTCGGTGTGTGTGTCTCTCTCTCCCTCTGTCGGTGTGTGTCTCTCTCTCCCTCTGTCGGTGTGTGTCTCTCTCCCTCTGTCAGTGTGTGTGTCTCTCTCCCTCTGTCGGTGTGTCTCTCTCCCTCTGTCGGTGTGTCTCTCTCTCCCTCTGTCGGTGTGTGTGACTCTCTCTCCCTCTGTCGGTGTGTGTCTCTCTCTCTCCCTCTGTCGGTGTGTGTGTCTCTCTCTCCCTCTGTCGGTGTGTCTCTCTCTCCCTCTGTCGGTGTGTGTCTCTCTCTCTCACTCTGTCGGTGTGTGTGTCTCTCTCTCCCTCTGTCGGTGTGTGTCTCTCTCTCCCTCTGTCGGTGTGTGGGTCTCTCTCACCCTCTGTCGGTGTGTGGGTCTCTCTCTCCCTCTGTCGGTGTGTCTTTCTCTCTCACTGTGTCGGTGTGTGTGTCTCTCTCTCCCTCTGTCGGTGTGTGTCTCTCTCTCCCTCTGTCGGTGTGTGTCTCTCTCTCCCTCTGTCAGTGTGCGTGTCTCTCTCTCTCCCTCTTTCGGTGTGTATGTGTCTCTCTCCCTCTGTCAGTGTGTGTGTCTCTCTCCCTCTGTCGGTGTGTGTCTCTCTCCCTCTGTCGGTGTGTGTCTCTCTCCCTCTGTCGGTGTGTCTCTCTCTCTCTCTGTCGGTGTGTCTCTCTCTCCCTCTGTCGGTGTGTGTGTGTCTCTCTCTCCCTCTGTCGGTGTCTGTGTCTCTCTCTCCCTCTGTCGGTGTGTGTCTCTCTCTCCCTCTGTCGGTGTGTGTCTCTCTCTCCCTCTGTCAGTGTGCGTGTCTCTATCTCTCTGTCGGTGTGTCTCTCTCTCCCTCTGTCGGTGTGTGTGTCTCTCTCTCCCTCTGTCGGTGTCTGTGTCTCTCTCTCCCTCTGTCGGTGTGTGTCTCTCTCTCCCTCTGTCGGTGTGTGTCTCTCTCTGCCTCTGTCAGTGTGTGTCTCTCTCTCCCTCTGTCGGTGTGTGTCTCTCTCTCCCTCTGTCGGTGTGTGTCTCTCTCTCCCTCTGTCAGTGTGCGTGTCTCTCTCTCTCCCTCTTTCGGTGTGTATGTGTCTCTCTCCCTCTGTCAGTGTGTGTGTCTCTCTCCCTCTGTCGGTGTGTGTCTCTCTCCCTCTGTCGGTGTGTCTCTCTCTCCCTCTGTCGGTGTGTCTCTCTCTCCCTCTGTCGGTGTGTCTCTCTCTCCCTCTGTCGGTGTGTCTCTCTCTCCCTCTGTCGGTGTGTGTGTGTCTCTCTCTCCCTCTGTCGGTGTCTGTGTCTCTCTCTCCCTCTGTCGGTGTGTGTCTCTCTCTCCCTCTGTCGGTGTGTGTCTGTCTCTCTCCTTCTGTCGGTGTGTGTGTCTCTCTCTCCGTCTGTCGGTGTGTGTGTCTCTCTCTCCCTCTGTCAGTGTGTGTGTGTGTCTCTCTCTCCCTATGTCGGTGTGTGTGTGTGTCTCTCTCTCCCTCTGTCGGTGTGTGTGTGTCTCTCTCTCTCCCTCTGTCGGTGTGTGTGTCTCTCTCTCTCCCTCTGTCGGTGTGTGTGTCTCTCTCTCTCCCTCTGTCGGTGTGTGTGTCTCTCTCTCTCCCTCTGTCGGTGTGTGTGTCTCTCTCTCCCTCAGTTGTTGTGTGTCTCTCTCTCTCCCCCTCTGTCAGTGTGTGTCTCTCTCCCTCTGTCGGTGTGTGTGTCTCTCTCTCCCTATGTCGGTGTGTGTGTGTCTCTCTCATTCCCTCTGTCGGTGTGTGTGTGTCTCTCTCTCTCCCTCTGTCGGCGTGTGTCTCTCTCTGTCTCCCTCTTTCGGTGTGTGTGTGTCTCTCTCTGCCTCTGTCGGTGTGGGTGTCTCTCTCTCCCTCTGTCGGTGTGTGTGTGTCTCTCCCTCTGTCGGTGTGTGTGTGTCTCTCTCTGCCTCTGTCGGTGTGTGTGTCTCTCTCTGCCTCTGTCGTTGTGTGTGTCTCTCTCTGCCTCTGTCGGTGTGTGTCTCTCTCTCTGTCTCTGTCAGTGTGTGTCTCTCTCTGCCTCTGTCGG
The DNA here is from genome assembly GCA_037974335.1 of Prionace glauca. Taxonomy (NCBI): domain Eukaryota; kingdom Metazoa; phylum Chordata; class Chondrichthyes; order Carcharhiniformes; family Carcharhinidae; genus Prionace; species Prionace glauca. The sequence goes on from JBBMRE010000068.1 coordinate 78,158, forward strand.
TGTGTGTGTCTCTCCCTCTGTCGGTGTGTGTGTCTCTCCCTCTGTCGGTGTGTGTGTTTCTCCCTCTGTCGGTGTGTCTCTCTCTCCCTCTGTCGGTGTGTCTCTCTCTCCCTCTGTCGGTGTGTGTGTCTCTCTCTCTCCCTCTGTCGGTGTGTGTGTCTCTCTCTCTCCCTCTGTCGGTGTGTGTGTCTCTCTCTCTCCCTCTGTCGGTGTGTGTGTGTCTCTAGCTCCCTCTGTCGGTCTGTGTGTATCTCTCTCCCTCTGTCGGTGTGTCTCTCTCTCTCTCCCTCTGTCGGTGTGTGTGTCTCTCTCCCTCTGTCGGTCTGTGTGTCTCTCTCTGCCTCTGTCGGTGTGTGTGTCTCTCTCTGCCTCTGTCGGTGTGTGTCTCTCTCTGCCTCTGTCGGTGTGTGTCTCTCTCTGCCTCTGTCGGTGTGTGTCTCTCTCTGCCTCTGTCGGTGTGTGTGTGTCTCTCTCTCCCTCTGTCGGTGTGTGTGTCTCTCTCTCCCTCTGTCGGTGTGTCTCTCTCTCTCCCTCTGTCGGTGTGTGTGTGTCTCTCTCTCCCTATGTCGGTGTGTCTCTCTCTCTCCCTCTGTCGGTGTGTGTGTGTCTCTCTCTCCCTCTGTCGGTGTGTCTCTCCCTCTCCCTCTGTCGGTGAGTGTGTCTCTCTCTCCCTCTGTCGGTGTGCCTCTCACTTCCTCTGTCGGTGAGTGTCTCACTCTCTCTCCCTCTGTCTGTGTCTCTCTATCTCTCCCTCTGTCGGTGTGTGTGTCTCTCTCTCCCTCTGTCGGTGTCTCTCTCTCCCTCTGTCGGTGTCTCTCTCTCCCTCTGTCGGTGTGTCTCTCTCTCCCTCTGTCGGTGTGTCTCTCTCTCCCTCTGTCGGTGTGTCTCTCTCTCCCTCTGTCGGTGTGTCTCTCTCTCCCTCTGTCGGTGTGTCTCTCTCTCCCTCTGTCGGTGTGTCTCTCTCTCCCTCTGTCGGTGTGTCTCTCTCTCCCTCTGTCGGTGTGTGTGGCTCTCTCTCTCCCTCTGTCGGTGTGTGTGGCTCTCTCTCTCCCTCTGTCGGTGTGTGTGTATCTCTCTCCCTCTGTCGGTGTGTGTGTATCTCTCTCCCTCAGTTGATGTGTGTCTCTCTCTCTCCCCCTCTGTCAGTGTGTGTGTGTCTCTCTCCCTCAGTTGGTGTGTGTCTCTCTCTCCCTCTGTCGGTATCTCTCACTCTCCCTCTGTCGGTATGTGTCTCTCACTCCCTCTGTCGGTGAGTGTCTCACACTCTCTCCCTCTGTCGGTGTCTCTCTATCTCTCCCTCTGTCGGTATGTGTGTCTCTCTCTCCCTCTGTCGGTGTCTCTCTCTCCCTCTGTCGGTGTGTCTCTCTCTCCCTCTGTCGGCATCTCTCACTCTCCCTCTGTCGGTGTGTGTGTCTCTCTCTCTCCCTCTGTCGGTGTGTGTGTGTTTCTCTCCCTCTGTCGGTGTGTCTCTCTCTCTCCCTCTGTCGGTGTGTGTCTCTCTCTCTCCCTATGTCGGTGTGTCTCTCTCTCTCCCTCTGTCAGTGTGTGTCTCTCTCTCTCCCTCTGTCGGTGTGTGTCTCTCTCCCTCTGTCAGTGTGTGTGTCTCTCTCCCTCTGTCGGTGTGTCTCTCTCCCTCTGTCGGTGTGTCTCTCTCTCCCTCTGTCGGTGTGTGTGACTCTCTCTCCCTCTGTCGGTGTGTGTCTCTCTCTCTCCCTCTGTCGGTGTGTGTGTCTCTCTCTCCCTCAGTCGGTGTCTCTCTCTCTCCCTCTGTCGGTGTGTGTCTCTCTCTCTCACTCTGTCGGTGTGTGTGTCTCTCTCTCCCTCTGTCGGTGTGTGTCTCTCTCTCCCTCTGTCGGTGTGCGTGTCTCTCTCTCTCTGTCGGTCTGCGTGTCTCTCTCCCTCTGTCGGTGTGTGTCTCTCTCTCTCCCTCTGTCGGTGTGTGTCTCTCTCTCTCACTCTGTCGGTGTCTGTGTCTCTCTCTCCCTCTGTCGGTGTGTGGGTCTCTCTCTCCCTCTGTCGGTGTGTGGGTCTCTCTCTCCCTCTGTCGGTGTGTGGGTCTCTCTCTCCCTCTGTCGGTGTGTCTTTCTCTCTCACTGTGTCGGTGTGTGTGTGTCTCTCTCTCCCTCTGTCGGTGTGTGTGTGTCTCTCTCTCCCTCTGTCGGTGTGTGTCTCTCTCTCCCTCTGTCAGTGTGCGTGTCTCTCTCTCTCCCTCTTTCGGTGTGTATGTGTCTCTCTCCCTCTGTCAGTGTGTGTGTCTCTCTCCCTCTGTCGGTGTGTCTCTCTCTACCTCTGTCGGTGTGTCTCTCTCTCCCTCTGTCGGTGTGTGTGTGTCTCTCTCTCCCTCTGTCGGTGTGTGTCTCTCTCTTTCCCTCTGTCGGTGTGTGTCTCTCTCTCCCTCTGTCGGTGTGTGTCTCTCTCTGCCTCTGTAGGTGTGTCTCTCTCTCTCTCCCTCTGTCGGTGTGTGTGTCTCTCTCTCTCCCTCTATCGGTGTGTGTCTCTCTCTCCCTCTGTCGGTGTGTGTGTCTCTCTCTCCCTCTGTCGGTATGTGTCTCTCTGTGCCTCTGTCGGTGTGTGTCTCTGTCTGCCTCTGTGGGTGTGTGCGTGTCTCTCTCTCCCTATGTCGGTGTGTGTGTGTCTCTCTCTCTCCCTCTGTCGGTGTGTGTGTGTCTCTCTCTCTCCCTCTGTCGGTGTGTGTGTCTCCCTCTGTCGGTGTGTGTGTCTCCCTCAGTCGGTGTGTGTGTCTCCCTCTCTCTCCCTCTGTCGGTGTCTCTCTCTCTCCCTCAGTCGGTGTGTGTCTCTCTCTCCCTCTATCGGTGTGTGTGTCTCTCTATCTCTCCCTCTGTCGGTGAGTGTGTCTCTCTCCCTCTGTCGGTGTGTGTGTCTCTCTCTGCCTCTGTCGGTGTGTGTGTCTCTCTCTCCCTCTGTCGATGTGTGTGTCTCTCTCTGCCTCTGTCGGTGTGTGTCTCTCTCTCTCCCTCTGTCGGTGTCTCTCTCTCCCTCTGTCGGTGTGTCTCTCTCTCCCTCTGTCGGCATCTCTCACTCTCCCTCTGTCGGTGTGTGTGTCTCTCTCTCTCCCTCTGTCGGTGTGTGTGTGTTTCTCTCCCTCTGTCGGTGTGTCTCTCTCTCTCCCTCTGTCGGTGTGTGTCTCTCTCTCTCCCTATGTCGGTGTGTCTCTCTCTCTCCCTCTGTCAGTGTGTGTCTCTCTCTCTCCCTCTGTCAGTGTGTGTCTCTCTGACTCCCTCTGTCGGTGTGTGTCTCTCTCCCTCTGTCAGTGTGTGTGTCTCTCTCCCTCTGTCGGTGTGTCTCTCTCCCTCTGTCGGTGTGTCTCTCTCTCCCTCTGTCGGTGTGTGTGACTCTCTCTCCCTCTGTCGGTGTGTGTCTCTCTCTCTCCCTCTGTCGGTGTGTGTGTCTCTCTCTCCCTCAGTCGGTGTCTCTCTCTCTCCCTCTGTCGGTGTGTGTCTCTCTCTCTCACTCTGTCGGTGTGTGTGTCTCTCTCTCCCTCTGTCGGTGTGTGTCTCTCTCTCCCTCTGTCGGTGTGCGTGTCTCTCTCTCTCTGTCGGTCTGCGTGTCTCTCTCCCTCTGTCGGTGTGTGTCTCTCTCTCTCCCTCTGTCGGTGTGTGTCTCTCTCTCTCACTCTGTCGGTGTCTGTGTCTCTCTCTCCCTCTGTCGGTGTGTGGGTCTCTCTCTCCCTCTGTCGGTGTGTGGGTCTCTCTCTCCCTCTGTCGGTGTGTGGGTCTCTCTCTCCCTCTGTCGGTGTGTCTTTCTCTCTCACTGTGTCGGTGTGTGTGTGTGTCTCTCTCTCCCTCTGTCGGTGTGTGTGTGTCTCTCTCTCCCTCTGTCGGTGTGTGTCTCTCTCTCCCTCTGTCAGTGTGCGTGTCTCTCTCTCTCCCTCTTTCGGTGTGTATGTGTCTCTCTCCCTCTGTCAGTGTGTGTGTCTCTCTCCCTCTGTCGGTGTGTCTCTCTCTACCTCTGTCGGTGTGTCTCTCTCTCCCTCTGTCGGTGTGTGTGTGTCTCTCTCTCCCTCTGTCGGTGTGTGTCTCTCTCTTTCCCTCTGTCGGTGTGTGTCTCTCTCTCCCTCTGTCGGTGTGTGTCTCTCTCTGCCTCTGTAGGTGTGTCTCTCTCTCTCTCCCTCTGTCGGTGTGTGTGTCTCTCTCTCTCCCTCTATCGGTGTGTGTCTCTCTCTCCCTCTGTCGGTGTGTGTGTCTCTCTCTCCCTCTGTCGGTATGTGTCTCTCTGTGCCTCTGTCGGTGTGTGTCTCTGTCTGCCTCTGTGGGTGTGTGCGTGTCTCTCTCTCCCTATGTCGGTGTGTGTGTGTCTCTCTCTCTCCCTCTGTCGGTGTGTGTGTGTCTCTCTCTCTCCCTCTGTCGGTGTGTGTGTCTCCCTCTGTCGGTGTGTGTGTCTCCCTCAGTCGGTGTGTGTGTCTCCCTCTCTCTCCCTCTGTCGGTGTCTCTCTCTCTCCCTCAGTCGGTGTGTGTCTCTCTCTCCCTCTATCGGTGTGTGTGTCTCTCTATCTCTCCCTCTGTCGGTGAGTGTGTCTCTCTCCCTCTGTCGGTGTGTGTGTCTCTCTCTGCCTCTGTCGGTGTGTGTGTCTCTCTCTCCCTCTGTCGATGTGTGTGTCTCTCTCTGCCTCTGTCGGTGTGTGTCTCTCTCTCTCCCTCTGTCGGTGTGTGTCTCTCTCTCCCTCTGTCGGTGTGTCTCTCTCTCTCCCTCTGTCGGTGTGTGTGTGTCTCTCTCTCCATCTGTCGGTGTTTGTGTGTTTCTCTCTGCCTCTGTCGGTGTGTGTGTCTCACTCTCCCTCTGTCGGTGTGTCTCTCTCTCTCCCTCTGTCGGTGTGTGTGTGTGTCTCTCACTCCCTTTGTCGGAGTGTGTGTCTCTCTCTCCCTCTGTCGGTGTGTGTGTCTCTCTCTCCCTCTGTCGGTGTGTGTGTCTCTCTCTCCCTCTGTCGGTGTGTGTGTCTCTCTCTCCCTCTGTCGGTGTGTGTCTCTCTCTCTCCCTCTGTCGGTGTGTGTGTCTCTCTCTCCCTCTGTCGGTGTGTGTCTCTCTCTCTCCCTCTGTCGGTGTGTGTGTCTCTCTCTCCCTCTTTCGGTGTGTGTCTCTCTCTCTCTCCCTCTGTCGGTGTGTGTGTCTCTCTCCCTCTGTCGGTGTGTGTGTCTCTCTCTGCCTCTGTCGGTGTGTGTGTCTCTCTCTCCCTCTGTCGGTGTGTCTCTCCCTCTCTCGGTCTGTCTCTCTCTCCCTCTGTCGGTGTGTCTCTCTCTCTCCCTCTGTCGGTGTGTCTCTCACTCTCCCTCTGTCGGTGTGTGTCTCTCACTCTCCCTCTGTCGGTGTGTGTCTCTCACTCTCCCTCTGTCGGTGTGTGTGTCTCTCTCTCCCTCTGTCGGTGTGTGTGTGTCTCTCTCTCCCTCTCTCGGTGTGTGTGTGTCTCTCTATCCCTCTGTCGGTGTGTGTGTCTCTCTCTCCCTCTGTCGGTGTGTCTCTCTCTCCCTCTGTCGGTGTGTCTCTCTCTCCCTCTGTCGGTGTGTCTCTCTCTCCCTCTGTCGGTGTGTCTCTCTCTCCCTCTGTCAGTGTGTCTCTCTCTCCCTCTGTCGGTGTGTCTCTCTCTCCCTCTGTCGGTGTGTCTCTCTCTCTCCCTCTGTCGGTGTGTGTGTCTCTCTCTCCCTCTGTCGGTGTGTGTGTCTCTCTCTCTCCCTCTGTCGGTGTGTGTGTCTCTCTCTCTCCCACTGTCGGTGTGTGTGTCTCTCTCTCTCCCTCTGTCGGTGTGTGTGTCTCTCTCTCCCTCAGTTGTTGTGTGTCTCTCTCTCTCCCCCTCTGTCGGTGTGTGTGTCTCTCTCCCTCTGTCGGTGTGTGTGTCTCTCTCTCCCTATGTCGGTGTGTGTGTGTCTCTCTCATTCCCTCTGTCGGTGTGTGTGTGTCTCTCTCTCTCCCTCTGTCGGCGTGTGTCTCTCTCTGTCTCCCTCTGTCGGTGTGTGTGTGTCTCTCTCTGCCTCTGTCGGTGTGTGTGTGTCTCTCTCTGCCTCTGTCGGTGTGTGTGTCTCTCTCTGCCTCTGTCGCTGTGTGTGTCTCTCTCTGCCTCTGTCGGTGTGTGTCTCTCTCTCTGCCTCTGTCAGTGTGTGTCTCCCTCTGCCTCTGTCGGTGTGTGTGTCTCTCCCTCTGTCGGTGTGTGTGTCTCTCCCTCTGTCGGTGTGTGTGTTTCTCCCTCTGTCGGTGTGTCTCTCTCTCCCTCTGTCGGTGTGTCTCTCTCTCCCTCTGTCGGTGTGTCTCTCTCTCCCTCTGTCGGTGTGTGTGTCTCTCTCTCTCCCTCTGTCGGTGTGTGTGTCTCTCTCTCTCCCTCTGTCGGTGTGTGTGTCTCTCTCTCTCCCTCTGTCGGTGTGTGTGTGTCTCTAGCTCCCTCTGTCAGTCTGTGTGTATCTCTCTCCCTCTTTCGGTGTGTCTCTCTCTCTCTCCCTCTGTCGGTGTGTGTGTCTCTCTCCCTCTGTCGGTGTGTGTGTCTCTCTCTGCCTCTGTCGGTGTGTGTGTCTCTCTCTGCCTCTGTCGGTGTGTGTCTCTCTCTGCCTCTGTCGGTGTGTGTCTCTCTCTGCCTCTGTCGGTGTGTGTGTGTCTCTCTCTGCCTCTGTCGGTGTGTGTGTGTCTCTCTCTCCCTCTGTCGGTGTGTGTGTCTCTCTCTCCCTCTGTCGGTGTGTCTCTCTCTCTCCCTCTGTCGGTGTGTGTGTGTCTCTCTCTCCCTCTGTCGGTGTGTCTCTCTCTCTCCCTCTGTCGGTGTGTGTGTGTCTCTCTCTCCCTCTGTCGGTGTGTCTCTCCCTCTCCCTCTGTCGGTGAGTGTGTCTCTCTCTCCCTCTGTCGGTGTGCCTCTCACTTCCTCTGTCGGTGAGTGTCTCACTCTCTCTCCCTCTGTCTGTGTCTCTCTATCTCTCCCTCTGTCGGTGTGTGTGTCTCTCTCTCCCTCTGTCGGTGTCTCTCTCTCCCTCTGTCGGTGTCTCTCTCTCCCTCTGTCGGTGTGTGTGTCTCTCTCTCCCTCTGTCGGTGTGTGTGTGTCTCTCTCTGCCTCTGTCGGTGTGTGTGTCTCTCTCTCCCTCTGTCGGTGTGTCTCTCTCTCCCTCTGTCGGTGTGTCTCTCTCTCCCTCTGTCGGTGTCTCTCTCTCTCCCTCTGTCGGTGTGTCTCTCTCTCCCTCTGTCGGTGTGTCTCTCTCTCCCTCTGTCGGTGTGTCTCTCTCTCCCTCTGTCGGTGTGTCTCTCTCTCCCTCTGTCGGTGTGTCTCTCTCTCCCTCTGTCGGTGTGTCTCTCTCTCCCTCTGTCGGTGTGTGTGGCTCTCTCTCTCCCTCTGTCGGTGTGTGTGTATCTCTCTCCCTCTGTCGGTGTGTGTGTATCTCTCTCCCTCAGTTGATGTGTGTCTCTCTCTCTCCCCCTCTGTCAGTGTGTGTGTGTCTCTCTCCCTCAGTTGGTGTGTGTCTCTCTCTCCCTCTGTCGGTATCTCTCAGTCTCCCTCTGTCGGTATGTGTCTCTCACTCCCTCTGTCGGTGAGTGTCTCACACTCTCTCCCTCTGTCGGTGTCTCTCTATCTCTCCCTCTGTCGGTGTGTGTGTCTCTCTCTCCCTCTGTCGGTGTCTCTCTCTCCCTCTGTCGGTGTGTCTCTCTCTCCCTCTGTCGGCATCTCTCACTCTCCCTCTGTCGGTGTGTGTGTGTTTCTCTCCCTCTGTCGGTGTGTCTCTCTCTCTCCCTCTGTCGGTGTGTGTCTCTCTCTCTCCCTATGTCGGTGTGTCTCTCTCTCTCCCTCTGTCAGTGTGTGTCTCTCTCTCTCCCTCTGTCAGTGTGTGTCTCTCTGACTCCCTCTGTCGGTGTGTGTCTCTCTCCCTCTGTCAGTGTGTGTGTCTCTCTCCCTCTGTCGGTGTGTCTCTCTCCCTCTGTCGGTGTGTCTCTCTCTCCCTCTGTCGGTGTGTGTGACTCTCTCTCCCTCTGTCGGTGTGTGTCTCTCTCTCTCCCTCTGTCGGTGTGTGTGTCTCTCTCTCCCTCAGTCGGTGTCTCTCTCTCTCCCTCTGTCGGTGTGTGTCTCTCTCTCTCACTCTGTCGGTGTGTGTGTCTCTCTCTCCCTCTGTCGGTGTGTGTCTCTCTCTCCCTCTGTCGGTGTGCGTGTCTCTCTCTCTCTGTCGGTCTGCGTTTGTCTCTCCCTCTGTCGGTGTGTGTCTCTCTCTCTCCCTCTGTCGGTGTGTGTCTCTCTCTCTCACTCTGTCGGTGTCTGTGTCTCTCTCTCCCTCTGTCGGTGTGTGGGTCTCTCTCTCCCTCTGTCGGTGTGTGGGTCTCTCTCTCCCTCTGTCGGTGTGTCTTTCTCTCTCACTGTGTCGGTGTGTGTGTGTCTCTCTCTCCCTCTGTCGGTGTGTGTCTCTCTCTCCCTCTGTCGGTGTGTGTCTCTCTCTCCCTCTGTCAATGTGCGTGTCTCTCTCTCTCCCTCTTTCGGTGTGTATGTGTCTCTCTCGCTCTGTCAGTGTGTGTGTCTCTCTCCCTCTGTCGGTGTGTCTCTCTCTACCTCTGTCGGTGTGTCTCTCTCTCCCTCTGTCGGTGTGTCTCTCTCTCCCTCTGTTGGTGTGTGTGTGTCTCTCTCTCCCTCTGTCGGTGTGTGTCTCTCTCTTTCCCTCTGTCGGTGTGTGTCTCTCTCTCCCTCTGTCGGTGTGTGTCTCTCTCTGCCTCTGTAGGTGTGTCTCTCTCTCTCTCCCTCTGTCGGTGTGTGTGTCTCTCTCTCTCCCTCTATCGGTGTGTGTCTCTCTCTCCCTCTGTCGGTGTGTGTGTCTCTCTCTCCCTCTGTCGGTATGTGTCTCTCTGTGCCTCTGTCGGTGTGTGTCTCTGTCTGCCTCTGTGGGTGTGTGCGTGTCTCTCTCTCCCTATGTCGGTGTGTGTGTGTCTCTCTCTCTCCCTCTGTCGGTGTGTGTGTGTCTCTCTCCCTCCCTCTGTCGGTGTGTGTGTCTCCCTCTGTCGGTGTGTGTGTCTCCCTCTGTCGGTGTGTGTGTCTCCCTCAGTCGGTGTGTGTGTCTCCCTCTCTCTCCCTCTGTCGGTGTCTCTCTCTCTCCCTCAGTCGGTGTGTGTCTCTCTCTCCCTCTATCGGTGTGTGTGTCTCTCTATCTCTCCCTCTGTCGGTGAGTGTGTCTCCCTCTCCCTCAGTCGGTGTGTGTCACTCTCTCTCCCTCTGTCGGTGTGTGTCTCTCTCTCCCTCTGTCGGTGTGTGTCTCTCTCTCCCTCTGTCGGTGTGTGACTCTCTCCCTCTGTCGGTGTGTGTGTCTCTCTCCCTCTGTCGGTGTGTGTGTCTCTCTCTGCCTCTGTCGGTGTGTGTCTCTCTCTCTCCCTCTGTCGGTGTGTCTCTCTCTCTCTCCCACTGTCGGTGTGTGTCTCTCTCTCCCTCCCTCTGTCGGTTTGTGTCTCTCTCTCCCTCCCTCTGTCGGTCTGTGTGTCTCTCTCTCCCTCTGTCGGTGTGTGTGTGTCTCTCTCCCTCAGTTGGTGTGTGTCTCTCACTCCCTCTGTCAGTGTGTGTGTGTCTCTCTCTCCCTCTGTCGGTGTGTCTCTCTCTCCCTCTGTCGGTGTGTCTCTCTCTCCCTCTGTCGGTGTGTCTCTCTCTCCCTCTGTCGGTGTGTGTGTGTCTCTCTCTCCCTCTGTCGGTGTGTGTCTCTCTCTCTCCCTCTGTCGGTGTGTGTCTCTCTCTCCCTCTGTCGGTGTGTGTCTCTCTCTGCCTCTGTAGGTGTGTCTCTCTCTCTCTCTCCCTCTGTCGGTGTGTGTGTCTCTCTCTCCCTCTGTCGGTGTGTCTCTCTCTCTCTCCCTCTGTCGGTGTGTGTCTCTCTGTGCCTCTGTGGGTGTGTGCGTGTCTCTCTCTGCCTCTGTCGGTGTGTGTCTCTCTCTCCCTCTGTCGGTGTGTGTCTCTCTCTGCCTCTGTCAGTGTGTGTCTCTCTCTCCCTCTGTCAGTGTGTGTCTCTCTCTCCCTCTGTCGGTGTGTGTGTCTCTCTCTCTCCGTCTGTCGGTGTGTGTGTCTCTCTCTCCCTCTGTCGGTGTGTGTGTGTCTCTCTCTCCCTCTGTCGGTGTGTGTGTGTCTCTCTCTCCCTCTGTCAGTGTGTGTGTGTGTCTCTCTCTCCCTATGTCGGTGTGTGGGTGTCTCTCTCTCTCCCTCTGTCGGTGTGTGTGTGTCTCTCTCTCTCCCTCTGTCGGTGTGTGTGTCTCCCTCTGTCGGTATGTGTGTCTCCCTCTGTCGGTGTGTGTGTCTCTCTCCCTCTGTCGGTGTGTGTGTCTCCCTCTCTCTCCCTCTGTCGGTGTCTCTCTCTCTCCCTCAGTCGGTGTGTGTCTCTCTCTCCCTCTATCGGTGTGTGTGTGTCTCTCTCTCTCCCTCTGTCGGTGTGTGTGTCTCTCTCTCTCCCTCTGTCGGTGAGTGTGTCTCCCTCTCCCTCAGTCGGTGTGTGTCACTCTCTCTCCCTCTGTCGGTGTGTGTCTCTCTCTCCCTCTGTCGGTGTGTGTCTCTCTCTCTCCCTATGTCGGTGTGTCTCTCTCTCTCTCCCTCTGTCAGTGTGTGTCTCTCTCTCTCCCTCTCAGTGTGTGTCTCTCGCTCTCCCTCTGTCGGTGTGTATGTGTCTCTCTCCCTCTGTCGGTGTGTCTCTCTCTCCCTCTGTCGGTGTGTATGTGTCTCTCTCCCTCTGTCGGTGTGTCTCTCTCTCCCTCTGTCGGTGTGTCTCTCTCTCCCTCTGTCGGTGTGTCTCTCTCTCCCTCTGTCGGTGTGCGTGTCTCTCTCTCTCCCTCTGTCGGTGTGTGTGTCTCTCTCTCCCTCTGTCGCTGTGTGTCTCTCTCTCCCTCTGTCAGTGTGTGTGTCTCTCTCTCCCTCTGTCGGTGTATGTGTCTCTCTCTCCCTCTGTCGGTCTATGTGTGTGTCTCTCTCTCCCTCTGTCGGTGTGTGTCTCTCTCTCTCCCTCTGTCAGTGTGTGAGTCTCTCTCTCCCTCTGTCAGTGTGTGTGTCTCTCTCTCCCTCTGTCGGTGTGTGTCTCTCTCATTCCCTCTGTCGGTGTGTGTGTGTCTCTCTCCCTCTGTCAGTGTGTGTGTCTCTCTCTCCCTCTGTCGGTGTGTGTCTCTCTCTCTCCCTCTGTCAGTGTGTGTGTCTCTCTCTCCCTCTGTCAGTGTGTGTGTGTCTCTCTCCCTCTGTCGGTGTGTCTCTCTCTGTCTCCCTGTGTCGGTGTGTCTCTCTCTGTCTCCCTCTGTCGGTGTGTGTGTCTCTCTCTCCCTCTGTCGGTGTGTGTCTCTCTCTGCCTCTGTCAGTGTGTGTGTGTCTCTCTCTCCCTCTGTCGGTGTGTCTCTCTCTCCCTCTGTCGGTGTGTGTGTGTCTCTCTCTCCCTCTGTCGGTGTGTGTGTCTCTCCCTCTGTCGGTGTGTGTGTGTCTCTCTCTCCCTCTGTCGGTGTGTGTGTCTCTCTCTGCCTCTGTCGGTGTGTGTGTCTCTCTCTCCCTCTGTCGGTGTGTGTGTCTCTCCCTCTGTCGGTGTGTGTGTGTCTCTCTCTCCCTCTGTCGGTGTGTGTGTCTCTCTCTGCCTCTGTCGGTGTGTGTGTCTCTCTCTCCCTCTGTCGGTGTGTCTCTCTCTGCCTCTGTCGGTGTGTGTGTCTCTCTCTCCCTCTGTCGGTGTGTCTCTCTCTCTCTCCCTCTGTCAGTGTGTGTGTCTCTCTCTCCCTCTGTCAGTGTGTGTGTCTCTCACTCCCGCTGTCGGTGTGTGTCTCTGCCTCTGTCAGTGTGTGTCTCTCTCTGCCTCTGTCGGTGTGTGTCTCTCTCTGCCTCTGTCGGTGTGTGTCTCTCTCTACCTCTGTCAGTGTGTGTCTCTCCCTCTGTCGGTGTGTGTGTGCCTCCCTTTCCCTCTGTGGGTGTTTCTCTCTCCCTCTGTCGGTGTGGGTGTCTGTCTCTCCCTCTGTCGGTGTGTGTCTCTCTCTCCATCTGTCGGTGTGTGTGTCTCCATCTCACCCTCTTTCGGTGTGTGTGTCACTCGCTCCCTCTGTCGTGTCTGTGTGTCTCTCTCTCTCTCCCTCTCTCGGTGTTTGTGTCTCTCTCTCTCTCTCCCTCTGTCGGTGTGTCTCACTCTCTCTCCCTCTGTCGGTGTGTGTGTCTCTCTCTGTCCCTCTGACGGTGTGTGTGTCTCTCTCTCTCTCTCCCTCTGTCGGTGTGTGTGTCTCTCTCTCTCCCTCTGTCGGTGTGTCTCTCTCTCTCCCTCTGTCGGTGTGTCTCTCTCTCTCCCTATGACGGTGTGTGTCTCTCTTTCTCCCTCTGTCAGTGTGTGTCTCTCTCTCTCCCTCTGTCAGTGTGTGGCTCTCTCTCTCCCTCTGTCAGTGTGTGTCTCTCTCCCTCTGTCGGTGTGTATGTGTCTCTCTCCCTCTGTCAGTGTGTGTGTGTCTCTCTCTCCCTCTGTCGGTGTGTGTGTCTCTCTCTCCCTCTGTCGGTGTGTGTGTCTCTCTCTCTCCCTCTGTCGGTGTGTGTGTGTCTCTCTCTCTCCCTCTGTCGGTGTGTGTCTCTCTCTCTCTCCCTCTGTCGGTGTGTGTGTCTCTCTCCCTCTGTCGGTGTGTGTGTCTCTCTCTCCCTCTGTCGGTGTCTCTCTCTCCCTCTGTCGGTGTGTCTCTCTCTCCCTCTGTCGGCATCTCTCACTCTCCCTCTGTCGGTGTGTCTCTCTCTCTCCCTCTGTCGGTGTGTCTCTCTCTCTCCCTCTGTCAGTGTGTGTCTCTCTCTCTCCCTCTGTCAGTGTGTGTGTCTCTCTCTCTCCCTCTGTCAGTGTGTGTCTCTCTCACTCCCTCTGTCGGTGTGTGTCTCTCTCCCTCTGTCAGTGTGTGTGTCTCTCTCCCTCTGTCGGTGTGTCTCTCTCCCTCTGTCGGTGTGTCTCTCTCTCCCTCTGTCGGTGTGTGTGTGTCTCTCTCTCCCTCTGTCGGTGTGTGTCTCTCTCTCTCCCTCTGTCGGTGTGTGTGTCTCACTCTCCCTCTGTCGGTGTGTCTCTCTCTCCCTCTGTCGGTGTGTCTCTCTCTCCCTCTGTCGGTGTGTGGGTCTCTCTCTCCCTCTGTCGGTGTGTGGGTCTCTCTCTCCCTCTGTCGGGGTGTGTGTCTCTCTCTCTCCCTCTGTCGGTGTGTGTCTCTCTCTCCCTCTGTCGGTGTGTGTCTCTCTCTCCCTCTGTCGGTGTGTGTCTCTCTCTCCCTCTGTCAGTGTGCGTGTCTCTCTCTCTCCCTCTTTCGGTGTGTATGTGTCTCTCTCCCTCTGTCAGTGTGTGTGTCTCTCTCCCCCTGTCGGTGTGTCTCCCTCTCCCTCTGTCGGTGTGTCTCCCTCTCCCTCTGTCGGTGTGTCTCTCTCTCCCTCTGTCGGTGTGTGTGTGTCTCTCTCTCCCTCTGTCGATGTGTGTCTCTCTCTTTCCCTCTGTCGGTGTGTGTCTCTCTCTCCCTCTGTCGGTGTGTGTCTCTCTCTGCCTCTGTAGGTGTGTCTCTCTCTCTCTCCCTCTGTCGGTGTGTGTGTGTCTCTCTCTCCCTCTGTCGGTGTGTGTCTCTCTCTCCCTCTGTCGGTGTGTGTGTCTCTCTCTCCCTCTGTCGGTATGTGTCTCTCTGTGCCTCTGTCGGTGTGTGTCTCTGTCTGCCTCTGTGGGTGTGTGCGTGTCTCTCTCTGCCTCTGTCGGTGTGTGTCTCTCTCTCCCTCTGTCGGTGTGTGTCTCTCTCTGCCTCTGTCAGTGTGTGTCTCTCTCTCCCTCTGTCGGTGTGTGTGTCTCTCTCTCCGTCTGTCGGTGTGTGTGTCTCTCTCTCCGTCTGTCGGTGTGTGTGTCTCTCTCTCCGTCTGTCGGTGTGTGTGTCTCTCTCTCCCTCTGTCAGTGTGTGTGTGTGTCTCTCTCTCCCTATGTCGGTGTGTGTGTGTCTCTCTCTCTCCCTCTGTCGGTGTGTGTGTGTCTCTCTCTCTCCCTCTGTCGGTGTGTGTGTCTCCCTCTGTCGGTGTGTGTGTCTCCCTCTGTCGGTATGTGTGTCTCTCTCCCTCTGTCGGTGTGTGTGTCTCCCTCTCTCTCCCTCTGTCGGTGTCTCTCTCTCTCCCTCAGTCGGTGTGTGTCTCTCTCTCCCTCTATCGGTGTGTGTGTCTCTCTATCTCTCCCTCTGTCGGTGAGTGTGTCTCCCTCTCCCTCAGTCGGTGTGTGTCACTCTCTCTCCCTCTGTCGGTGTGTGTCTCTCTCTCCCTCTGTCGGTGTGTGTCTCTCTCTCCCTCTGTCGGTGTGTGACTCTCTCCCTCTGTCGGTGTGTGTGTCTCTCTCCCTCTGTCGGTGTGTGTGTCTCTCTCTGCCTCTGTCGGTGTGTGTCTCTCACTCCCTCTGTCGGTGTGTGTCTCTCTCTCTCTCTCCCACTGTCGGTGTGTGTCTCTCTCTCCCTCCCTCTGTCGGTGTGTGTGTCTCTCTCTCCCTCTGTCGGTGTGTGTGTGTCTCTCTCCCTCAGTTGGTGTGTGTCTCTCACTCCCTCTGTCAGTGTGTGTGTGTCTCTCTCTCCCTCTGTCGGTGTGTCTCTCTCTCCCTCTGTCGGTGTGTCTCTCTCTCCCTCTGTCGGTGTGTCTCTCTCTCCCTCTGTCGGTGTGTCTCTCTCTCCCTCCGTCGGTGTGTGTCTCTCTCTCCCTCTGTCGGTGTGTGTGTGTCTCTCTCTCCCTCTGTCGGTGTGTGTGTGTCTCTCTCTCCCTCTGTCGGTGTGTGTCTCTCTCTCTCCCTCTGTCGGTGTGTGTCTCTCTCTCCCTCTGTCGGTGTGTGTCTCTCTCTGCCTCTGTAGGTGTGTCTCTCTCTCTCTCCCTCTGTCGGTGTGTGTGTCTCTCTCTCTCCCTCTGTCGGTGTGTGTCTCTCTCTCCCTCTGTCGGTGTGTCTCTCTCTCTCTCCCTCTGTCAGTGTGTGTCTCTCTGTGCCTCTGTGGGTGTGTGCGTGTCTCTCTCTGCCTCTGTCGGTGTGTGTCTCTCTCTCCCTCTGTCGGTGTGTGTCTCTCTCTGCCTCTGTCAGTGTGTGTCTCTCTCTCCCTCTGTCAGTGTGTGTCTCTCTCTCCCTCTGTCGGTGTGTGTGTGTCTCTCTCCGTCTGTCGGTGTGTGTGTCTCTCTCTCCCTCTGTCGGTGTGTGTGTGTCTCTCTCTCCCTCTGTCAGTGTGTGTGTGTGTCTCTCTCTCCCTATGTCGGTGTGTGTGTGTCTCTCTCTCTCCCTCTGTCGGTGTGTGTGTCTCCCTCTGTCGGTGTGTGTGTCTCCCTCTGTCGGTGTGTGTGTCTCTCTCCCTCTGTCCGTGTGTGTGTCTCCCTCTCTCTCCCTCTGTCGGTGTCTCTCTCTCTCCCTCAGTCGGTGTGTGTGTATCTCTATCTCTCCCTCTGTCGGTGTGTGTGTGTCTCTCTCTCTCCCTCTGTCGGTGTGTGTGTCTCTCTCTCCCTCTGTCGGTGTGTGTGTGTCTCTCTCCGTCTGTCGGTGTGTGTGTCTCTCTCTCCCTCTGTCGGTGTGTGTGTGTCTCTCTCTCCCTCTGTCAGTGTGTGTGTGTGTCTCTCTCTCCCTATGTCGGTGTGTGTGTGTCTCTCTCTCTCCCTCTGTCGGTGTGTGTGTGTCTCTCTCTCTCCCTCTGTCGGTGTGTGTGTCTCCCGCTGTCGGTGTGTGTGTCTCCCTCTGTCGGTATGTGTGTCTCTCTCCCTCTGTCGGTGAGTGTGTCTCCCTCTCCCTCAGTCGGTGTGTGTCACTCTCTCTCCCTCTGTCGGTGTGTGTCTCTATCTCCCTCTGTCGGTGTGTGTCTCTCTCTCCCTCTGTCGGTGTGTGTCTCTCTCTCTCTCTGTCGGTGTGTGACTCTCTCCCTCTGTCGGTGTGTGTGTCTCTCTCCCTCTGTCGGTGTGTGTGTCTCTCTCTGCCTCTGTCGGTGTGTGTCTCTCACTCCCTCTGTCGGTGTGTGTCTCTCACTCCCTCTGTCGGTGTGTGTCTCTCTCTCTCCCTCTGTCGGTGTGTGTCTCTCTCTCTCTCCCACTGTCGGTGTGTGTCTCTCTCTCCCTCCCTCTGTCGGTGTGTGTCTCTCTCTCTCCCTCTGTCGGTGTGTGTCTCTCTCTCCCTCCCTCTGTCGGTGTGTGTGTCTCTCTCTCCCTCTCTCGGTGTGTGTGTCTCTCCCTCCCTCTGTCGGTGTGTGTGTCTCTCTCTCCCTCTCTCGGTGTGTGTCTCTCTCTCTCCCTCTGTCGGTGTGTGTGTGTTTCTCTCCCTCTGTCGGTGTGTCTCTCTCTCTCCCTCTGTCGGTGTGTGTCTCTCTCTCTCCCTATGTCGGTGTGTCTCTCTCTCTCCCTCTGTCAGTGTGTGTCTCTCTCTCTCCCTCTGTCAGTGTGTGTCTCTCTCTCTCCCTCTGTCGGTGTGTGTGACTCTCTCTCCCTCTGTCGGTGTGTGTCTCTCTCTCTCCCTCTGTCGGTGTGTGTGTCTCTCTCTCCCTCTGTCGGTGTGTCTCTCTCTCCCTCTGTCGGTGTGTGTCTCTCTCTCTCACTCTGTCGGTGTGTGTGTCTCTCTCTCCCTCTGTCGGTGTGTGTCTCTCTCTCCCTCTGTCGGTGTGTGTCTCTCTCCCTCTGTCAGTGTGTGTGTCTCTCTCCCTCTGTCGGTGTGTCTCTCTCCCTCTGTCGGTGTGTCTCTCTCTCCCTCTGTCGGTGTGTGTGACTCTCTCTCCCTCTGTCGGTGTGTGTCTCTCTCTCTCCCTCTGTCGGTGTGTGTGTCTCTCTCTCCCTCTGTCGGTGTGTCTCTCTCTCCCTCTGTCGGTGTGTGTCTCTCTCTCTCACTCTGTCGGTGTGTGTGTCTCTCTCTCCCTCTGTCGGTGTGTGTCTCTCTCTCCCTCTGTCGGTGTGTGGGTCTCTCTCACCCTCTGTCGGTGTGTGGGTCTCTCTCTCCCTCTGTCGGTGTGTCTTTCTCTCTCACTGTGTCGGTGTGTGTGTCTCTCTCTCCCTCTGTCGGTGTGTGTCTCTCTCTCCCTCTGTCGGTGTGTGTCTCTCTCTCCCTCTGTCAGTGTGCGTGTCTCTCTCTCTCCCTCTTTCGGTGTGTATGTGTCTCTCTCCCTCTGTCAGTGTGTGTGTCTCTCTCCCTCTGTCGGTGTGTGTCTCTCTCCCTCTGTCGGTGTGTGTCTCTCTCCCTCTGTCGGTGTGTCTCTCTCTCCCTCTGTCGGTGTGTGTGTGTCTCTCTCTCCCTCTGTCGGTGTCTGTGTCTCTCTCTCCCTCTGTCGGTGTGTGTCTCTCTCTCCCTCTGTCGGTGTGTGTCTCTCTCTCCCTCTGTCAGTGTGCGTGTCTCTCTCTCTCTGTCGGTGTGTCTCTCTCTCCCTCTGTCGGTGTGTGTGTCTCTCTCTCCCTCTGTCGGTGTCTGTGTCTCTCTCTCCCTCTGTCGGTGTGTGTCTCTCTCTCCCTCTGTCGGTGTGTGTCTCTCTCTGCCTCTGTCAGTGTGTGTCTCTCTCTCCCTCTGTCGGTGTGTGTCTCTCTCTCCCTCTGTCGGTGTGTGTCTCTCTCTCCCTCTGTCAGTGTGCGTGTCTCTCTCTCTCCCTCTTTCGGTGTGTATGTGTCTCTCTCCCTCTGTCAGTGTGTGTGTCTCTCTCCCTCTGTCGGTGTGTGTCTCTCTCCCTCTGTCGGTGTGTCTCTCTCTCCCTCTGTCGGTGTGTCTCTCTCTCCCTCTGTCGGTGTGTCTCTCTCTCCCTCTGTCGGTGTGTCTCTCTCTCCCTCTGTCGGTGTGTGTGTGTCTCTCTCTCCCTCTGTCGGTGTCTGTGTCTCTCTCTCCCTCTGTCGGTGTGTGTCTCTCTCTCCCTCTGTCGGTGTGTGTCTCTCTCTCCCTCTGTCGGTGTGTGTGTCTCTCTCTCCGTCTGTCGGTGTGTGTGTCTCTCTCTCCCTCTGTCAGTGTGTGTGTGTGTCTCTCTCTCCCTATGTCGGTGTGTGTGTGTGTCTCTCTCTCCCTCTGTCGGTGTGTGTGTGTCTCTCTCTCTCCCTCTGTCGGTGTGTGTGTCTCCCTCTGTCGGTGTGTGTGTCTCTCTCCCTCTGTCGGTGTGTGTGTCTCTTTATCTCTCCCTCTGTCGGTGAGTGTGTCTCCCTCTCCCTCAGTCGGTGTGTGTCACTCTCTCTCCCTCTGTCGGTGTGCGTGTCTCTCTCTCCCTCTGTCGGTGTGTGTCTCTCTCTCCCTCTGTCGGTGTGTGTCTCTCTCTCCCTCTGTCGGTGTGTGACTCTCTCCCTCTGTCGGTGTGTGTGTCTCTCTCCCTCTGTCGGTGTGTGTGTCTCTCTCTGCCTCTGTCGGTGTGTGTCTCTCACTCCCTCTGTCGGTGTGTGTCTCTCTCTCTCCCTCTGTCGGTGTGTGTCTCTCTCTCTCTCCCACTGTCGGTGTGTGTCTCTCTCTCCCTCCCTCTGTCGGTGTGTGTCTCTCTCTCCCTCCCTCTGTCGGTGTGTGTGTCTCTCTCTCCCTCTGTCGGTGTGTGTGTGTCTCTCTCCCTCAGTTGGTGTGTGTCTCTCACTCCCTCTGTCAGTGTGTGTGTGTCTCTCTCTCCCTCTGTCGGTGTGTCTCTCTCTCCCTCTGTCGGTGTGTCTCTCTCTCCCTCTGTCGGTGTGTCTCTCTCTCCCTCTGTCGGTGTGTGTGTGTCTCTCTCTCCCTCTGTCGGTGTGTGTGTCTCTCTCTCTCCCTCTGTCGGTGTGTGTCTCTCTCTCTCCCTCTGTCGGTGTGTGTCTCTCTCTCCCTCTGTCGGTGTGTGTCTCTCTCTGCCTCTGTAGGTGTGTCTCTCTCTCTCTCCCTCTGTCGGTGTGTGTGTCTCTCTCTCTCCCTCTGTCGGTGTGTGTCTCTCTCTCCCTCTGTCGGTGTGTGTCTCTCTCTCTCTCCCACTGTCGGTGTGTGTCTCTCTCTCCCTCCCTCTGTCGGTGTGTGTGTCTCTCTCTCCCTCTGTCGGTGTGTGTGTGTCTCTCTCCCTCAGTTGGTGTGTGTCTCTCACTCCCTCTGTCAGTGTGTGTGTGTCTCTCTCTCCCTCTGTCGGTGTGTCTCTCTCTCCCTCTGTCGGTGTGTCTCTCTCTCCCTCTGTCGGTGTGTCTCTCTCTCCCTCAGTCGGTGTGTGTGTATCTCTATCTCTCCCTCTGTCGGTGTGTGTGTGTCTCTCTCTCTCCCTCTGTCGGTGTGTGTGTCTCTCTCTCCCTCTGTCGGTGTGTGTGTGTCTCTCTCCGTCTGTCGGTGTGTGTGTCTCTCTCTCCCTCTGTCGATGTGTGTGTGTCTCTCTCTCCCTCTGTCAGTGTGTGTGTGTGTCTCTCTCTCCCTATGTCGGTGTGTGTGTGTCTCTCTCTCTCCCTCTGTCGGTGTGTGTGTGTCTCTCTCTCTCCCTCTGTCGGTGTGTGTGTCTCCCTCTGTCGGTGTGTGTGTCTCCCTCTGTCGGTATGTGTGTCTCTCTCCCTCTGTCGGTGTGTGTCTCTCTCTCCCTCTGTCGGTGTGTGGGTCTCTCTCACCCTCTGTCGGTGTGTGGGTCTCTCTCTCCCTCTGTCGGTGTGTCTTTCTCTCTCACTGTGTCGGTGTGTGTGTCTCTCTCTCCCTCTGTCGGTGTGTGTCTCTCTCTCCCTCTGTCGGTGTGTGTCTCTCTCTCCCTCTGTCAGTGTGCGTGTCTCTCTCTCTCCCTCTTTCGGTGTGTATGTGTCTCTCTCCCTCTGTCAGTGTGTGTGTCTCTCTCCCTCTGTCGGTGTGTGTCTCTCTCCCTCTGTCGGTGTGTGTCTCTCTCCCTCTGTCGGTGTGTCTCTCTCTCCCTCTGTCGGTGTGTCTCTCTCTCCCTCTGTCGGTGTGTGTGTGTCTCTCTCTCCCTCTGTCGGTGTCTGTGTCTCTCTCTCCCTCTGTCGGTGTGTGTCTCTCTCTCCCTCTGTCGGTGTGTGTCTCTCTCTCCCTCTGTCAGTGTGCGTGTCTCTCTCTCTCTGTCGGTGTGTCTCTCTCTCCCTCTGTCGGTGTGTGTGTCTCTCTCTCCCTCTGTCGGTGTCTGTGTCTCTCTCTCCCTCTGTCGGTGTGTGTCTCTCTCTCCCTCTGTCAGTGTGCGTGTCTCTCTCTCTCCCTCTTTCGGTGTGTATGTGTCTCTCTCCCTCTGTCAGTGTGTGTGTCTCTCTCCCTCTGTCGGTGTGTGTCTCTCTCCCTCTGTCGGTGTGTCTCTCTCTCCCTCTGTCGGTGTGTCTCTCTCTCCCTCTGTCGGTGTGTCTCTCTCTCCCTCTGTCGGTGTGTGTGTGTCTCTCTCTCCCTCTGTCGGTGTCTGTGTCTCTCTCTCCCTCTGTCGGTGTGTGTCTCTCTCTCCCTCTGTCGGTGTGTGTCTCTCTCTCCCTCTGTCGGTGTGTGTGTCTCTCTCTCCGTCTGTCGGTGTGTGTGTCTCTCTCTCCCTCTGTCAGTGTGTGTGTGTGTCTCTCTCTCCCTATGTCGGTGTGTGTGTGTGTCTCTCTCTCCCTCTGTCGGTGTGTGTGTGTCTCTCTCTCTCCCTCTGTCGGTGTGTGTGTCTCCCTCTGTCGGTGTGTGTGTCTCTCTCCCTCTGTCGGTGTGTGTGTCTCTTTATCTCTCCCTCTGTCGGTGAGTGTGTCTCCCTCTCCCTCAGTCGGTGTGTGTCACTCTCTCTCCCTCTGTCGGTGTGCGTGTCTCTCTCTCCCTCTGTCGGTGTGTGTCTCTCTCTCCCTCTGTCGGTGTGTGTCTCTCTCTCCCTCTGTCGGTGTGTGACTCTCTCCCTCTGTCGGTGTGTGTGTCTCTCTCCCTCTGTCGGTGTGTGTGTCTCTCTCTGCCTCTGTCGGTGTGTGTCTCTCACTCCCGCTGTCGGTGTGTGTCTCTCTCTCTCCCTCTGTCGGTGTGTGTCTCTCTCTCTCTCCCACTGTCGGTGTGTGTCTCTCTCTCCCTCCCTCTGTCGGTGTGTGTCTCTCTCTCCCTCCCTCTGTCGGTGTGTGTGTCTCTCTCTCCCTCTGTCGGTGTGTGTGTGTCTCTCTCCCTCAGTTGGTGTGTGTCTCTCACTCCCTCTGTCAGTGTGTGTGTGTCTCTCTCTCCCTCTGTCGGTGTGTCTCTCTCTCCCTCTGTCGGTGTGTCTCTCTCTCCCTCTGTCGGTGTGTCTCTCTCTCCCTCTGTCGGTGTGTGTGTGTCTCTCTCTCCCTCTGTCGGTGTGTGTGTCTCTCTCTCTCCCTCTGTCGGTGTGTGTCTCTCTCTCTCCCTCTGTCGGTGTGTGTCTCTCTCTCCCTCTGTCGGTGTGTGTCTCTCTCTGCCTCTGTAGGTGTGTCTCTCTCTCTCTCCCTCTGTCGGTGTGTGTGTCTCTCTCTCTCCCTCTGTCGGTGTGTGTCTCTCTCTCCCTCTGTCGGTGTGTGTCTCTCTCTCTCTCCCACTGTCGGTGTGTGTCTCTCTCTCCCTCCCTCTGTCGGTGTGTGTCTCTCTCTCCCTCCCTCTGTCGGTGTGTGTGTCTCTCTCTCCCTCTGTCGGTGTGTGTGTGTCTCTCTCCCTCAGTTGGTGTGTGTCTCTCACTCCCTCTGTCAGTGTGTGTGTGTCTCTCTCTCCCTCTGTCGGTGTGTCTCTCTCTCCCTCTGTCGGTGTGTCTCTCTCTCCCTCTGTCGGTGTGTCTCTCTCTCCCTCTGTCGGTGTGTGTGTGTCTCTCTCTCCCTCTGTCGGTGTGTGTGTCTCTCTCTCTCCCTCTGTCGGTGTGTGTCTCTCTCTCTCCCTCTGTCGGTGTGTGTCTCTCTCTCCCTCTGTCGGTGTGTGTCTCTCTCTGCCTCTGTAGGTGTGTCTCTCTCTCTCTCCCTCTGTCGGTGTGTGTGTCTCTCTCTCTCCCTCTGTCGGTGTGTGTCTCTCTCTCCCTCTGTCGGTGTGTGTGTCTCTCTCTCCCTCTGTCGGTGTGTCCCTCTCTCTCTCCCTCTGTCAGTGTGTGTCTCTCTGTGCCTCTGTGGGTGTGTGCGTGTCTCTCTCTGCCTCTGTCGGTGTGTGTCTCTCTCTCCCTCTGTCGGTGTGTGTCTCTCTCTGCCTCTGTCAGTGTGTGTCTCTCTCTGCCTCTGTCAGTGTGTGTCTCTCTCTCCCTCTGTCAGTGTGTGTCTCTCTCTCCCTCTGTCGGTGTGTGTGTCTCTCTCTCCGTCTGTCGGTGTGTGTGTCTCTCTCTCCCTCTGTCGGTGTGTGTGTGTCTCTCTCTCCCTCTGTCAGTGTGTGTGTGTGTCTCTCTCTCCCTATGTCGGTGTGTGTGTGTCTCTCTCTCTCCCTCTGTCGGTGTGTGTGTGTCTCTCTCTCTCCCTCTGTCGGTGTGTGTGTCTCCCTCTGTCGGTGTGTGTGTCTCCCTCTGTCGGTGTGTGTGTCTCTCTCCCTCTGTCGGTGTGTGTGTCTCTCTCCCTCTGTCGGTGTGTGTGTCTCCCTCTCTCTCCCTCTGTCGGTGTCTCTCTCTCTCCCTCTGTCGGTGTGTGTCTCTCTCTCCCTCTGTCGGTGTGTGTCTCTCTCTCTCTCTGTCGGTGTGTGACTCTCTCTCTCTGTCGGTGTGTGTGTCTCTCTCCCTCTGTCGGTGTGTGTGTCTCTCTCTCCCTCTGTCTGTGTGTGTCTCTCTCTCCCTCTGTCTGTGTGTCTCTCTCTCTCTCCCTCTGTCGGTGTGTCTCTCTCTCTCTCCCTCTCTCGGTGTGTGTGTCTCTCTCTCCCTCTGTCAGTGTGTGTCTCTCTCTCTCGGTCTGTCTCTCTCTCCCTCTGTCTGTGTATCTCTCTCTCTCTCCCTCTGTCGGTGTGTCTCTCACTCTTCCTCTGTCAGTGTGTGTGTCTTTCTCTCCCTCTGTCGGTATGTCTCTCCCCCTCCCTCTGTCGGTGTGTCTCTCCCTCCCTCTGTCGGTGTGTCTCTCCCTCTCCCTCTGTCGGTGAGTGTGTCTCACCCTCCCTCTGTCGGTGTGTGTGTCTCTCTCTCCCTCTCTCGGTGTGTGTCTCCCTCTGTCGGTGTGTGTCTCTCTCTCCCTCTGTCGGTGTGTGTCTCTCTCTCCCTCTGTCGGTGTGTGTCTCTCTCTCCCTCTGTCGGTGTGTCTCTCACTCTCCCGCTGTCGGTGTGTGTGTCTCTCCCTCCCTCTGTCGGTGTGTGTGTCTCTCCCTCCCTCTGTCGGTGTGTGTCTCTCTCTCTCTCCCTCTGTCGGTGTGTGTCTCTCTCTCCCTCTCTCGGTGTGTGTCTCCCTCTGTCGGTGTGTGTCTCTCTCTCCCTCTGTCGGTGTCTCTCTCTTTCCCTCTGTCGGTGTGTGTCTCTCACTCTCCCTCTGTCGGTGTGTCTCTCTCTCCCTCTGTCGGTGTGTCTCTCTCTCCCTCTGTCGGTGTGTCTCTCTCTCCCTCTGTCGGTGTGTGTCTCTCTCTCTCACTCTGTCGGTGTGTGTGTCTCTCTCTCCCTCTGTCGGTGTGTGTCTCTCTCTCCCTCTGTCGGTGTGTGGGTCTCTCTCACCCTCTGTCGGTGTGTGGGTCTCTCTCTCCCTCTGTCGGTGTGTCTTTCTCTCTCACTGTGTCGGTGTGTGTCTCTCTCCCTCTGTCGGTGTGTCTCTCTCTCCCTCTGTCGGTGTGTCTCTCTCTCCCTCTGTCGGTGTGTCTCTCTCTCCCTCTGTCGGTGTGTGTGTGTCTCTCTCTCCCTCTGTCGGTGTCTGTGTCTCTCTCTCCCTCTGTCGGTGTGTGTCTCTCTCTCCCTCTGTCGGTGTGTGTCTCTCTCTCCCTCTGTCAGTGTGCGTGTCTCTCTCTCTCTGTCGGTGTGTCTCTCTCTCCCTCTGTCGGTGTGTGTGTCTCTCTCTCCCTCTGTCTGTATGTGTCTCTCTGTGCCTCTGTCGGTGTGTGTCTCTCTCTCCCTCTGTCGGTGTGTGTCTCTCTCTGCCTCTGTCAGTGTGTGTCTCTCTCTCCGTCTGTCGGTGTGTGTGTCTCTCTCTCCGTCTGTCGGTGTGTGTGTCTCTCTCTCCCTCTGTCAGTGTGTGTGTGTGTCTCTCTCTCCCTATGTCGGTGTGTGTGTGTGTCTCTCTCTCCCTCTGTCGGTGTGTGTGTGTCTCTCTCTCTCCCTCTGTCGGTGTGTGTGTCTCCCTCTGTCGGTGTGTGTGTCTCTCTCCCTCTGTCGGTGTGTGTGTCTCTCTATCTCTCCCTCTGTCGGTGAGTGTGTCTCCCTCTCCCTCAGTCGGTGTGTGTCACTCTCTCTCCCTCTGTCGGTGTGTGTCTCTCTCTCCCTCTGTCGGTGTGTGTCTCTCTCTCCCTCTGTCGGTGTGTGACTCTCTCCCTCTGTCGGTGTGTGTGTCTTTCTCCCTCTGTCGGTGTGTGTGTCTCTCTCTGCCTCTGTCGGTGTGTGTCTCTCACTCCCTCTGTCGGTGTGTGTCTCTCTCTCTCCCTCTGTCGGTGTGTGTCTCTCTCTCTCTCCCACTGTCGGTGTGTGTCTCTCTCTCCCTCCCTCTGTCGGTGTGTGTCTCTCTCTCCCTCCCTCTGTCGGTGTGTGTGTCTCTCTCTCCCTCTGTCGGTGTGTGTGTGTCTCTCTCCCTCAGTTGGTGTGTGTCTCTCTCTCCCTCTGTCGGTGTGTCTCTCTCTCCCTCTGTCGGTGTGTCTCTCTCTCCCTCTGTCGGTGTGTCTCTCTCTCCCTCTGTCGGTGTGTGTGTGTCTCTCTCTCTCCCTCTGTCGGTGTGTGTCTCTCTCTCTCCCTCTGTCGGTGTGTGTCTCTCTCTCCCTCTGTCGGTGTGTGTCTCTCTCTGCCTCGGTAGGTGTGTCTCGTTCTCTCTCCCTCTGTCGGTGTGTGTGTCTCTCTCTCTCCCTCTGTCGGTGTGTGTCTCTCTCTCCCTCTGTCGGTGTGTTTGTCTCTCTCTCTCCCTCTGTCGGTGTGTGTCTCTCTCTCCCTCTGTCGGTGTGTGTGTCTCTCTCCCTCTGTCGGTGTGTGTGTCTCTCTCTGCCTCTGTCGGTGTGTGTCTCTCACTCCCTCTGTCGGTGTGTGTCTCTCTCTCTCCCTCTGTCGGTGTGTGTCTCTCTCTCTCTCCCACTGTCGGTGTGTGTCTCTCTCTCCCTCCCTCTGTCGGTGTGTGTCTCTCTCTCCCTCCCTCTGTCGGTGTGTGTGTCTCTCTCTCCCTCTGTCGGTGTGTGTGTGTCTCTCTCCCTCAGTTGGTGTGTGTCTCTCACTCCCTCTGTCAGTGTGTGTGTGTCTCTCTCTCCCTCTGTCGGTGTGTCTCTCTCTCCCTCTGTCGGTGTGTCTCTCTCTCCCTCTGTCGGTGTGTCTCTCTCTCCCTCTGTCGGTGTGTGTGTGTCACTCTCTCTCCCTCTGTCGGTGTGTGTCTCTCTCTCTCCCTCTGTCGGTGTGTGTCTCTCTCTCCCTCTGTCGGTGTGTGTCTCTCTCTGCCTCTGTAGGTGTGTCTCTCTCTCTCTCCCTCTGTCGATGTGTGTGTCTCTCTCTCTCCCTCTGTCGGTGTGTGTCTCTCTCTCCCTCTGTCGGTGTGTGTGTCTCTCTCTCCCTCTGTCGGTGTGTCCCTCTCTCTCTCCCTCTGTCAGTGTGTGTCTCTCTGTGCCTCTGTGGGTGTGTGCGTGTCTCTCTCTGCCTCTGTCGGTGTGTGTCTCTCTCTCCCTCTGTCGGTGTGTGTCTCTCTCTGCCTCTGTCAGTGTGTGTCTCTCTCTCCCTCTGTCAGTGTGTGTCTCTCTCTCCCTCTGTCGGTGTGTGTGTCTCTCTCTCCGTCTGTCGGTGTGTGTGTCTCTCTCTCCCTCTGTCGGTGTGTGTGTGTCTCTCTCTCCCTCTGTCAGTGTGTGTGTGTGTCTCTCTCTCCCTATGTCGGTGTGTGTGTGTCTCTCTCTCTCCCTCTGTCGGTGTGTGTGTGTCTCTCTCTCTCCCTCTGTCGGTGTGTGTGTCTCCCTCTGTCGGTGTGTGTGTCTCCCTCTGTCGGTGTGTCTGTCTCCCTCTGTCGGTGTGTGTGTCTCTCTCCCTCTGTCGGTGTGTGTGTCTCCCTCTCTCTCCCTCTGTCGGTGTCTCTCTCTCTCCCTCTGTCGGTGTGTGTCTCTCTCTCCCTCTGTCGGTGTGTGTCTCTCTCTCTCTCTGTCGGTGTGTGACTCTCTCCCTCTGTCGGTGTGTGTGTCTCTCTCCCTCTGTCGGTGTGTGTGTCTCTCTCTCCCTCTGTCGGTGTGTGTGTCTCTCTCTCCCTCTGTCTGTGTGTGTGTCTCTCTCTCCCTCTGTCTGTGTGTCTCTCTCTCTCTCCCTCTGTCGGTGTGTCTCTCTCTCTCTCCCTCTCTCGGTGTGTGTGTCTCTCTCTCCCTCTGTCAGTGTGTGTCTCTCTCTCTCGGTCTGTCTCTCTCTCCCTCTGTCTGTGTGTCTCTCTCTCTCTCCCTCTGTCGGTATGTCTCTCCCCCTCCCTCTGTCGGTGTGTCTCTCCCTCCCTCTGTCGGTGTGTCTCTCCCTCTCCCTCTGTCGGTGAGTGTGTCTCACCCTCCCTCTGTCGGTGTGTGTGTCTCTCTCTCCCTCTCTCGGTGTGTGTCTCCCTCTGTCGGTGTGTGTCTCTCTCTCCCTCTGTCGGTGTGTGTCTCTCTCTCCCTCTGTCGGTGTGTCTCTCACTCTCCCTCTGTCGGTGTGTCTCTCCCTCCCTCTGTCGGTGTGTGTGTGTCTCTCTCTCCCTCTGTCGGTGTGTCTCTCACTCTCCCTCTGTCGGTGTGTGTGTGTCTCTCTCTCCCTCTGTCGGTGTGTCTCTCACTCTCCCTCTGTCGGTGTGTCTCTCCCTCCCTCTGTCGGTGTGTGTGTCTCTCCCTCCCTCTGTCGGTGTGTGTCTCTCTCTCCCTCTCTCGGTGTGTGTCTCCCTCTGTCGGTGTGTGTGTCTCTCTCTCCCTCTGTCGGTGTCTCTCTCTTTCCCTCTGTCGGTGTGTGTCTCTCTCTCTCACTCTGTCGGTGTGTGTGTGTCTCTCTCTCCCTCTGTCGGTGTGTGTGTCTATCTCTCCCTCTGTCGGTGTGTGTGTCTATCTCTCCCTCTGTCAGTGTGTCTATCTCTCCCTCTGTCGGTGTGTCTCTCTCTCCCTCTGTCGGTGTGTGTCTCTCTCTCTCACTCTGTCGGTGTGTGTGTGTCTCTCTCTCCCTCTGTCGGTGTGTGTGTCTATCTCTCCCTCTGTCGGTGTGTGTGTCTATCTCTCCCTCTGTCGGTGTGTGTGTCTATCTCTCCCTCTGTCAGTGTGTCTCTCTCTCCCTCTGTCGGTGTGTATCTCTCTCCCTCTGTCGGTGTGTGTCTCTCTCTCTCCCTCTGTCGGTGTGTGTGTCTATCTCTCCCTCTGTCAGTGTGTCTCTCTCTCCCTCTGTCGGTGTGTATCTCTCTCCCTCTGCTCGTGTGTGTCTCTCTCTCCCTCTGTCGGTGTGTGTCTCTCTCTCTCCCTCTGTCGGTGAGTGTCTCACTCTCTCTCCCTCTGTCGGTGTCTGTCGCTCTCTCCCTCTGTCGGTGTGTCTCTCCCTCTCCCTCTGTCGGTGTGTGTGTCTCCCTCTCCCTCTGTCGGTGTGTCTCTCTCTCTCTCCCTCTGTCGGTGTGTCTCTCTCTCTCTCCCTCTGTCGGTGTGTGTGTCTCTCTCTCCCTCTGTCGGTGTGTGTGTCTCTCTCCCTCAGTTGGTGTGTCTCTCTCTCTCCCTCTGTCGGTGTGTGTCTCTCTCTCTCCCTCTGTCGGTGTGTGTGTCTCTCTCTCCCTCTGTCGGTGTGTGTGTCTCTCTCTCCCTCTGTCGGTGTGTGTGTCTCTCTCTCTCCCTCTGTCAGTGTGTGTGTGTCTCTCTATCTCCCTCTGTCGGTGTGTATGTGTCTCTCTCCCTCTGTCAGTGTGTGTGTCTCTCTCCCTCTGTCGGTGTGTCTCTATCTCCCTTTGTCGGTGTGTGTCTCTCTCTCCCTCTGTCGGTGTGTGTGTGTGTCTCTCTCTCCCTCTGTCGGTGTGTGTCTCTCTCTCTCACCCTGTCGGTGTGTGTGTCTCTCTCTCCCTCTGTCGGTGTGTGTGTCTCTCTCTCCCTCTGTCGGTGTGTGTGTGTGTCTCTCTCTCCCTCTCTCGGTGTGTGTGTTTCTCTCTCCCTCTGTCGGTGTGTATGTGTCTGTCTCCCTCTGTCGGGGTGTGTGTCTCTCTCTCCCTCTGTCGGTGTGTGTCTCTCTCTCCCTCTGTCGGTGTGTGTCTCTCTCTCCCTCTGTCGGTGTGTGTCTCTCTCTCCCTCTGTCGGTGTGTCTCTCTCTCTCCCTCTCTCGTTGTGTCTCTCTCTCTCCCTCTGTCGGTGTGTGTCTCTCTCTCTCCCTATGTCGGTGTGTCTCTCTCTCTCTCCCTCTGTCAGTGTGTGTCTCTCTCTCTCCCTCTCAGTGTGTGTCTCTCTCTCTCCCTCTGTCGGTGTGTATGTGTCTCTCTCCCTCTGTCGGTGTGTCTCTCTCTCCCTCTGTCGGTGTGCGTGTCTCTCTCTCTCCCTCTGTCGGTGTGTGTGTCTCTCTCTCCCTCTGTCGCTGTGTGTCTCTCTCTCCCTCTGTCAGTGTGTGTGTCTCTCTCTCCCTCTGTCGGTGTATGTGTCTCTCTCTCCCTCTGTCGGTCTATGTGTGTCTCTCTCTCTCCCTCTGTCGTTGTGTGTGTCTCTCTCTCCCTCTGTCAGTGTGTGAGTCTCTCTCTCCCTCTGTCAGTGTGTGTGTCTCTCTCTCCCTCTGTCGGTGTGTGTCTCTCTCATTCCCTCTGTCAGTGTGTGTGTCTCTCTCTCTCCCTCAGTTGGTGTGTGTCTCTCTCCCTCTGTCAGTGTGTGTGTCTCTCTCTCCCTCTGTCGGTGTGTGTCTCTCTCTCTCCCTCTGTCAGTGTGTGTGTCTCTCTCTCCCTCTGTCAGTGTGTGTGTGTCTCTCTCCCTCTGTCGGTGTGTCTCTCTCTGTCTCCCTGTGTCGGTGTGTCTCTCTCTGTCTCCCTCTGTCGGTGTGTGTGTCTCTCTCTCCCTCTGTCGGTGTGTGTCTCCCTCTGCCTCTGTCAGTGTGTGTCTCTCTCTCCCTCTGTCGGTGTGTCTCTCTCTCCCTCTGTCGGTGTGTGTGTGTCTCTCTCTCCCTCTGTCGGTTTGTGTGTCTCTCCCTCTGTCGGTGTGTGTGTGTCTCTCTCTCCCTCTGTCGGTGTGCGTGTCTCTCTGCCTCTGCCGGTGTGTGTGTGTCTCTCTCCCTCTGTCGGTGTGTGTGTCTCTCTCTCCCTCTGTCGGTGTGCCTCTCTCTGCCTCTGTCGGTGTGTGTGTCTCTCTCTCCCTCTGTCGGTGTGTGTCTCTCTCTCTCCCTCTCTCGGTGTGTCTCTCTCTCTCTCCCTCTGTCAGTGTGTGTGTCTCTCTCTCCCTCTGTCAGTGTGTGTGTCTCTCACTCCCTCTGTCGGTGTGTGTCTCTGCCTCTGTCAGTGTGTGTCTCTCTCTGCCTCTGTCGGTGTGTGTGTCTCTCCCTCTGTCGGTGTGTGTGTGTCGCTCTCTCCCTCTGTCGGTGTGCGTGTCTCTCTGCCTCTGCCGGTGTGTGTGTGTCTCTCTCCCTCTGTCGGTGTGTATGTCTCTCTCTGCCTCTGTCGGTGTGTGTGTCTCTCTCTCCCTCTGTCGGTGTGTCTCTCTCTGCCTCTGTCGGTGTGTCTGTCTCTCTCTCCCTCTGTCGGTGTGTGTCTCTCTCTCTCCCTCTGTCGGTGTGTGTCTCTCTGTGCCTCTGTCGGTGTGTGTCTCTCTGTGCCTCTGTCGGTGTGTGTCTCTCTCTGCCTCTGTCAGTGTGTGTCTCTCTCTACCTCTGTTAGTGTGTGTCTCTCCCTCTGTCGGTGTGTGTGTGCCTCCCTTTCCCTCTGTGGGTGTTTCTCTCTCCCTCTGTCGGTGTGGGTGTCTGTCTCTCCCTCTGTCGGTGTGTGTCTCTCTCTCCCTCTGTCGGTGTGTGTGTCTCCATCTCACCCTCTTTCGGTGTGTGTGTCACTCGCTCCCTCTGTCGTGTCTGTGTGTCTCTCTCTCTCTCCCTCTCTCGGTGTTTGTGTCTCTCTCTCTCTCTCCCTCTGTCGGTGTGTCTTACTCTCTCTCCCTCTGTCGGTGTGTGTGTCTCTCTCTGTCCCTCTGACGGTGTGTGTGTCTCTCTCTCTCTCTCCCTCTGTCGGTGGGTGTCTCTCTCTCTCTCCCTCTGTCGGTGTGTGTGTCTCTCTCTCTCCCTCTGTCGTTGTGTCTCTCTCTCTCTCCCTCTGTCGGTGTGTGTCTCTCTCTCTCCCTCTGTCGGTGTGTGTCTCTCTCTCTCCCTATGTCGGTGTGTCTCTCTTTCTCCCTCTGTCAGTGTGTGTCTCTCTCTCTCCCTCTGTCAGTGTGTGTCTCTCTCTCTCCCTCTGTCGGTGTGTATGTGTCTCTCTCCCTCTGTCAGTGTGTGTGTGTCTCTCTCTCCCTCTGTCGGTGTGTGTGTCTCTCTCTCCCTCTGTCGGTGTGTGTCTCTCTCTCTCCCTCTGTCGGTGTGTGTGTCTCTCTCTCTCCCTCTGTCGGTGTGTGTGTGTCTCTCTCTCTCCCTCTGTCGGTGTGTGTCTCTCTCTCTCTCCCTCTGTCGGTGTGTGTGTCTCTCTCCCTCTGTCGGTGTGTGTGTCTCTCTCTGCCTCTGTCGGTGTGTGTGTCTCTCTCTCCCTCTGTCGGTGTGTGTGTCTCTCTCTGCCTCTGTCGGTGTGTGTCTCTCTCTGCCTCTGTCGGTGTGTGTCTCTCTCTCCATCTGTCGGTGTGTGTCTCTCTCTCCCTCTGTCGGTGTGTGTGTGTCTCTCTCTCCATCTGTCGGTGTGTGTGTGTTTCTCTCTGCCTCTGTCAGTGTGTGTGTCTCTCTCCCTCTGTCAGTGTGTCTCTCTGTCCCTCTGTCAGTGTGTCTCTCTCTCCCTCTGTCGGTGTGTCTCTCTCTCCCTCTGTCAGTGTGTCTCTCTCTCCCTCTGTCGATGTGTCTCTCTCTCCCTCTGTCGGTGTGTCTCTCTCTCCCTCTGTCGGTGTGTCTCTCTCTCCCTCTGTCGGTGTGTCTCTCTCTCCCTCTGTCGATGTGTCTCTCTCTCCCTCTGTCGGTGTGTCTCTCTCTCCCTCTGTCGGTGTGTCTCTCTCTCCCTCTGTCGGTGTGTCTCTCTCTCCCTCTGTCGGTGTGTCTCTCTCCCTCTCCCTCTGTCGGTGTGTGTGTCTCCCTCTCCCTCTGTCGGTGTGTCTCACTCTCTCTCCCTCTGTCGGTGTGTGTCTCTCTCCCTCTGTCGGTGTGTCTCTCTCTCCCTCTGTCGGTGTCTCTCACTCTCCCTCTGTCGGTGTGTCTCTCTCTCTCTCCCTCTGTCGGTGTGTGTGTCTCTCTCTCTCCCTCTGTCGGTGATTGTCTCTCGCTCTCGGTCTGTCTCTCCCTCCCTCTGTCGGTGTGTGTGTCTATCTCTCCCTCTGTCAGTGTGTCTCTCTCTCCCTCTGTCGGTGTGTATCTCTCTCCCTCTGCTCGTGTGTGTCTCTCTCTCCCTCTGTCGGTGTGTGTCTCTCTCT
Source organism: Prionace glauca (assembly GCA_037974335.1). Classification (NCBI taxonomy): domain Eukaryota; kingdom Metazoa; phylum Chordata; class Chondrichthyes; order Carcharhiniformes; family Carcharhinidae; genus Prionace; species Prionace glauca. The sequence continues at coordinate 109,489 of JBBMRE010000068.1, forward strand.
CTCCCTCTGTCGGTGAGTGTCTCACTCTCTCTCCCTCTGTCGGTGTCTCTCGCTCTCTCCCTCTGTCGGTGTGTCTCTCCCTCTCCCTCTGTCGGTGTGTGTGTCTCCCTCTCCCTCTGTCGGTGTGTATCTCTCTCTCCCTCTGTCGGTGTGTGTCTCTCTCCCTCTGTCGGTGTGTCTCTCACTCTCCCTCTGTCGGTGTCTCTCACTCTCCCTCTGTCGGTGTGTGTGTCTCTCTCCCTCAGTTGGTGTGTGTCTCTCTCTCCCTCTGTCGGTGTGTCTCTCTCTCTCCCTCTGTCGGTTTGTGTGTCTCTCTCTCCCTCTGTCGGTGTGTCTCTCTCTCTCTCCCTCTGTCGGTGTGTGTGTCTCTCTCTCCCTCTGTCGGTGTGTGTGTGTCTCTCTCTCCCTCTCTCGGTGTGTGTGTTTCTCTCTCCCTCTGTCGGTGTGTGTCTCTCTCTCTCACTCTGTCGGTGTGTGTGTCTCTCTCTCCCTCTGTCGGGGTGTGTGTCTCTCTCTCCCTCTGTCAGAGGATCAGTACTGAGGCAGTGCTGCACTGTCAGAGGGTCAGTACTGAGGGAGTGCTGCAATGTCAGAGGGTCAGTACTGATGGAGTGCTGCACTGTCAGAGGTGAGGACTGAGGGAGGGCTGCACTGTCAGAGGGTCAATACTGACGAGGTGCTGCACTGTCATAGGGTCAGTGCTCAGGAGACGCTGAACTGTCAGAGGGTCAGTAGTGAGGGAGTGCTGCTCTGTCAGAGGGACAGTACTGAGGGAGTGCTACACTCTCAGAGGGTCAGTACTGAGGGAGTGCTGCACTGTCAGAGGGTCAGTACTGAGGGAATGCTGCACTGTCAGAGGGTAAGTACTGAGGGAGTGCTGCACTGTCAGAGGGTCAGTACTGAGGGAATGCTGCAATGTCAGAGGGTAAGTATTGAGGGAGTGCGGCACTGTCAGAGGGTCAGTACTGAGGGAGTGCTGTACTGTGAGATGGTCAGTACTGAGGGAGTGCTGCACTGTCAGTGGGTCAGGACTGAGGGAGTGCTGCACTGTCAGAGAGTCAGTACTGAGGGAGTGCTGCACTGTCAGAGGGTCAGTACTGAGGGAGTGCTGCACTGTCAGTGGGTCAGGACTGAGGGAGTGCTGCACTGTCAGAGGGTCAGTACTGAGGGAGCGCTGCACTGTGAGATGGTCAGTACTGAGGGAGTGCTGCACTGTCAGTGGGTCAGGACTGAGGGAGTGCTGCACTGTCAGAGGGTCAGTACTGAGGGAGTGCTGCACTGTCAGAGGGTCAGTACTGAGGGAGTGCTGCACTGTCAGTGGGTCAGGACTGAGGGAGTGCTGCACTGTCAGAGGGTCAGTACTGAGGGAGTGCTGCACTGTCAGAGGGTCAGTACTGAGAGAGTGCTACACTGTCAGAGGGTCAGTACGGAGGGAGTGCTGCACTGTCAGAGGGTCAGTACTGAGGGAGTGCTGCACTGTCAGGGGGTCAGTACTGAGGGAGTGCTGCACTGTCAGAGGGTCAGGACTGAGGGAGTGCTGCACTGTCAGAGGGTCAGTACTGAGGGAGTGCTGCACTGTCAGAGGGTCAGTACTGAGAGAGTGCTACACTGTCAGAGGGTCAGTACTGAGGGAGTGCTGCACTGTCAGAGGGTCAGTACTGAGGAAGTGCTGCACTGTCAGAGGGTCAGTACTGAGGGAGTGCTGCACTGTCAGAGGGTCCGTGCTCAGGAGACGCTGCACTGTCAGAGGGTCAGTACTGAGGGAGTGTTGCACTGTCAGAGGGACAGTACTGAGCGAGTGCTGCACTGTCAGAGGGTTAGTATTGAGGAAGTGCTGCACTGTCAGAGGGTCAGTAGTGAAGGAGTGATGCACTGTCAGAGGGTCAGTACTGAGGGAGTGCTACACTGTCAGAGGTACAGTATTGCGGGAATGCTGCACTATCAGAGGGTAAATACTGAGGGAGTTCTGCACTGTCAGAGGGTCAGTACTGAGGGAGTGCTGCAATGTCAGAGGGTCAGTACTGAGGGAGTGCTGCACTGTCAGAGGGTCAGTCCTGAGGGAGTGCTGCACTGTCAGGGGGTCAGTAATGAGGGAGTGCTGCACTGTCAGACGGTCAGTACTGAGGGAGTGCTGCACTGTCAGAAGGTCAATACTGAGGAATTGCTGCACTGTCAGTGGGTCAGTACTGAGGGAATGCTGCACTGTCAGAGGGTCAGTACTGAGAGAGTGCTACACTGTCAGAGGGTCAGTACTGAGGGAGTGCTGCACTGTCAGAGGGTCAGTACTGAGGGAGTGCTGCACTGTCAGAGGGTCAGTACTGAGAGAGTGCTACACTGTCAGAGGGTCAGTACTCAGGGAGTGCTGCACTGTCAGAGGGTCAGTCCTGAGGGAGTGCTGCACTGTCAGAGGGTCAGTAGTGAGGGAGTGCTGCACTATCAGAGGGTCAGTAGTGAGGGAGTGCTGAACTGTCAGAAGGTGAGGACTGAGGGAGGGCTACACTGTCAGAGGGTCAGTACTGAGGGAGTGCTGCACTGTCAGAGGGTCAATACTGAGGGAGTGCTGCACTATCAGCGGGTCAGTACTGAGGGAGTGCTGCACTGTCAGAGGGTCAGTACTGAGGGAGTTCTGCACTGTCAGAGGGTCAGTACTGAGGGAGTGCTGAACTGTCAGAAGGTGAGGACTGAGGGAGGGCTACACTGTCAGAGGGTCAGTACTGAGGGAGTGCTGCACTGTCAGAGGGTCAATACTGAGGGAGTGCTGCATTGTCAGAGGGTCAGGACTGAGGGAGTGCTGCACTGTCAGAGGGTCAGTACTGAGGGAGTGCTGCACTGTCAGAGGGTCAGTACTCAGGGAGTGCTGCACTGTCAGAGGGTCAGTACTCAGGGAGTGCTGCACTGTCAGAGGGTGAGTCCTGAGGGAGTGCTGCACTGTCAGAGGGTCAGTACTGAGGGACTGCAGCACTGTCAGAGGGTCAGTACTGAGGGAGTGCTGCACTGTCAGAGGGTCAGTACTGAGGGAGTGCTGCACTGTCAGAGGGTCAGTACTGAGGGAGTGCTGCACTGTCAGAGTGTCAGTACTGAGGGAGTGCTGCACTGTCAGAGGGTCAGTACTGAGGGACTGCAGCACTGTCAGAGGGTCAGTACTGAGGGAGTGCTGCACTGTCAGAGGGTCAGTACTGAGGGCGTGCTGCACTGTCAGAGGGTCAGTACTGAGGGAGTGCTGCACTGTCAGAGTGTCAGTACTGAGGGAGGGCTGCACTGTCAGACAGTCAGTACTGAGGGAGAGCTGCACTGTCAGAGGATCAATACTGAGGGAGTGCTGCATTGTCAGAGGGTCAGTACTCAGGGAGTGCTGCACTGTCAGAGGGTCAGTGCTCAGGAGGCGCTGCACTGTCAGGGGGTCAGTGCTGAGGGGGTGCTGCACTGTCAGAGGGTCAGTACTGAGGGAGTGCTGCACTGTCAGAGGGTCAGTACTGAGGGAGTGCTGCACTGTCAGAGGGTCAGTACTGAGGGAGTGCTGCACTGTCAGAAGGTGAGGACTGAGGGAGGGCTGCACTGTCAGACAGTCAGTATCAGGGAGTGCTGCACTGTCAGAGGGTCAGTGCTCAGGAGGCGCTGCACTGTCAGGGGGTCAGTGCTGAGGGGGTGCTGCACTGTCAGAGGGTCAGTACTGAGGGAGTGCTGCACTGTCAAAGGTGAGGACTGAGGGAGGGCTGCACTGTCAGAGGGTCAATACTGAGCGAGTGCTGCACTGTCAGAGGGTCAATACTGAGGGAGTGCTGCACTGTCAGAGGGTCAGTACTGAGGGAGTGCTGCACTGTCAGAGGGTCAGTACTGAGGGAGTTCTGCACTGTAAGAAGATGAGGACTGAGGGAGGGCAGCACTGTCAGAGGGTCAATACTGAGGGAGTGCTGCACTGTCAGAGGGTCAGTACTGAGGGAGTGCTGCACTGTCAGATGGTCAGTACTGAGGGAGTGCTGAACTGTCAGAGGGTCTGTACTGAGGGAGTGCTGCACTGTCAGAGGGTCAGTACTAGGGAGTGCTGCACTGCCAAAGGGTCAGTACTGAGGGAGCGCTGCACTGTCAGAGGGTCAGTACTGAGGGAGTGCTGCATTGTCAGAGGGTCAGTTCTGAGGGAGTGCTGTACTGTCAGAAGGTCAATACTGAGAGAGTGCTGCACTGTCAGAGGGACAGTACTGAGGGAGTGCTGCACTGTCAGAGGGTCAGTACTGAGGGAGTGTTGCACTGTCAGAGGTTCAGTACTGAGGGAGTGCTGCACTGTCAGGGGGTCAGTAATGAGGGAGTGCTGCACTGTCAGACGGTCAGTACTGAGGGAGTGCTGCACTGTCAGAAGGTCAGCACTGAGGGACTGCTGCACTGTCAGAGGGTCAATACTGAGGAATTGCTGCACTGTCAGTGGGTCGCTACTGAGGGAGTGCTGTACTGTCAGAGGGTCAGTACTGAGGGAGTGCTACACTGTCAGAGGGTCGGTACTGAGGGAGTGCTGCACTGTCAGAGGGTCAGTACTGAGAGAGTGCTACACTGTCAGAGGGTCAGTACTCAGGGAGTGCTGCACTGTCAGAGGGTCAGTCCTGAGGGAGTGCTGCACTGTCAGAGGGTCAGTACTGAGGGAGTGCTGCACTGTTTGAGGGTCAGTACTGAGGGAGTGCTGCACTGTCAGAGGGTCAGTACTGAGGGAGTGCTGCACTATCAGTGGGTCAGTACTGAGGGAGTGCTGCACTATCAGAGGGTCAGTACTGAGGGAGTGCTGCACTATCAGCGGGTCAGTACTGAGGGAGTGCTGCACTGTCAGAGGGTCAGTACTGAGTGAGTGCTGCACTGTCAGAGGGTCAGTACTGAGGGAGTGCTGCACTGTCAGAGGGTCCGTGCTCAGGAGGCGCTGCACTATCAGAGGGTCAGTACTGAGGGAGTGCTGCACTGTCAGAGGGTCAGTACTGAGGGTGTGATGCACTGTCAGAGGGTCAGTACTGTGGGAGTGCTACACTGTCAGAGGTTCAGTATTGCGGGAATGCTGCACTGTCAGAGGGTAAATACTGAGGGAGTTCTGCACTGTCAGAGGGTCAGTACTGAGGGAGTGCTGCACTGTCAGAGGGTAAGTACTGAGGGAGTGCTGCACTGTCAGAGGGTCAGTACTGAGGGAATGCTGCACTTCAGAGGGTATGTACTGAGGGAGTGCCGCACTGTCAGAGGGTCATTACTGAGGGAGTGCCGCACTGTCAGAGGGTCAGTACTGAGGGAGCGCTGCACTGTCAGAGGGTCAGTACTGAGGGAGTGCTGTACTGTCAGAGGGTCAGTACTGAGGGAGTGCTGCACTGTCAGGGGGTCAGTACTGTGGGAGTGCTCCAGTGTCAGAGGGTCAGTCCTGAGGGAGTGCTGCACTGTCAGAGGGTCAGTACTGAGGGAGTGCTGCACTGTCAGAGGGTCAGTACTGAGGAAGTGCTGCACTGTCAGAGGGTCAGTACTGAGGGTGTGCTGCACTGTCAGAGGGTCAGTACTGAGGGTGTGCTGCACTGTCAGAGGGTCAGTACTGAGGGAGTGCTGCACTGTCAGAGGGTCAGTATTCAGGGAGAGCTGCACAGTCAGAGGGTCAGTACTGAGGGAGTGCTGCACTGTCAGAGGGTCAGTACTGAGGGAGTGCTGCACTGTCAGAAGGTGAGGACTGAGGGAGGGCTGCACTGTCAGAGGGTCAGTACTGAGGGAGTGCTGCACTGTCAGAGGGTCCGTGCTCTGGAGGCGCTGCATTGTCAGAGGGTCAGTACTGAGGGAGTGTTGCACTGTCAGAGGGACAGTACTGAGGGAGTGCTGCACTGTCAGAGGGTCAGTACTGAGGAAGTGCTGCACTGTCAGAGGGTCAGTACTGAGGAATTGCTGCACTGTCAGAGGGTCAGTACTGAGGAAGTGCTGCACTGTCAGAGGGTCAGTACTGAGGGAGTGCTACACTGTCAGAGGTTCAGTATTGCGGGAATGCTGCACTATCAGAGGGTAAATACTGAGGGAGTTCTGCACTGTCAGAGGGTCAGTAATGAGGGAATGCTGCACTGTCAGAGGGTAAGTACTGAGGGAGTGCTGCACTGTCAGAGGGTCAGTACTGAGGGAATGCCGCACTGTCAGAGGGTATGTACTGAGGGAGTGCCGCACTGTCAGAGGGTCAGTACTGAGGGAGTGCCGCACTGTCAGAGGGTCAGTACTGAGGGAGTGCTGCACTGTCAGAGGGTCAGTCCTGAGGGAGTGCTGCACTGTCAGAGGGTCAGTACTGAGGGAGTGCTGCACTGTCAGAGGGTCAGTACTCAGGGAGAGCTGCACTGTCAGAGGGTCAGAACTGAGGGAGTGCTGCACTGTCAGAGGGTCAGTACTGAGGGAGTGCTGCACTGTCAGAAGGTGAGGACTGAGGGAGTGCTGCACTGTCAGAGGGTCAGTACTGAGGGAGTGCTGAACTGTCAGAGGGTCAGTACTGAGGGAGCGCTGCACTGTCAGAGGTTCAGTACTGAGGGAGTGCTGCACTGTCAGAGAGGGTCAATACTGAGAGAGTGCTGCACTGTCAGAGGGACAGTACTGAGGGAGTGCTGCACTGTCAGAGGGTCAGTACTGAGGGAGTGCTGCACTGTCAGAGGTTCAGTACTGAGGGAGTGCTGCACTCTCAGAGGGTCCGTACTGAGGGAGTGCTGCACTGTCAGAGGGTCAGTACTGAGGGGTGCTGCACTGTCAGAGGGTCAGTACTGAGGGAGTGCTGCACTGTCACAGGCTCAGTACTGAGGGACTGCTGCACTGTCAGAGGATCAGTACTGAGGCAGTGCTGCACTGTCAGAGGGTCAGTACTGAGAGAGTGCTACACTGTCAGAGGGTCAGTACTGAGGGAGTGCTGCACTGTCAGAGGGTCAGTACTGAGGAGGTGCTGCACTGTCAGAGGGTCAGTGCTCAGGAGGCGCTGAACTGTCAGAGGGTCAGTAGTGAGGGAGTGCTGCACTGTCAGAGGGACAGTACTGAGGGAGTGCTACACTCTCAGAGGGTCAGTACTGAGGGAGTGCTGCACTGTCAGAGGGTCAGTACTGAGGGAATGCTGCACTGTCAGAGGGTAAGTACTGAGGGAGTGCTGCACTGTCAGAGGGTCAGTACTGAGGGAATGCTGCAGTGTCAGAGGGTAAGTATTGAGGGAGTGCGGCACTGTCAGAGGGTCAGTACTGAGGGAGTGCTGCACTGTCAGAGGTGAGGACTGAGGGAGGGCTGCACTGTCAGAGGGTCAATACTGAGGGAGTGCTGCACTGTCAGAGGGACAATACTGAGGGAGTGCTGCACTGTCAGAGGGTCAGTACTGAGGAGGTGCTGCACTGTCAGAGGGTCAGTGCTCAGGAGGCGCTGAACTGTCAGAGGGTCAGTAGTGAGGGAGTGCTGCACTGTCAGAGGGACAGTACTGAGGGAGTGCTGCACTGTCAGAGGGTCAGTACTGAGGGAATGCTGCACTGTCAGAGGGTAAGTACTGAGGGAGTGCTGCACTGTCAGAGGGTCAGTACTGAGGGAATGCTGCAGTGTCAGAGGGTAAGTATTGAGGGAGTGCGGCACTGTCAGAGGGTCAGTACTGAGGGAGTGCAGCACTGTCAGAGGGTCAGGACTGAGGGAGTGCTGCACTGTCAGAGGGTCAGTACTGAGGGAGTGCTGCACTGTCAGAGGGTCAGTACTGAGAGAGTGCTACACTGTCAGAGGGTCAGTACTGAGGGAGTGCTGCACTGTCAGAGGGTCAGTACTGAGGGAGTGCTGCACTGTCAGAGGGTCAGTACTGAGGAAGTGCTGTACTGTCAGAGGGTCAGTACTGAGGGAGTGCTGCACTGTCAGGGGGTCAGTACTGGGGAAGTGCTGCACTGTCAGAGGGTCAGTACTGAGGGAGTGCTGCACTGTCAGAGGGTCAGTACTGAGGGAGTGCTGCACTGTCAGAGGGACAGTACTGAGGGAGTGCTACACTCTCAGAGGGTCAGTACTGAGGGAGTGCTGCACTGTCAGAGGGTCAGTACTGAGGGAATGCTGCACTGTCAGAGGGTAAGTACTGAGGGAGTGCTGCACTGTCAGAGGGTCAGTACTGAGGGAATGCTGCAGTGTCAGAGGGTAAGTATTGAGGGAGTGCGGCACTGTCAGAGGGTCAGTACTGAGGGAGTGCTGCACTGTCAGAGGTGAGGACTGAGGGAGGGCTGCACTGTCAGAGGGTCAATACTGAGGGAGTGCTGCACTGTCAGAGGGACAATACTGAGGGAGTGCTGCACTGTCAGAGGGTCAGTACTGAGGGAGTGCTGTACTGTCAGAGGGTCAGTACTGTGGGACTGCTGCACTGTCAGGGGGTCAGTACTGTGGGAGTGCTGCACTGTCAGAGGGTCAGTACTGAGGGAGTGCTGCACTGTCAGAGGGTCAGTACTGAGGGAGTGCTGCACTGTCAGAGGATCAGTACTGAGGGTGTGCTGCACTGTCAGAGGGTCAGTACTGAGGGAGTGCTGCACAGTCAGAGGGTCAGTACTCAGGGAGAGCTGCACAGTCAGAGGGTCAGTACTGAGGGAGTGCTGCACTGTCAGAGGGTCAGTACTGAGGGAGTGCTGCACTGTCAGAAGGTGAGGACTGAGGGAGGGCTGCACTGTCAGAGGGTCAATACTGAGGGAGTGCTGCTCTGTCAGAGGGTCAGTACTGAGGGAGTGCTGCACTGTCAGAGGGTCAGTACTGAGGGAGTGCTGAACTGTCAGAGGGTCAGTACTGAGGGAGCGCTGCACTGTCAGAGGGTCAGTACTGAGGGAGTGCTGCACTGTCAGAGGGTCAATACTGAGAGAGTGCTGCACTGTCAGAGCGACAGTACTGAGGGAGTGCTGCACTGTCAGAGGTTCAGTACTGAGGGCGTGCTGCACTGTCAGAGGGTACGTACTGAGGGAGTGCTGCACTGTCAGAGGGTCAGTACTGAGGGGTGCTGCACTGTCAGAGGGTCAGTACTGAGGGAGTGCTGCACTGTCACAGGCTCAGTACTGAGGGACTGCTGCACTGTCAGAGGATCAGTACTGAGGCAGTGCTGCACTGTCAGAGGGTCAGTACTGAGGGAGTGCTGCAATGTCAGAGGGTCAGTACTGAGGGAGTGCTGCACTGTCAGAGGTGAGGACTGAGGGAGGGCTGCACTGTCAGAGGGTCAATACTGAGGGAGTGCTGCACTGTCAGAGGGACAATACTGAGGGAGTGCTGCACTGTCAGAGGGTCAGTACTGAGGAGGTGCTGCACTGTCAGAGGGTCAGTGCTCAGAAGACGCTGAACTGTCAGAGGGTCAGTACTGAGGGAGTGCTGCACTGTCAGAGGTCAGTACTGAGGGAATGCTGCACTGTCAGAGGGTAAGTACTGAGGGAGTGCTGCACTGTCAGAGGGTCAGTACTGAGGGAATGCTGCAATGTCAGAGGGTAAGTATTGAGGGAGTGCGGCACTGTCAGAGGGTCAGTACTGAGGGAGTGCTGCACTGTCAGAGGGTCAGTACTGAGGGAGTGCTGCACTGTCAGAGGGTATGTACTGAGGGAGTGCGGCACTGTCAGAGGGTCAGTACTGAGGGAGTGCTGCACTGTGAGATGGTCAGTACTGAGGGAGTGCTGCACTGTCAGAGGGTCAGTACTGAGGGAGTGCTGCACTGTCAGAGGGTCAGTACTGAGGGAGTGCTGCACTGTCAGAGGGTCAGTACTGAGGGAATGCTGCACTGTCAGAGGGTATGTACTGAGGGAGTGCGGCACTGTCAGAGGGTCAGTACTGAGGGAGTGCTGCACTGTGAGATGGTCAGTACTGAGGGAGTGCTGCACTGTCAGAGGGTCAGTACTGAGGGAGTGCTGCACTGTCAGAGGGTCAGTACTGAGGGAGTGCTGCACTGTCAGAGGGTCAGTACTGAGGGAATGCTGCACTGTCAGAGGGTATGTACTGAGGGAGTGCCGCACTGTCAGAGGTTCAGTACTGAGGGAGTGCCGCACTGTCAGAGGGTCAGTACTGAGGGAGTGCTGCACTGTCAGAGGCTCAGTACTGAGGGAGTGCTGGACTGTCAGAGGGTCAGTACTGAGGGAGTGCTGCACTGTCAGAGGGTCAGGACTGAGGGAGTGCTGCACTGTCAGAGGGTCAGTACTGAGGGAGTGCTGCACTGTCAGAGGGTCAGTACTGAGAGAGTGCTACACTGTCAGAGGGTCAGTACTGAGGGAGTGCTGCACTGTCAGAGGGTCAGTACAGAGGGAGTGCTGCACTGTCAGAGGGTCAGTACTGAGGAAGTGCTGTACTGTCAGAGGGTCAGTACTGAGGGAGTGCTGCACTGTCAGGGGGTCAGTACTGGGGAAGTGCTGCACTGTCAGAGGGTCAGTACTGAGGGAGTGCTACACTGTCAGAGGGTCGGTACTGAGGGAGTGCTGCACTGTCAGAGGGTCAGTACTGAGAGAGTGCTACACTGTCAGAGGGTCAGTACTCAGGGAGTGCTGCACTGTCAGAGGGTCAGTCCTGAGGGAGTGCTGCACTGTCAGAGGGTCAGTACTGAGGGAGTGCTGCACTGTTTGAGGGTCAGTACTGAGGGAGTGCTGCACTGTCAGAGGGTCAGTACTGAGGGAGTGCTGCACTATCAGTGGGTCAGTACTGAGGGAGTGCTGCACTATCAGAGGGTCAGTACTGAGGGAGTGCTGCACTATCAGCGGGTCAGTACTGAGGGAGTGCTGCACTGTCAGAGGGTCAGTACTGAGTGAGTGCTGCACTGTCAGAGGGTCAGTACTGAGGGAGTGCTGCACTGTCAGAGGGTCCGTGCTCAGGAGGCGCTGCACTATCAGAGGGTCAGTACTGAGGGAGTGCTGCACTGTCAGAGGGTCAGTACTGAGGGTGTGATGCACTGTCAGAGGGTCAGTACTGTGGGAGTGCTACACTGTCAGAGGTTCAGTATTGCGGGAATGCTGCACTGTCAGAGGGTAAATACTGAGGGAGTGCCGCACTGTCAGAGGGTCATTACTGAGGGAGTGCCGCACTGTCAGAGGGTCAGTACTGAGGGAGTGCTGCACTGTCAGAGGGTCAGTACTGAGGGAGTGCTGTACTGTCAGAGGGTCAGTACTGAGGGAGTGCTGCACTGTCAGGGGGTCAGTACTGTGGGAGTGCTCCACTGTCAGAGGGTCAGTCCTGAGGGAGTGCTGCACTGTCAGAGGGTCAGTACTGAGGGAGTGCTGCACTGTCAGAGGGTCAGTACTGAGGAAGTGCTGCACTGTCAGAGGGTCAGTACTGAGGGAGTGCTGCACTGTCAGAGGGTCAGTACTGAGGGAGTGCTGCACTGTCAGAGGTTCAGTACTGAGGGAGTGCTGCACTCTCAGAGGGTCCGTACTGAGGGAGTGCTGCACTGTCAGAGGGTCAGTACTGAGGGGTGCTGCACTGTCAGAGGGTCAGTACTGAGGGAGTGCTGCACTGTCACAGGCTCAGTACTGAGGGACTGCTGCACTGTCAGAGGATCAGTACTGAGGCAGTGCTGCACTGTCAGAGGGTCAGTACTGAGAGAGTGCTACACTGTCAGAGGGTCAGTACTGAGGGAGTGCTGCACTGTCAGAGGGTCAGTACTGAGGAGGTGCTGCACTGTCAGAGGGTCAGTGCTCAGGAGGCGCTGAACTGTCAGAGGGTCAGTAGTGAGGGAGTGCTGCACTGTCAGAGGGACAGTACTGAGGGAGTGCTACACTCTCAGAGGGTCAGTACTGAGGGAGTGCTGCACTGTCAGAGGGTCAGTACTGAGGGAATGCTGCACTGTCAGAGGGTAAGTACTGAGGGAGTGCTGCACTGTCAGAGGGTCAGTACTGAGGGAATGCTGCAGTGTCAGAGGGTAAGTATTGAGGGAGTGCGGCACTGTCAGAGGGTCAGTACTGAGGGAGTGCTGCACTGTCAGAGGTGAGGACTGAGGGAGGGCTGCACTGTCAGAGGGTCAATACTGAGGGAGTGCTGCACTGTCAGAGGGACAATACTGAGGGAGTGCTGCACTGTCAGAGGGTCAGTACTGAGGAGGTGCTGCACTGTCAGAGGGTCAGTGCTCAGGAGGCGCTGAACTGTCAGAGGGTCAGTAGTGAGGGAGTGCTGCACTGTCAGAGGGACAGTACTGAGGGAGTGCTGCACTGTCAGAGGGTCAGTACTGAGGGAATGCTGCACTGTCAGAGGGTAAGTACTGAGGGAGTGCTGCACTGTCAGAGGGTCAGTACTGAGGGAATGCTGCAGTGTCAGAGGGTAAGTATTGAGGGAGTGCGGCACTGTCAGAGGGTCAGTACTGAGGGAGTGCTGCACTGTCAGAGGGTCAGGACTGAGGGAGTGCTGCACTGTCAGAGGGTCAGTACTGAGGGAGTGCTGCACTGTCAGAGGGTCAGTACTGAGAGAGTGCTACACTGTCAGAGGGTCAGTACTGAGGGAGTGCTGCACTGTCAGAGGGTCAGTACTGAGGGAGTGCTGCACTGTCAGAGGGTCAGTACTGAGGAAGTGCTGTACTGTCAGAGGGTCAGTACTGAGGGAGTGCTGCACTGTCAGGGGGTCAGTACTGGGGAAGTGCTGCACTGTCAGAGGGTCAGTACTGAGGGAGTGCTGCACTGTCAGAGGGTCAGTACTGAGGGAGTGCTGCACTGTCAGAGGGACAGTACTGAGGGAGTGCTACACTCTCAGAGGGTCAGTACTGAGGGAGTGCTGCACTGTCAGAGGGTCAGTACTGAGGGAATGCTGCACTGTCAGAGGGTAAGTACTGAGGGAGTGCTGCACTGTCAGAGGGTCAGTACTGAGGGAATGCTGCAGTGTCAGAGGGTAAGTATTGAGGGAGTGCGGCACTGTCAGAGGGTCAGTACTGAGGGAGTGCTGCACTGTCAGAGGTGAGGACTGAGGGAGGGCTGCACTGTCAGAGGGTCAATACTGAGGGAGTGCTGCACTGTCAGAGGGACAATACTGAGGGAGTGCTGCACTGTCAGAGGGTCAGTACTGAGGGAGTGCTGTACTGTCAGAGGGTCAGTACTGTGGGACTGCTGCACTGTCAGGGGGTCAGTACTGTGGGAGTGCTGCACTGTCAGAGGGTCAGTACTGAGGGAGTGCTGCACTGTCAGAGGGTCAGTACTGAGGGAGTGCTGCACTGTCAGAGGATCAGTACTGAGGGTGTGCTGCACTGTCAGAGGGTCAGTACTGAGGGAGTGCTGCACAGTCAGAGGGTCAGTACTCAGGGAGAGCTGCACAGTCAGAGGGTCAGTACTGAGGGAGTGCTGCACTGTCAGAGGGTCAGTACTGAGGGAGTGCTGCACTGTCAGAAGGTGAGGACTGAGGGAGGGCTGCACTGTCAGAGGGTCAATACTGAGGGAGTGCTGCTCTGTCAGAGGGTCAGTACTGAGGGAGTGCTGCACTGTCAGAGGGTCAGTACTGAGGGAGTGCTGAACTGTCAGAGGGTCAGTACTGAGGGAGCGCTGCACTGTCAGAGGGTCAGTACTGAGGGAGTGCTGCACTGTCAGAGGGTCAATACTGAGAGAGTGCTGCACTGTCAGAGCGACAGTACTGAGGGAGTGCTGCACTGTCAGAGGTTCAGTACTGAGGGCGTGCTGCACTGTCAGAGGGTACGTACTGAGGGAGTGCTGCACTGTCAGAGGGTCAGTACTGAGGGGTGCTGCACTGTCAGAGGGTCAGTACTGAGGGAGTGCTGCACTGTCACAGGCTCAGTACTGAGGGACTGCTGCACTGTCAGAGGATCAGTACTGAGGCAGTGCTGCACTGTCAGAGGGTCAGTACTGAGGGAGTGCTGCAATGTCAGAGGGTCAGTACTGAGGGAGTGCTGCACTGTCAGAGGTGAGGACTGAGGGAGGGCTGCACTGTCAGAGGGTCAATACTGAGGGAGTGCTGCACTGTCAGAGGGACAATACTGAGGGAGTGCTGCACTGTCAGAGGGTCAGTACTGAGGAGGTGCTGCACTGTCAGAGGGTCAGTGCTCAGAAGACGCTGAACTGTCAGAGGGTCAGTACTGAGGGAGTGCTGCACTGTCAGAGGTCAGTACTGAGGGAATGCTGCACTGTCAGAGGGTAAGTACTGAGGGAGTGCTGCACTGTCAGAGGGTCAGTACTGAGGGAATGCTGCAATGTCAGAGGGTAAGTATTGAGGGAGTGCGGCACTGTCAGAGGGTCAGTACTGAGGGAGTGCTGCACTGTGAGATGGTCAGTACTGAGGGAGTGCTGCACTGTCAGAGGGTCAGTACTGAGGGAGTGCTGCACTGTCAGAGGGTCAGTACTGAGGGAGTGCTGCACTGTCAGAGGGTCAGTACTGAGGGAATGCTGCACTGTCAGAGGGTATGTACTGAGGGAGTGCGGCACTGTCAGAGGGTCAGTACTGAGGGAGTGCTGCACTGTGAGATGGTCAGTACTGAGGGAGTGCTGCACTGTCAGAGGGTCAGTACTGAGGGAGTGCTGCACTGTCAGAGGGTCAGTACTGAGGGAGTGCTGCACTGTCAGAGGGTCAGTACTGAGGGAATGCTGCACTGTCAGAGGGTATGTACTGAGGGAGTGCCGCACTGTCAGAGGTTCAGTACTGAGGGAGTGCCGCACTGTCAGAGGGTCAGTACTGAGGGAGTGCTGCACTGTCAGAGGCTCAGTACTGAGGGAGTGCTGGACTGTCAGAGGGTCAGTACTGAGGGAGTGCTGCACTGTCAGAGGGTCAGGACTGAGGGAGTGCTGCACTGTCAGAGGGTCAGTACTGAGGGAGTGCTGCACTGTCAGAGGGTCAGTACTGAGAGAGTGCTACACTGTCAGAGGGTCAGTACTGAGGGAGTGCTGCACTGTCAGAGGGTCAGTACTGAGGGAGTGCTGCACTGTCAGAGGGTCAGTACTGAGGAAGTGCTGTACTGTCAGAGGGTCAGTACTGAGGGAGTGCTGCACTGTCAGGGGGTCAGTACTGGGGAAGTGCTGCACTGTCAGAGGGTCAGTACTGAGGGAGTGCTACACTGTCAGAGGGTCGGTACTGAGGGAGTGCTGCACTGTCAGAGGGTCAGTACTGAGAGAGTGCTACACTGTCAGAGGGTCAGTACTCAGGGAGTGCTGCACTGTCAGAGGGTCAGTCCTGAGGGAGTGCTGCACTGTCAGAGGGTCAGTACTGAGGGAGTGCTGCACTGTTTGAGGGTCAGTACTGAGGGAGTGCTGCACTGTCAGAGGGTCAGTACTGAGGGAGTGCTGCACTATCAGTGGGTCAGTACTGAGGGAGTGCTGCACTATCAGAGGGTCAGTACTGAGGGAGTGCTGCACTATCAGCGGGTCAGTACTGAGGGAGTGCTGCACTGTCAGAGGGTCAGTACTGAGTGAGTGCTGCACTGTCAGAGGGTCAGTACTGAGGGAGTGCTGCACTGTCAGAGGGTCCGTGCTCAGGAGGCGCTGCACTATCAGAGGGTCAGTACTGAGGGAGTGCTGCACTGTCAGAGGGTCAGTACTGAGGGTGTGATGCACTGTCAGAGGGTCAGTACTGTGGGAGTGCTACACTGTCAGAGGTTCAGTATTGCGGGAATGCTGCACTGTCAGAGGGTAAATACTGAGGGAGTTCTGCACTGTCAGAGGGTCAGTACTGAGGGAGTGCTGCACTGTCAGAGGGTAAGTACTGAGGGAGTGCTGCACTGTCAGAGGGTCAGTACTGAGGGAATGCTGCACTGTCAGAGGGTATGTACTGAGGGAGTGCCGCACTGTCAGAGGGTCATTACTGAGGGAGTGCCGCACTGTCAGAGGGTCAGTACTGAGGGAGTGCTGCACTGTCAGAGGGTCAGTACTGAGGGAGTGCTGTACTGTCAGAGGGTCAGTACTGAGGGAGTGCTGCACTGTCAGGGGGTCAGTACTGTGGGAGTGCTCCACTGTCAGAGGGTCAGTCCTGAGGGAGTGCTGCACTGTCAGAGGGTCAGTACTGAGGGAGTGCTGCACTGTCAGAGGGTCAGTACTGAGGAAGTGCTGCACTGTCAGAGGGTCAGTACTGAGGGTGTGCTGCACTGTCAGAGGGTCAGTACTGAGGGAGTGCTGCACTGTCAGAGGGTCAGTATTCAGGGAGAGCTGCACAGTCAGAGGGTCAGTACTGAGGGAGTGCTGCACTGTCAGAGGGTCAGTACTGAGGGAGTGCTGCACTGTCAGAAGGTGAGGACTGAGGGAGGGCTGCACTGTCAGAGGGTCAGTACTGAGGGAGTGCTGCACTGTCAGAGGGTCCGTGCTCTGGAGGCGCTGCATTGTCAGAGGGTCAGTACTGAGGGAGTGTTGCACTGTCAGAGGGACAGTACTGAGGGAGTGCTGCACTGTCAGAGGGTCAGTACTGAGGAAGTGCTGCACTGTCAGAGGGTCAGTACTGAGGAAGTGCTGCACTGTCAGAGGGTCAGTACTGAGGGAGTGCTACACTGTCAGAGGTTCAGTATTGCGGGAATGCTGCACTATCAGAGGGTAAATACTGAGGGAGTTCTGCACTGTCAGAGGGTCAGTAATGAGGGAATGCTGCACTGTCAGAGGGTAAGTACTGAGGGAGTGCTGCACTGTCAGAGGGTCAGTACTGAGGGAATGCCGCACTGTCAGAGGGTATGTACTGAGGGAGTGCCGCACTGTCAGAGGGTCAGTACTGAGGGAGTGCCGCACTGTCAGAGGGTCAGTACTGAGGGAGTGCTGCACTGTCAGAGGGTCAGTCCTGAGGGAGTGCTGCACTGTCAGAGGGTCAGTACTGAGGGAGTGCTGCACTGTCAGAGGGTCAGTACTCAGGGAGAGCTGCACTGTCAGAGGGTCAGAACTGAGGGAGTGCTGCACTGTCAGAGGGTCAGTACTGAGGGAGTGCTGCACTGTCAGAAGGTGAGGACTGAGGGAGTGCTGCACTGTCAGAGGGTCAGTACTGAGGGAGTGCTGAACTGTCAGAGGGTCAGTACTGAGGGAGCGCTGCACTGTCAGAGGTTCAGTACTGAGGGAGTGCTGCACTGTCAGAGAGGGTCAATACTGAGAGAGTGCTGCACTGTCAGAGGGACAGTACTGAGGGAGTGCTGCACTGTCAGAGGGTCAGTACTGAGGGAGTGCTGCACTGTCAGAGGTTCAGTACTGAGGGAGTGCTGCACTCTCAGAGGGTCCGTACTGAGGGAGTGCTGCACTGTCAGAGGGTCAGTACTGAGGGGTGCTGCACTGTCAGAGGGTCAGTACTGAGGGAGTGCTGCACTGTCACAGGCTCAGTACTGAGGGACTGCTGCACTGTCAGAGGATCAGTACTGAGGCAGTGCTGCACTGTCAGAGGGTCAGTACTGAGAGAGTGCTACACTGTCAGAGGGTCAGTACTGAGGGAGTGCTGCACTGTCAGAGGGTCAGTACTGAGGAGGTGCTGCACTGTCAGAGGGTCAGTGCTCAGGAGGCGCTGAACTGTCAGAGGGTCAGTAGTGAGGGAGTGCTGCACTGTCAGAGGGACAGTACTGAGGGAGTGCTACACTCTCAGAGGGTCAGTACTGAGGGAGTGCTGCACTGTCAGAGGGTCAGTACTGAGGGAATGCTGCACTGTCAGAGGGTAAGTACTGAGGGAGTGCTGCACTGTCAGAGGGTCAGTACTGAGGGAATGCTGCAGTGTCAGAGGGTAAGTATTGAGGGAGTGCGGCACTGTCAGAGGGTCAGTACTGAGGGAGTGCTGCACTGTCAGAGGTGAGGACTGAGGGAGGGCTGCACTGTCAGAGGGTCAATACTGAGGGAGTGCTGCACTGTCAGAGGGACAATACTGAGGGAGTGCTGCACTGTCAGAGGGTCAGTACTGAGGAGGTGCTGCACTGTCAGAGGGTCAGTGCTCAGGAGGCGCTGAACTGTCAGAGGGTCAGTAGTGAGGGAGTGCTGCACTGTCAGAGGGACAGTACTGAGGGAGTGCTGCACTGTCAGAGGGTCAGTACTGAGGGAATGCTGCACTGTCAGAGGGTAAGTACTGAGGGAGTGCTGCACTGTCAGAGGGTCAGTACTGAGGGAATGCTGCAGTGTCAGAGGGTAAGTATTGAGGGAGTGCGGCACTGTCAGAGGGTCAGTACTGAGGGAGTGCTGCACTGTCAGAGGGTCAGGACTGAGGGAGTGCTGCACTGTCAGAGGGTCAGTACTGAGGGAGTGCTGCACTGTCAGAGGGTCAGTACTGAGAGAGTGCTACACTGTCAGAGGGTCAGTACTGAGGGAGTGCTGCACTGTCAGAGGGTCAGTACTGAGGGAGTGCTGCACTGTCAGAGGGTCAGTACTGAGGAAGTGCTGTACTGTCAGAGGGTCAGTACTGAGGGAGTGCTGCACTGTCAGGGGGTCAGTACTGGGGAAGTGCTGCACTGTCAGAGGGTCAGTACTGAGGGAGTGCTGCACTGTCAGAGGGTCAGTACTGAGGGAGTGCTGCACTGTCAGAGGGACAGTACTGAGGGAGTGCTACACTCTCAGAGGGTCAGTACTGAGGGAGTGCTGCACTGTCAGAGGGTCAGTACTGAGGGAATGCTGCACTGTCAGAGGGTAAGTACTGAGGGAGTGCTGCACTGTCAGAGGGTCAGTACTGAGGGAATGCTGCAGTGTCAGAGGGTAAGTATTGAGGGAGTGCGGCACTGTCAGAGGGTCAGTACTGAGGGAGTGCTGCACTGTCAGAGGTGAGGACTGAGGGAGGGCTGCACTGTCAGAGGGTCAATACTGAGGGAGTGCTGCACTGTCAGAGGGACAATACTGAGGGAGTGCTGCACTGTCAGAGGGTCAGTACTGAGGGAGTGCTGTACTGTCAGAGGGTCAGTACTGTGGGACTGCTGCACTGTCAGGGGGTCAGTACTGTGGGAGTGCTGCACTGTCAGAGGGTCAGTACTGAGGGAGTGCTGCACTGTCAGAGGGGCAGTACTGAGGGAGTGCTGCACTGTCAGAGGATCAGTACTGAGGGTGTGCTGCACTGTCAGAGGGTCAGTACTGAGGGAGTGCCGCACAGTCAGAGGGTCAGTACTCAGGGAGAGCTGCACAGTCAGAGGGTCAGTACTGAGGGAGTGCTGCACTGTCAGAGGGTCAGTACTGAGGGAGTGCTGCACTGTCAGAAGGTGAGGACTGAGGGAGGGCTGCACTGTCAGAGGGTCAATACTGAGGGAGTGCTGCTCTGTCAGAGGGTCAGTACTGAGGGAGTGCTGCACTGTCAGAGGGTCAGTACTGAGGGAGTGCTGAACTGTCAGAGGGTCAGTACTGAGGGAGCGCTGCACTGTCAGAGGGTCAGTACTGAGGGAGTGCTGCACTGTCAGAGGGTCAATACTGAGAGAGTGCTGCACTGTCAGAGGGACAGTACTGAGGGAGTGCTGCACTGTCAGAGGTTCAGTACTGAGGGCGTGCTGCACTGTCAGAGGGTACGTACTGAGGGAGTGCTGCACTGTCAGAGGGTCAGTACTGAGGGGTGCTGCACTGTCAGAGGGTCAGTACTGAGGGAGTGCTGCACTGTCACAGGCTCAGTACTGAGGGACTGCTGCACTGTCAGAGGATCAGTACTGAGGCAGTGCTGCACTGTCAGAGGGTCAGTACTGAGGGAGTGCTGCAATGTCAGAGGGTCAGTACTGAGGGAGTGCTGCACTGTCAGAGGTGAGGACTGAGGGAGGGCTGCACTGTCAGAGGGTCAATACTGAGGGAGTGCTGCACTGTCAGAGGGACAATACTGAGGGAGTGCTGCACTGTCAGAGGGTCAGTACTGAGGAGGTGCTGCACTGTCAGAGGGTCAGTGCTCAGAAGACGCTGAACTGTCAGAGGGTCAGTACTGAGGGAGTGCTGCACTGTCAGAGGTCAGTACTGAGGGAATGCTGCACTGTCAGAGGGTAAGTACTGAGGGAGTGCTGCACTGTCAGAGGGTCAGTACTGAGGGAATGCTGCAATGTCAGAGGGTAAGTATTGAGGGAGTGCGGCACTGTCAGAGGGTCAGTACTGAGGGAGTGCTGCACTGTGAGATGGTCAGTACTGAGGGAGTGCTGCACTGTCAGAGGGTCAGTACTGAGGGAGTGCTGCACTGTCAGAGGGTCAGTACTGAGGGAGTGCTGCACTGTCAGAGGGTCAGTACTGAGGGAATGCTGCACTGTCAGAGGGTATGTACTGAGGGAGTGCGGCACTGTCAGAGGGTCAGTACTGAGGGAGTGCTGCACTGTGAGATGGTCAGTACTGAGGGAGTGCTGCACTGTCAGAGGGTCAGTACTGAGGGAGTGCTGCACTGTCAGAGGGTCAGTACTGAGGGAGTGCTGCACTGTCAGAGGGTCAGTACTGAGGGAATGCTGCACTGTCAGAGGGTATGTACTGAGGGAGTGCCGCACTGTCAGAGGTTCAGTACTGAGGGAGTGCCGCACTGTCAGAGGGTCAGTACTGAGGGAGTGCTGCACTGTCAGAGGCTCAGTACTGAGGGAGTGCTGGACTGTCAGAGGGTCAGTACTGAGGGAGTGCTGCACTGTCAGAGGGTCAGGACTGAGGGAGTGCTGCACTGTCAGAGGGTCAGTACTGAGGGAGTGCTGCACTGTCAGAGGGTCAGTACTGAGAGAGTGCTACACTGTCAGAGGGTCAGTACTGAGGGAGTGCTGCACTGTCAGAGGGTCAGTACTGAGGGAGTGCTGCACTGTCAGAGGGTCAGTACTGAGGAAGTGCTGTACTGTCAGAGGGTCAGTACTGAGGGAGTGCTGCACTGTCAGGGGGTCAGTACTGGGGAAGTGCTGCACTGTCAGAGGGTCAGTACTGAGGGAGTGCTACCCTGTCAGAGGGTCAGTACTGAGGGAATGCTGCACTGTCAGAGGGTATGTACTGAGGGAGTGCCGCACTGTCAGAGGTTCAGTACTGAGGGAGTGCCGCACTGTCAGAGGGTCAGTACTGAGGGAGTGCTGCACTGTCAGAGGGTCAGTACTGAGGGAGTGCTGTACTGTCAGAGGGTCAGTACTGTGGGACTGCTGCACTGTCAGGGGGTCAGTACTGTGGGAGAGCTGCACAGTCAGAGGGTCAGTACTGAGGGAGTGCTGCACTGTCAGAGGGTCAGTACTGAGGGAGTGCTGCACTGTCAGAAGGTGAGGACTGAGGGAGGGCTGCACTGTCAGAGGGTCAATACTGAGGGAGTGCTGCACTGTCAGAGGGTCAGTACTGAGGGAGTGCTGCACTGTCAGAGGGTCAGTACTGAGGGAGTGCTGAACTGTCAGAGGGTCAGTACTGAGGGAGCGCTGCACTGTCAGAGGGTCAGTACTGAGGGAGTGCTGCACTGTCAGAGGGTCAATACTGAGAGAGTGCTGCACTGTCAGAGGGACAGTACTGAGGGAGTGCTGCACTGTCAGAGGTTCAGTACTGAGGGCGTGCTGCACTGTCAGAGGGTACGTACTGAGGGAGTGCTGCACTGTCAGAGGGTCAGTACTGAGGGGTGCTGCACTGTCAGAGGGTCAGTACTGAGGGAGTGCTGCACTGTCACAGGCTCAGTACTGAGGGACTGCTGCACTGTCAGAGGATCAGTACTGAGGCAGTGCTGCACTGTCAGAGGGTCAGTACTGAGGGAGTGCTGCAATGTCAGAGGGTCAGTACTGAGGGAGTGCTGCACTGTCAGAGGTGAGGACTGAGGGAGGGCTGCACTGTCAGAGGGTCAATACTGAGGGAGTGCTGCACTGTCAGAGGGACAATACTGAGGGAGTGCTGCACTGTCAGAGGGTCAGTACTGAGGAGGTGCTGCACTGTCAGAGGGTCAGTGCTCAGAAGACGCTGAACTGTCAGAGGGTCAGTACTGAGGGAGTGCTGCACTGTCAGAGGTCAGTACTGAGGGAATGCTGCACTGTCAGAGGGTAAGTACTGAGGGAGTGCTGCACTGTCAGAGGGTCAGTACTGAGGGAATGCTGCAATGTCAGAGGGTAAGTATTGAGGGAGTGCGGCACTGTCAGAGGGTCAGTACTGAGGGAGTGCTGCACTGTGAGATGGTCAGTACTGAGGGAGTGCTGCACTGTCAGAGGGTCAGTACTGAGGGAGTGCTGCACTGTCAGAGGGTCAGTACTGAGGGAGTGCTGCACTGTCAGAGGGTCAGTACTGAGGGAATGCTGCACTGTCAGAGGGTATGTACTGAGGGAGTGCGGCACTGTCAGAGGGTCAGTACTGAGGGAGTGCTGCACTGTGAGATGGTCAGTACTGAGGGAGTGCTGCACTGTCAGAGGGTCAGTACTGAGGGAGTGCTGCACTGTCAGAGGGTCAGTACTGAGGGAGTGCTGCACTGTCAGAGGGTCAGTACTGAGGGAATGCTGCACTGTCAGAGGGTATGTACTGAGGGACTGCCGCACTATCAGAGGTTCAGTACTGAGGGAGTGCCGCACTGTCAGAGGGTCAGTACTGAGGGAGTGCTGCACTGTCAGAGGCTCAGTACTGAGGGAGTGCTGGACTGTCAGAGGGTCAGTACTGAGGGAGTGCTGTACTGTCAGAGGGTCAGTACTGAGGGACTGCTGCACTATCAGGGAGTCAGTACTGTGGGAGTGCTGCACTGTCAGAGGGTCAGTCCTGAGGGAGTGCTGCACTGTCAGAGGGTCAGTACTGAGGGAGTGCTGCACTGTCAGAGGGTCAGTACTGAGGGAGTGCTGCACTGTCAGAGGGTCAGTACTGAGGGTGTGCTGCACTGTCAGAGGGTCAGTACTGAGGGAGTGCTGCACAGTCAGAGGGTCAGTACTCAGGGAGAGCTGCACAGTCAGAGGGTCAGTACTGACGGAGTGCTGCACTGTCAGAGGGTCAGTACTGAGGGAGTGCTGCACTGTCAGAAGGTGAGGACTGAGGGAGGGCTGCACTGTCAGAGGGTCAATACTGAGGGAGTGCTGCACTGTCAGAGGGTCAGTACTGAGGGAGTGCTGCACTGTCAGAGGGACAGTACTGAGGGAGTGCTGCACTGTCAGAGGGTCAGGACTGAGGGAGTGCTGCACTGTCAGAGGGTCAGTACTGAGGGAGTGCTGCAATGTCAGAGGGTCAGTACTGAGGGAGTGCTGCACTGTCAGAGGTGAGGACTGAGGGAGGGCTGCACTGTCAGAGGGTCAATACTGAGGGAGTGCTGCACTGTCAGAGGGACAATACTGAGGGAGTGCTGCACTGTCAGAGGGTCAGTACTGAGGAGGTGCTGCACTGTCAGAGGGTCAGTGCTCAGGAGACGCTGAACTGTCAGAGGGTCAGTAGTGAGGGAGTGCTGCACTGTCAGAGGGACAGTACTGATGGAGTGCTACACTGTCATAGGGTAAGTACTGAGGGAGTGCTGCACTGTCAGAGGGTCAGTACTGAGGGAGTGCTGCACTGTCAGAGGGTCAATACTGAGGGAGTGCTGCACTGTCAGAGTGTCAGTACTGAGGGAGTGCTGCACTGTCAGAGGGTCAGTACTGAGGAAGTGCTGCACTGTCAGAGGGTCAGTACTGAGGGAGTGCTGCACTGTCAGAGGGTCCGTGCTCAGGAGGTGCTGCACTGTCAGAGTGTCAGTACTGAGGGAGTGTTGCACTGTCAGAGGGACAGTACTGAGGGAGTGCTGCACTGTCAGAGGTTCAGTATTGCGGGAATGCTGCACTATCAGAGGGTAAATACTGAGGGAGTTCTGCACTGTCAGAGGGTCAGTAATGAGGGAATGCTGCACTGTCAGAGAGTAAGTACTGAGGGAGTGCTGCACTGTCAGAGGGTCAGTACTGAGGGAGTGCTGCACTGTCAGAGGGTCAGTACTGAGGGAGTGCTGTACTGTCAGAGGGTCAGTACTGAGGGAGTGCTGCACTGTCAGGGGGTCAGTACTCAGGGAGAGCTGCACAGTCAGAGGGTCAGTACTGAGGGAGTGCTGCACTGTCAGAAGGTGAGGACTGAGGGAGGGCTGCACTGTCAGAGGGTCAGTACTGAGGGTGTGCTGCACTGTCAGAGGGTCCGTGCTCAGGAGGCGCTGCATTGTCAGAGGGTCAGTACTGAGGGAGTGCTGCACTGTCAGAGGGACAGTACTGAGGGAGTGCTGCACTGTCAGAGGGTCAGTACTGAGGAAGTGCTGCACTGTCAGAGGGTCAGTACTGAGGGAGTGCTACACTGTCAGAGGTTCAGTATTGCGGGAATGCTGCAATATCAGAGGGTAAATACTGAGGGAGTTCTGCACTGTCAGAGGGTCAGTAATGAGGGAATGCTGCACTGTCAGAGGGTAAGTACTGAGGGAGTGCTGCACTGTCAGAGGGTCAGTACTGAGGGAATGCTGCACTGTCAGAGGGTATGTACTGAGGGAGTGCCGCACTGTCAGAGGGTCAGTACTGAGGGAGTGCCGCACTGTCAGAGGGTCAGTACTGAGGGAGTGCTGTACTGTCAGAGGGTCAGTACTGAGGGAGTGCTGCACTGTCAGGGGGTTAGTACTGTGGGAGTGCTGCACTGTCAGAGGGTCAGTCCTGAGGGAGTGCTGCACTGTCAGAGGGTCAGTACTGAGGGAGTGCTGCACTGTCAGAGGGTCAGTACTGAGGGAGTGCTGCACTGTCAGAGGGTCAGTACTGAGGGAGTGCTGAACTGTCAGAGGGTCAGTACTGAGGGAGCGCTGCACTGTCAGAGGTTCAGTACTGAGGGAGTGCTGCACTGTCAGAGAGGGTCAATACTGAGAGAGTGCTGCACTGTCAGAGGGACAGTACTGAGGGAGTGCTGCACTGTCAGAGGGTCAGTACTGAGCGAGTGCTGCACTGTCAGAGGTTCAGTACTGAGGGAGTGCTGCACTCTCAGAGGGTCCGTACTGAGGGAGTGCTGCACTGTCAGAGGGTCAGTACTGAGGCAGTGCTGCAATGTCAGAGGGTCAGTACTGAGGGAGTGCTGCAATGTCAGAGGGTCAGTACTGAGGGAGTGCTGCACTGTCAGAGGTGAGGACTGAGGGAGGGCTGCACTGTCAAAGGGTCAATACTGAGGGAGTGCTGCACTGTCAGAGGGACAATACTGAGGGAGTGCTGCACTGTCAGAGGGTCAGTACTGAGGAGGTGCTGCACTGTCAGAGGGCCAGTGCTCAGGAGGCGCTGAACTGTCAGAGGGTCAGTAGTGAGGGAGTGCTGCACTGTCAGAGGGACAGTACTGAGGGAGTGCTACACTCTCAGAGGGTCAGTACTGAGGGAGTGCTGCACTGTCAGAGGGTCAGTACTGAGGGAATGCTGCACTGTCAGAGGGTAAGTACTGAGGGAGTGCTGCACTGTCAGAGGGTCAGTACTGAGGGAATGCTGCAGTATCAGAGGGTAAGTATTGAGGGACTGCGGCACTGTCAGAGGGTCAGTACTGAGGGAGTGCTGCACTGTCAGAGGGTCAGGACTGAGGGAGTGCTGCACTGTCAGAGGGTCAGTACTGAGGGAGTGCTGCACTGTCAGAGGGTCAGTACTGAGAGAGTGCTACACTGTCAGAGGGTCAGTACTGAGGGAGTGCTGCACTGTCAGAGGGTCAGTACTGAGGGAGTGCTGCACTGTCAGAGGGTCAGTACTGAGGAAGTGCTGTACTGTCAGAGGGTCAGTACTGAGGGAGTGCTGCACTGTCAGAGGGTCCGTACTCAGGAGGCGCTGCACTGTCAGAGGGTCAGTACTGAGGGAGTGTTGCACTGTCAGAGGGTCAGTACTGAGGGAGTGCTGCACTGTCAGAGGGTCAGTACTGGGGAAGTGCTGCACTGTCAGAGGGTCAGTACTGAGGAAGTGCTGCACTGTCAGAGGGTCAGTACTGGGGAAGTGCTGCACTGTCAGAGGGTCAGTACTGAGGGAGTGCTACCCTGTCAGAGGTTCAGTATTGCGGGAATGCTGCACTATCAGAGGGTAAGTACTGAGGGAGTGCTGCACTGTCAGAGGGTCAGTACTGAGGGAATGCTGCACTGTCAGAGGGTATGTACTGAGGGAGTGCCGCACTGTCAGAGGGTCAGTACTGAGGGAGTGCCGCACTGTCAGAGGGTCAGTACTGAGGGAGTGCCGTACTGTCAGAGGGTCAGTACTGAGGGAGTGCTGCACTGTCAGAGGGTCAGTACTGAGGGAGTGCTGTACTGTCAGAGGGTCAGTACTGAGGGAGTGCTGCACTGTCAGGGGGTCAGTACTGTGGGAGTGCTGCACTGTCAGAGGGTCAGTACTGAGGGAGTGCAGCACTGTCAGAGGGTCAGTACTGAGGGAGTGCTACACTGTCAGAGGGTCAGTACTGAGGGAGTGCTACACTGTCAGAGGGTCAGTACTGAGGGAGTGCTGCACTGTCAGAGGGTCAGTACTGAGGGAGTGCTGCACTGTCAGAGGGTCAGTACTGAGGGACTGCTGCACTGTCAGAGGCTCAGTACTGAGGGAATGCTGCACTGTCAGAGGGTATGTACTGAGGGAGTGCCGCACTGTCAGAGGTTCAGTGCTGAGGGAGTGCCGCACTGTCAGAGGGTCAGTACTGAGGGAGTGCTGCACTGTCAGAGGGTCAGTACTGAGGGAGTGCTGCACTGTCAGAGGGTCAGTACTGAGGGAGTGCTGTACTGTCAGAGGGTCAGTACTGTGGGACTGCTGCACTGTCAGGGGGTCAGTACTGTGGGAGTGCTGCACTGTCAGAGGGTCAGTACTGAGGGTGTGCTGCACTGTCAGAGGGTCAGTACTGAGGGAGTGCTGCACAGTCAGAGGGTCAGTACTCAGGGAGAGCTGCACAGTCAGAGGGTCAGTACTGAGGGAGTGCTGCACTGTCAGAGGGTCAGTACTGAGGGAGTGCTGCACTGTCAGAAGGTGAGGACTGAGGGAGGGCTGCACTGTCAGAGGGTCAATACTGAGGGAGTGCTGCACTGTCAGAGGGTCAGTACTGAGGGAGTGCTGCACTGTCAGAGGGTCAGTACTGAGGGAGTGCTGAACTGTCAGAGGGTCAGTACTGAGGGAGCGCTGCACTGTCAGAGGGTCAGTACTGAGGGAGTGCTGCACTGTCAGAGGGTCAATACTGAGAGAGTGCTGCACTGTCAGAGGGACAGTACTGAGGGAGTGCTGCACTGTCAGAGGTTCAGTACTGAGGGCGTGCTGCACTGTCAGAGGGTACGTACTGAGGGAGTGCTGCACTGTCAGAGGGTCAGTACTGAGGGAGTGCTGCACTGTCAGAAGGTGAGGACTGAGGGAGGGCTGCACTGTCAGAGGGTCAATACTGAGGGAGTGCTGCACTGTCAGAGGGTCAGTACTGAGGGCTGCTGCACTGTCAGAGGGTCAGTACTGAGGGAGTGCTGCACTGTCACAGGCTCAGTACTGAGGGACTGCTGCACTGTCAGAGGATCAGTACTGAGGCAGTGCTGCACTGTCAGAGGGTCAATACTGAGGGAGTGCTGCACTGTCAGAGGGACAATACTGAGGGAGTGCTGCACTGTCAGAGGGTCAGTACTGAGGAGGTGCTGCACTGTCAGAGGGTCAGTGCTCAGAAGACGCTGAACTGTCAGAGGGTCAATAGTGAGGGAGTGCTGCACTGTCAGAGGGACAGTACTGAGGGAGTGCTGCACTGTCAGAGGGTCAGTACTGAGGGAGTGCTGCACTGTCAGAGGGTCAGTACTGAGGGAATGCTGCACTGTCAGAGGGTAAGTACTGAGGGAGTGCTGCACTGTCAGAGGGTCAGTACTGAGGGAATGCTGCAATGTCAGAGGGTAAGTATTGAGGGAGTGCGGCACTGTCAGAGGGTCAGTACTGAGGGAGTGCTGCACTGTGAGATGGTCAGTACTGAGGGAGTGCTGCACTGTCAGAGGGTCAGTACTGAGGGAGTGCTGCACTGTCAGAGGGTGAGTACTGAGGGAGTGCTGCACTGTCAGAGGGTATGTACTGAGGGAGTGCGGCACTGTCAGAGGGTCAGTACTGAGGGAGTGCTGCACTGTGAGATGGTCAGTACTGAGGGAGTGCTGCACTGTCAGAGGGTCAGTACTGAGGGAGTGCTGCACTGTCAGAGGGTCAGTACTGAGGGAGTGCTGCACTGTCAGAGGGTCAGTACTGAGGGAATGCTGCACTGTCAGAGGGTATGTACTGAGGGAGTGCCACACTGTCAGAGGTTCAGTACTGAGGGAGTGCTGCACTGTCAGAGGGTCAGTACTGAGGGAGTGCCGCACTGTCAGAGGGTCAGTACTGAGGGAGTGCTGCACTGTCAGAGGGTCAGTACTGAGGGAGTGCTGCACTGTCAGAGGGTCAGTACTGAGGGAGTGCTGTACTGTCAGAGGGTCAGTACTGAGGGAGTGCTGCACTGTCAGGGGGTCAGTACTGTGGGAGTGCTGCACTGTCAGAGGGTCAGTCCTGAGGGAGTGCTGCACTGTCAGAGGGTCAGTACTGAGGGAGTGCTGCACTGTCAGAGGGTCAGTACTGAGGGAGTGCAGCACTGTCAGAGGGTCAGTACTGAGGGAGTGCTGCACTGTCAGAGGGTCAGTACTGAGGGAGTGCTGCACTGTCAGAGGGTCAGTACTGAGGGAATGCTGGACTGTCAGAGGGTATGTACTGAGGGAGTGCCGCACTGTCAGAGGTTCAGTACTGAGGGAGTGCCGCACTGTCAGAGGGTCAGTACTGAGGGAGTGCTGCACTGTCAGAGGGTCAGTACTGAGGGAGTGCTGCACTGTCAGAGGGTCAGTACTGAGGGAGTGCTGCACTGTCAGAGGGTCAGTACTGAGGGACTGCTGCACTGTCAGGGGGTCAGTACTGTGGGAGTGCTGCACTGTCAGAGGGTCAGTCCTGAGGGAGTGCTGCACTGTCAGAGGGTCAGTACTGAGGGAGTGCTGCACTGTCAGAGGGTCAGTACTGAGGGAGTGCTGCACTGTCAGAGGGTCAGTACTGAGGGTGTGCTGCACTGTCAGAGGGTCAGTACTGAGGAAGTGCTGCACAGTCAGAGGGTCAGTACTCAGGGAGAGCTGCACAGTCAGAGGGTCAGTACTGAGGGAGTGCTGCACTGTCAGAGGGTCAGTACTGAGGGAGTGCTGCACTGTCAGAAGGTGAGGACTGAGGGAGGGCTGCACTGTCAGAGGGTCAATACTGAGGGAGTGCTGCACTGTCAGAGGGTCAGTACTGAGGGAGTGCTGCACTGTCAGAGGGTCAGTACTGAGGGAGTGCTGAACTGTCAGAGGGTCAGTACTGAGGGAGTGCTGCACTGTCAGAGGGTCAATACTGAGAGAGTGCTGCACTGTGAGAGGGACAGTACTGAGGGAGTGCTGCACTGTCAGAGGGTCAGTACTGAGGGAGTGCTGCACTGTCAGAGGTTCAGTACTGAGGGAGTGCTGCACTGTCAGAGGGTACGTACTGCGGGAGAGCTGCACTGTCAGAGGGTCAGTACTGAGGGGTGCTGCACTGTCAGAGGGTCAGTACTGAGGGAGTGCTGCACTGTCACAGGCTCAGTAATGAGGGACTGCTGCACTGTCAGAGGATCAGTACTGAGGCAGTGCTGCACTGTCAGAGGGTCAGTACTGAGGGAGTGCTGCAATGTCAGAGGGTCAGTACTGATGGAGTGCTGCACTGTCAGAGGTGAGGACTGAGGGAGGGCTGCACTGTCAGAGGGTCAATACTGAGGGAGTGCTGCACTGTCAGAGGGACAGTACTGAGGGAGTGCTGCACTGTCAGAGGGTCAGTACTGAGGAGGTGCTGCACTGTCAGAGGGTCAGTGCTCAGGAGACGCTGAACTGTCAGAGGGTCAGTAGTGAGGGAGTGCTGCACTGTCAGAGGGACAGTACTGAGGGAGTGCTACACTCTCAGAGGGTCAGTACTGAGGGAGTGCTGCACTGTCAGAGGGTCAGTACTGAGGGAATGCTGCTCTGTCAGAGGGTAAGTACTGAGGGAGTGCTGCACTGTCAGAGGGTCAGTACTGAGGGAATGCTGCAATGTCAGAGGGTAAGTATTGAGGGAGTGCGGCACTGTCAGAGGGTCAGTACTGAGGGAGTGCTGCACTGTGAGATGGTCAGTACTGACGGAGTGCTGCACTGTCAGAGGGTCAGTACTGAGGGAGTGCTGCACTGTCACAGGGTCAGGACTGAGGGAGTGCTGCACTGTCAGAGGGTCAGTACTGAGGGAGTGCTGCACTGTCAGAGGGTCAGTACTGAGAGAGTGCTACACTGTCAGAGGGTCAGTACTGAGGGAGTGCTGCACTGTCAGAGGGTCAATACTGAGGGAGTGCTGCACTGTCAGAGGGTCAGTACTGAGGGAGTGCTGCACTGTCAGAGGGTCAGTACTGAGGAAGTGCTGCACTGTCAGAGGGTCAGTACTGAGGGAGTGCTGCACTGTCAGAGGGTCCGTGCTCAGGAGGCGCTGCACTGTCAGAGGGTCAGTACTGAGGGAGTGTTGCACTGTCGGAGGGACAGTACTGAGGGAGTGCTGCACTGTCAGAGGGTTAGTATTGAGGAAGTGCTGCACTGTCAGAGGGTCAGTACTGAGGGAGTGCTACACTGTCAGAGGTTCAGTATTGCGGGAATGCTGCACTATCAGAGGGTAAATACTGAGGGAGTTCTGCACTGTCAGAGGGTCAGTAATGAGGGAATGCTGCACGGTCAGAGGGTCAGTACTGAGGGAGTGCTGCACTGTCAGAGGGTATGTAGTGAGGGAGTGCCGCACTGTCAGAGGGTCAGTACTGAGGGAGTGCCGCACTGTCAGAGGGTCAGTACTGAGGGAGTGCTGCACTGTCAGAGGGTCAGTACTGAGGGAGTGCTGCACTGTCAGAGGGACAATACTGAGGGAGTGCTGCACTGTCAGAGGTGAGGACTGAGGGAGGGCTGCACTGTCAGAGGGTCAATACTGAGGGAGTGCTGCACTGTCAGAGGGACAATACTGAGGGAGTGCTGCACTGTCAGAGGGTCAGTACTGAGGAGGTGCTGCACTGTCAGAGGGTCAGTGCTCAGGAGACGCTGAACTGTCAGAGGGTCAGTAGTGAGGGAGTGCTGCACTGTCAGAGGGACAGTACTGAGGGAGTGCTACACTCTCAGAGGGTCAGTACTGAGGGAGTGCTGCACTGTCAGAGGGTCAGTACTGAGGGAATGCTGCTCTGTCAGAGGGTAAGTACTGAGGGAGTGCTGCACTGTCAGAGGGTCAGTACTGAGGGAATGCTGCAATGTCAGAGGGTAAGTATTGAGGGAGTGCGGCACTGTCAGAGGGTCAGTACTGAGGGAGTGCTGCACTGTGAGATGGTCAGTACTGACGGAGTGCTGCACTGTCAGAGGGTCAGTACTGAGGGAGTGCTGCACTGTCAGAGGGTCAGGACTGAGGGAGTGCTGCACTGTCAGAGGGTCAGTACTGAGGGAGTGCTGCACTGTCAGAGGGTCAGTACTGAGAGAGTGCTACACTGTCAGAGGGTCAGTACTGAGGGAGTGCTGCACTGTCAGAGGGTCAATACTGAGGGAGTGCTGCACTGTCAGAGGGTCAGTACTGAGGGAGTGCTGCACTGTCAGAGGGTCAGTACTGAGGAAGTGCTGCACTGTCAGAGGGTCAGTACTGAGGGAGTGCTGCACTGTCAGAGGGTCAATACTGAGGGAGTGCTGCACTGACAGAGGGTCAGTACTGAGGGAGTGCTGCACTGTCAGAGGGTCAGTACTGAGGAAGTGCTGCACTGTCAGAGGGTCAGTACTGAGGGAGTGCTGCACTGTCAGAGGGTCCGTGCTCAGGAGGCGCTGCACTGTCAGAGGGTCAGTACTGAGGGAGTGTTGCACTGTCGGAGGGACAGTACTGAGGGAGTGCTGCACTGTCAGAGGGTTAGTACTGAGGAAGTGCTGCACTGTCAGAGGGTCAGTACTGAGGGAGTGCTGCACTGTCAGAGGGTCAGTACTGAGGAAGTGCTGCACTGTCAGAGGGTCAGTACTGAGGGAGTGATGCACTGTCAGAGGGTCAGTACTGAGGGAGTGCTACACTGTCAGAGGTTCAGTATTGCGGGAATGCTGCACTATCAGAGGGTAAATACTGAGGGAGTTCTGCACTGTCAGAGGGTCAGTAATGAGGGAATGCTGCACGGTCAGAGGGTCAGTACTGAGGGAGTGCTGCACTGTCAGAGGGTATGTAGTGAGGGAGTGCCGCACTGTCAGAGGGTCAGTACTGAGGGAGTGCCGCACTGTCAGAGGGTCAGTACTGAGGGAGTGCTGCACTGTCAGAGGGTCAGTACTGAGGGAGTGCTGCAATGTCAGAGGGTCAGTACTGATGGAGTGCTGCACTGTCAGAGGTGAGGACTGAGGGAGGGCTGCACTGTCAGAGGGTCAATACTGAGGGAGTGCTGCACTGTCAGAGGGACAATACTGAGGGAGTGCTGCCCTGTCAGAGGGTCAGTACTGAGGAGGTGCTGCACTGTCAGAGGGTCAGTGCTCAGGAGACGCTGAACTGTCAGAGGGTCAGTAGTGAGGGAGTGCTGCACTGTCAGAGGGACAGTACTGAGGGAGTGCTACACTCTCAGAGGGTCAGTACTGAGGGAGTGCTGCACTGTCAGAGGGTCAGTACTGAGGGAATGCTGCTCTGTCAGAGGGTAAGTACTGAGGGAGTGCTGCACTGTCAGAGGGTCAGTACTGAGGGAATGCTGCAATGTCAGAGGGTAAGTATTGAGGGAGTGCGGCACTGTCAGAGGGTCAGTACTGAGGGAGTGCTGCACTGTGAGATGGTCAGTACTGACGGAGTGCTGCACTGTCAGAGGGTCAGTACTGAGGGAGTGCTGCACTGTCAGAGGGTCAGGACTGAGGGAGTGCTGCACTGTCAGAGGGTCAGTACTGAGGGAGTGCTGCACTGTCAGAGGGTCAGTACTGAGAGAGTGCTACACTGTCAGAGGGTCAGTACTGAGGGTGTGCTACACTGTCAGAGGTTCAGTATTGCGGGAATGCTGCACTATCAGAGGGTAAATACTGAGGGAGTTCTGCACTGTCAGAGGGTCAGTAATGAGGGAATGCTGCACGGTCAGAGGGTCAGTACTGAGGGAGTGCTGCACTGTCAGAGGGTATGTAGTGAGGGAGTGCCGCACTGTCAGAGGGTCAGTACTGAGGGAGTGCCGCACTGTCAGAGGGTCAGTACTGAGGGAGTGCTGCACTGTCAGAGGGTCAGTACTGAGGGAGTGCTGCAATGTCAGAGGGTCAGTACTGAGGGAGTGCTGTACTGTCAGAGGGTCAGTACTGAGGGAGTGCTGCACTGTCATAAAGAACAAAGAACAAAGAACAAAACAGCACGGGAAACAGGCCCTTCGGCCCAACGAGCCCGCGCCGCCGTCCCATGGTCAGTGACCTATTCATGACTCTAGTCTATGCCTACTGTGTGAGGATCAGGGAGGTCCAATATAGGGACAATTTGTTACCCAATCAATCAGCCTAAAAGCACATTTTTGGGATGTGGGAGGAAACCGGAGCACCCGGAGGAAACCCACGCAACCACGGGGAGAACGCACAAACTCCCACGGACACAGGCCCAACTCCATGTGTCCGCACAGCAACAGAGATAACCTCTGTGCTGCCATGATGCCCTCGAGATGGTAAGTGCCTGTGGATAAAAATTTCATTATTAAAGACTCTATACCCCTGAGACTAAACTGACCCCAAGCCTACAATGCTTAATAAGGCCTGCTATATCCCCCTATATGTAAACTGCTCATGTGGCTGTCCAAGTGACTCTTGAACAACCCTAGCGTGCCTGCTTCCACCACCTCACTCGGCAGTGCATTCCACATCCCCACTACCCTTTGTGTGAAAAACTGCCCTCTAACATTAGTCTTATATCTAGCCCCCCTCACCCTAAGCCCGTGACCCCTCGTTCTATCCATTTCTAATAGCGGAAAAAGCTTATCACCATCTACTCTATCTGTCCCCTTCATAATCTTATAAACCTCTATCAAATCCCCCCTCAGCCGACGTCTCTCAAGGGAAAACAGCCCAAGTGCGTTCAATCTTTCCTCGTAAGACAGCCCTTCCATACCAGGCAACATCCTGGTAAATCTCCTCTGCACTCTCTCCAGGATCTCTACATCCTTCCGGTAGTACGGCGACCAGAACTGGACGCAGTACTCCAGGTGAGGCCTAACCAACGTTCTATACAACTGCAACATCAGACTCCTACTCTTATATTCTATACCCCTTCCTATGAAGGCTAACATGCCATACGCTTTCCTCATCACATTCTGCACCTGCACCGACACCTTCAGGGACTTGTGTACCTGCACCCCCAGGTCTCTCTGCGTATCTATACTCCGGATAGTTCTACCTTTTATCATATAACTCCCTTCCACATTATTCCGGCCAAAGTGCATCACCTCGCATTTCTCCGGATTAAATTCCATTTGCCATCTATCTGCCCAATCTACCAGCCTATCTATGTCCTGTTGCATTGCCAGGCACTGCTCCTCAGTACCCGCCAATCCAACCAACTTAGTGTCATCAGCAAATTTGCTGATCACACCACCTACCCCCTCTTCCAAGTCATTAATGTATACTACAAATAGTAGAGGTCCTAGTACCGAGCCCTGCGGCACCCCACTGGTGACAGACCTCCAATTGGAAAAGGAGCCCTCCACTACTACCCGCTGTCTTCTCCTCCCAAGCCAGTTCTTCACCCATCTACATACCTGGCCTTGTATCCCATGAGCCTTCACCTTTTCTATCAGCCTACCATGAGGGACCTTGTCAAACGCCTTACTGAAATCCATATAGACAACATCAACGGCTTGTCCTTCGTCAACCGTTTTTGTCACCTCTTCAAAAAATTCCAACAGATTCGTAAGGCACGACCTCCCTGTAACGAAGCCATGCTGCGTATCCCTGATCAGATTGCAGCGCTCCAGATGCTCATACATCCTATCCTTGAGGATCCTCTCCATTATCTTGCCTATAACTGAAGTCAAGCTCACTGGCCTATAGTTCCCTGGGTTATCCCTCTGACCCTTCTTAAACAACGGTACAACATTTGCAATCCGCCAATCCTCTGGGACCTCACCTGTGTCCGAAGAAGAGACAAAGATTTGCGTCAGAGGCCCAGCAATTTCATCCCTCACCTCCCTTAGCAGCCTAGGATAGATGCCATCAGGCCCCGGAGATTTGTCTGTCTTTATAGTGTCTAAAAGTCCCAACACCTCTTCCCTCGTGATGACTATTTGTAGTGGTCTATATGTAGGACTATATGTAGTCCCATACATTTATAATTCTCCTCGCTTTCCTTCTTTGATGAGATATCAGTGTGATATGCTATTAGAACACTACTTTGGAATGATGCTCCCCTAGTATGGGATTGGGATGTTAAGGCAAGAAGACAAAGAATGGTGGCACAGTGGTTAGCACTGCAGCCTCACAATGCCAGGGACCCGGGTTCGATTCCTGGCTTGGGTGACGATGTGCGTGTGGAGTTTGCATATTCTCCCCGTGTCTGCGCGGGTTTCCTCCGGGTGCTCTAGTTTCCCCTCACAGTCCAAAGATGTGCGGGTTAGATTGTTGGGCTGTGCTAAATTGCCAGTTAGTGTCAGGAGAACCAGCAAGGTAAATGCATGGGCTATGGTGGGGGGATGTGGTCGGTGCAGATTCAATGGGCTAAATGACCTCCTTTTGTACGTAGGGGTTCTATCACAATAATCTAATATCAATTCTGGAAAAAGTTGTCAGTGATACAGCCTTACTGAACTCAGTGATGAGATAGTTGCTACGCACGCTGTGATATTTCAGCATCGTATGGCACTGGACTTTATCTTGGTAGCCAAGGGTGGAACATATGTTGTAATTGGGTCAGAGTGTTGCGCATATATACCGGATAATTCAGAGTCCATAACTAATCCAGCAGCTCACATTAAAAAGAATTTGAGAAACTCAAGCAGGCTTAAACCATCACGCTCGGGGGTTGGACTTCAGGCTGGCGAGGGGTCCCTGGGAACGTCAATGACACAAGAACTTGTATTATATTTTCATCGTGATCCTAGCATTCACTGTAATTCTGTACCTGCTCAAATGCTGCTGTGCACAAGTGTACACGGGGGGTGGGGGGGGCGGCTACAATAATAAGTGTGCGATAAGTGTGGAGAAAAGAGGATCCTGAATGCCAAATAACTATTCAAGAGTCGAGAATATTTACTTAAAAACATGGCCTAATCTTGGGCTGGCCAAGGGCCAAGATTGGGGGTTGTGGGGAATATATTTGCAGGGTTTAGGATAACCTGGGACTAAAAAGACTAAAGATTAAGATAAACTAATAGCGAGTGAATATAATATTGAAAAAGTACAAAGTACCTGGAGTTACAAAGGTACAGTTGGCATAGAAACACACAACCACTGTTAGAGAATTTAAACATTTTTGTTTGAAAATCATATTGTATCCTGTATTGAAGGCATACACCTTGGCTAATGACACTCTAGGCCATGATGGGATACAGCTGAACAAGAAGAACCACATTCCTTGAAAACAATACAGCGACTGAGAACTATCTTATCAGCTTTACAAAGTACAAGCTTCCCGGACTGTAGAATGAATAGAATAATTCAAATTAACTGATAAAGGCTTGCAAAGTAGACAGTGGAAAAGGAACTTTTGAACTCTATCGACCTACGTATTTGGATTGCTAGGAGGCAGTGGGGAAAGAACTTTTAAACCCTACAAACTCTCATGTTGCCAGATGAGAGTCGGCCAAGGTAAATGATTCATACTAGTAAGTGGCTCACATCCGGCTAGGATGAGCAAACATCTGGGTAAATGACTTTTGAAAAACTGTAATTGTACGACGATAAACAATGCAATTTAGAATCAGTTGGGCTGCCCCAAATCATTCTCCTACTTGTGTGAACCAGGCCAGGGAAACAATAAAGTATGTCTTCCACCAGAATTACTGTCTCCGTGAATTCTTTGTATTTGCTAAGCTGTAATTAATAAAGAGAAATCTCTCACAAGAAAGCCAGCGTAATACATATGTCTCTGAAAAACGCCAACAGAAATTGGCATTGCGAGCAGGGTCATTTATCGGATTCCAATCGCAAGACACGTCACCTAGATGGGTGAGTATTATTTTGTTTAACCCAATAGTTAGAGAAGATACATGTCAGGCTTTCAGAACCATAAGTTGAGCAACCCAACAAAAATAAGGGCGCTACGGACAATTGTATTTCTTAAGTGAAGTCATGTGAATGTATATGGGGATGGGGTTTTGGGGGGGGAGGGGGGGGTGCGGCAAAGACATACTTTTGCACTACCCTGAGTAGCAGAACTAAATAGCCACGCAAAGGGCCCTTGCTGTTTGTCATTTTCATAAATGACCTGGATGAGGAAGTGGAGGGATGGGTTAGTAAGTTCGCCGACGATATGAAGGTTGGTGGTGTTGTGGATGGTCTTGAGGGATGTCAGAACTTGCAGCGAGACATAGATAGGATGCAAGACTGGGCGGAGAAGTGGCAGATGGACTTCAATGTGGATAAATGTGTAGTGGTCCATTTTGGCAGGACCAACAGGGTGTAGGAGTACAATATCAAGGGTAGGAGTCTTAGCTGTGTTGAAGAGCAGAAGGACCTTGGGGTCCGGGTCCACAGGACTCTTAAATCAGCCTCGCAAGTGGAGGATGTGGTCAAGAAGGCGTATGGTGTACTGGCCTTCATTAATCAAGGGATTGAGTTTAGGAGTTGGGAGGTAATGCTGCAACTTTATAAGACCCTTGTCAGGCCCCACTTGGAGTACTGTGCGCAGTTCTGGTTGCCTCACTACAGGAAGGATGTGGAAGGTATTGAGAGAGTGCAGAGGAGATTTACAAGGATGTTGCCCGGAATGGGTGGCATGCCTTATGAAGATAGGTTGAGGGAGCTGGGATTCTTCTCCCTGGAGAGACGAAGGTTGAGAGGTGACCTGATAGAGGTCTATAAAATGTTGAGAGGAATAGATAGGGTGGATTCTCAGAGGCTATTTCCCAGGGCTGAAATGGTCGCTACGAGAGGACACAGGTTTAAGGTGCTGGGAAGCAAGTACAGAGGAGATGTTAAGGGTAAGTTTTTCACTCAGAGGGTGGTGAGTGAGTGGAATCGGCTGCAATCGGTGGTGGTAGAGGCGAACTCGCTGAGGTCTTTTAAAAGACTTCTGGATGAGTACATGGGATTTAATGGGATTGAGAGTTACAGATAGTTCTATGGCATGGTAGGTATGGATATGATTGGCGCAACTTGTGGACCGAAGGGCCTGTTTGTGCTGTAGTGTTCTATGTTCTATGTAGGGAATAGGGATATGCCCTAATACGGAGGAGGGGGGGGGAGGGAAAAGACAGACTTTTGCACTGTCCCAAATAGCAGAGCAACCCATCTAAGGACACACAGAATACAGAGGGAAGAGAGGCAGATTTCTATATCTCTTTCTCTGAGTAATAGAGCAACAGAAAAAGAGAATACGCTGCACAGCCATAGGATACTAGAGGGTGAGAGCGATGTGATATACTGATGTCAGCTGGCCCAGACACAGGGAATCTCCAACAGGCACCCAAAGGTGGTTCAATACAAGTAATAGTACCTGAACATGGAAAATTAATAAAGGAAATGTTAAAAAAAAGGATATGATTCGGAATCCCCTGAAGCTGAGCAAGCGGGTGGAGCAAATAAAGAATAACCCAGAAACGGTAGCAGTCATATTGGCAGCCTTGATGAAAAATCATCTCCAGATGGAAGCATATTGTAAGCAAACAGGTGCCGTTAAGACAGCACAGGAAGAAGAAACACGTACACCAGGAGAAGGATGGTGGCTGGTTCAAAGTACCCCTGACTCCCTGAAGTAGGAGAAAAAGGGGGGAAGGGATCAGGAGAGAAGGGATTGGGAAAGTGCACCAGAGGAAGTTGCTCAGTATGATAATATTTCCCCTTCCCTATAATACAACCACCCTGTCCACGGCCCCGGTTCATACTGTAGTGAAAACTCCTGTGAATGGAGGACTAGCCTCTATCATTACCCATGAGGTGCCAATGACCGAATCTGAAAAACAGCTGTTTATGGATAAGTTAGGTCTGTTGTGTCACGCCCACCAGAATTTGGCTTTTTGAGATGCGACGAACAAATTAAGAGAAGTTCACAATTTAACTTTGGATGAGGTGAGTTATTGGTGAAAGGGGAACTAACTGGGGCCAATATGGCACATGTTGCCCTCTGCCCTACAGAGGAGAGAATGGATAATGGAGAAATGTCCATCCACTCAGCAAAAGCATGAGGGATTTAAACAGGACTTAGGGCGAGCTCTACGTAGGGGACACACACCAACTGGACAAAGGTAACCCTCATTAAGCAGACCCCGAGGGAAACAGTGGAAGAATATGGGGAAAGAAATTCAAAGTAGATGAGAGAGGGATAATAGACCCTAGAAGAGATGATGAGATATTTTTGAACCTGTTTATAGATGGATTCAGTCCAACCCTGACTCGAATTGTAGAGAAGGGTCTCCCACTTGTTGGGAAATTATGAATTGGGCTATGAAAGCTGTACGCAATCATCAGAAGAACCCAAGATAAACCCAGTACAGATTGACAAGCCCCAATTCAGGGCTACAGGAGATCGTCTTGTGTGTGGAAAGAAAAGGCATAATGCTAGAAACTGTCAAAGCAAACTCACAGGAAAGGACATTTGATGCAGCAATTGCTACAAGTTAGGGGTTGTGCTGATAGTGTAGGAAGTGGGGAGGGGGGGTGCAGAGAAAGACAGGGTCTCAGGCCGACAAGATGGTCCTCGAGGCTTCACCTTAAGGTCCCGAACCCACCACAGCCAGAAATCCAGGCAATGGCAGCTGAGCTGCAGAAGTTGATGGGACAGAAATGACAATTAACGCTCCTTGGGTTCAGATCCCTGGGTATCTGAGGGAGCAATACTTGGGGGTCAGCCTTGTACCATGTTAATAACATCTGTAAATAGCTAGTTGAATTAGGGAGCATCTGTAAATTGAAAGTAGAATTCAGGAGTCTGTGCAAATAGGCAGTGGAAATAAGGGAGTGTGTGTAAATAGAAAACGAATTCGGGAGTGTGTGTAAATAGAGTGGATTTAGGGATCATTTGTTACTGGGGTGCAGAAACAGGGAGTGTGTGTAAATAGATAGTGGAATTGCGTGAAGTGGAAGTGGGTGTGCGTAAACTGGACCATCTCGAGGGCATCATGACAGCTCAGAGACTATCTCTGTTGCTGTGCGGGCACATGGATTTGGGCCTGTGTCCGTGGGAGTTTGCGCATTCTCCCTGTGGTTGCGTGGGTTTCCTCCGGGTGCTCCAGTTTCCTCCCACATCCCAAAAATGTGCTTTTAGGCTGATTGATTGGGTAACAAATTGTCCCTATATTGGACCTCCCTGATCCTCACACATTAGGCATAGACTAAAATTTAGTCAATAGGTCACTGACCATGGGACGGCGGCGCGGGCTCATTGGGCCGAAGGGCCTGTTTCCCGTGCTGTGTTGTTCTTTGTTCTTTATTCTTTGTAATTAGGGAGTGTGTGCAAACTGAAACACAGATAGGATGCAAGACTGGGCGGAGAAGTGGCAGATGGATTTCAAAGCAGGTAAATGTATAGTGATCCATTTTGGCAGGACCAATGGGATGAAGGAATACAATATCAAGGGTAGGAGTCTTAGCTGTGTTGAAGAGCAGAGGGGTCTTGGGGTCCGGGTCCATAGGACACTTAAATCGGCCTCGCAGGTGGAGGATGTGGTCAAGAAGGCATATGGTATACTGGCCTTCACTAATCGAGGGATTGAGTTTAGGAGTCGGGAGGTAATGCTTCAACTTTATAAGACCCTTGTTAGACCCCACTTGGAGTACTGTGCGCAGTTCTGGTTGCCTCACTACAGGAAGGACGTTGAAGCTATTGAAAGGGTGCAGAGGAGATCTACAAGGATGTTGCCTGGACTGGGAGGCATGCCTTATGAGGGAGCTAGGTCTCTTCTCCCTGGAGAGACGAAGGTTGAGAGGTGACCTGATAGAGGTTTATAAAATGTTGAGAGGAATAGATAGGGTGGATTATCGGAGGCTATTTCCCAGGGCTGAAATGGTCGCTATGAGAGGACACAGATTTAAGGTGCTGGGGAGCAGGTACAGAGGAGATGTTAGGGGTAAGTTTTTCACTCAGAGGGTGATGAGTGAGTGGAATCGGCTGCCGTCGGTGGTGGTAAAGGCGAACTCGCTGGGGTCTTTTAAAAGACTTCTGGATGAGTACATGGGATCTAATGGGATTGGGGGTTCAAGATAGGTCTATGGCTTAGTAGGTATAGATGTGATCGGCGCAACTTGTGGGCCGAAGGGCCTGTTTGCGCTGTAGTGTTCTATGTTCTATGAAAGAAGAGTTAGGTAGCGTTTGTAAATACAGAGTGAAGTTAGGGAGCATTTGCAAATAGAGAATGTAATTAAGGAGTGTGTGTAAATAGTGTGTGGAGTTAGAGTACGTGTGTAAATAGAGAGTGAAATTATGGAGTGTCTGTAAGCAAAGTGGTTTTAGAGAGCTTCTGTAAATAATCAAGGAGTATATGTAAATAGACAGTGAACTTTCTATTTACCATAGAAAGCTACCATAACTAATTTCCCATTGCAGGCCACTCACCAAACAATACAATTAAAAGGGGTAACAGTACTGCAGTATTTATTAAATACTGCATTAGAGATTGGGGATCGCGGGGAATGGGCCCAGACACATTCCAAACAAATCTTCTTCAAAACAAAACCTCCACAGAAAATATAAATGCTCGCACGATGCTGGAACTTAGTCCTTTTGTTTGGAGAATTGAAACTCTGGCTGGCCAGCAACTTTCAAGGTAGAGAGAATGCCACCACTGGCCTCCAGCTTTCAGCCAGAGACAGAATTCTCACCCTGGAAAGTTAAGAAGATCTGCTTCCTGCTAGCCAGTGGAATTTACAATACCAGGGAGAGAGAGAGAAACACTGCCATTCATCCTAATGTTCAAACACCTTCTAAACTAAAACAGCCCAAACAGGACTGAAAGAACTGTCACCTGGCCTGTCAATCATTGTTCCCCCAACAAAGCAAAAGGTCATAAAATACAGGCACTGCATAAGGCCCAGAGTAAAAATAAACAAACCCCCATTTAAACCATTGAAGCAGCAATATAAGGATTCTAAGCAGACAACTTGGCAACAGTGAAATAAACAAAGCTGCTTATAACAGCAGACAGCATGATTAAAAATACAGTAGCACAGCAGTGTCACAACACAATCCCTAATTACACTCTTTATTTTAGCACATGCTGTTATTCCACCCTGAATTTGTACACATTTCATAATGCCTCTTTCGATT
This sequence comes from Prionace glauca, assembly GCA_037974335.1. NCBI lineage: Eukaryota > Metazoa > Chordata > Chondrichthyes > Carcharhiniformes > Carcharhinidae > Prionace > Prionace glauca. Next base: position 151,568 of record JBBMRE010000068.1, read on the forward strand.
TACACATGCTCCCTAGATTCACTCCCTGTTTAAGACCACTTCCTATTTACAGGCCTTCTAAAAGTTCACTGTCTATTTACACATGCTCCTTGATTATTTACAGAAGCTCTCTAAAACCACTTTGCTTACAGATGCTCCATAATTTCACTCTCTATTTACACACGTACTCTAACTCCACACACTATTTACACACACTCCTTAATTACATTCTCTATTTGCAAATGCTCCCTAACTTCACTCTGTATTTACACAAACTACCTAACTCTTCTTTGTACGCACTCCCTAATTCCACTATCTATTTACACACACTCCCCGTTTCTGCACTCCCGTATCAGATCCATTCTATTTACTCACGCTTCTTATTTCACTTCCTATTTACACACACTCCCTATTTTCACTGCCTATTTACACACATTCCCGAGTTCAACTCTCAATTTACAGATGCTCCCTAATTCCACTAGCTATTTACAGATGCTCCCTAAGTCCAGTCTCTATTTACACACAAACCCTAACTCCACTCTCTAAGTATACATGCTCCCTAATTCCATTTTATTTACAAATGCTCCCTAAGTGCACTCTCTCTTTACACATGCTCCCACATCCCTCACTCTTTTTACTCACGCATACTAATTCCACTTTCTGTTAACACACATACCCTTACTCCACTCTGTCTTTACACACACTCCCTAATCGACTTTCTATTTACACACACTCTCTAATTTACTCTCATTTTAAACAGACACACTAATTCCACTCTCTGTATTTACATACTTCTTAATTTCTCTCTCTTTTACACATTCCACTCTCTATTAATACACATCCCATAATATTGCCTTTGATTTACACATGCTCCCCAAGTCCATTCCCTATTTACACACATTCTCTAATTCTCACTCAATTTATAGACGCTCCCTAATTCCACTCTCTATTTACAGATTGCTCCCTAATTATATTTCAAATGCAACAAATGCAATTTATTGCACTCTCTTTTCAGGCATGCTCCCTAGTTCCTCTTTCAATTTACACACACTCCCTAATTCTGCTCTCTACTTACACATGCTTCCTTAGTCAACTCCCTTTTTACACATGTCCTTAATTTCAAGTTCCATTTACACACATACTTAATTCCCCCTTTGCTTGATACACACTCCCTATTTCCACTCTCTATTTACACACACTCCCAAATTCCTCACTATATTTACTCACCTTCGTTAATTCATCTTTCTGTTAACACACATTCCCTTATCCCACCCACTCTTTACACACACTCCCTAATTCCATTCTATCTACATCCACTCCCTAATTCCACTTTCTATTTACACACACTCCCTAATTCCACTCACTCTTTACACACACTCCCTAATTCCATTCTATCTATAGCCACTCCCTCATTCCACTTTCTATTTACACACACTTCCTAATTCCACTCACTCTTAACACACACTCCTCAATTTCACTTTCTATTTACACACACTCCCTGATTACACTCATTCTTTACACACACTCCCTAATTCCCCTTTCTATTTACACATGTTCCCTAGTTTCACTGTCTCTTTACACACATTCCCGAATTCCACCCTCAATTTCACACATTCCATAATAACACTGTGAATGGTTTTGGTCCCCTTACCTAAGGGAAAGATATACTGGCAATAAGAGGCAGTCCAGACAAGGTTCACTGGGTTGATTCTGGGTGTGGAGGGATTTTCTTTTGAGGCAAGTAGTTGGGCCTGAACTTATTGGAGTTTAGAAGAATGAGGGGTGATCTTAGTGAGGGATAAGGGGGCGGCACGCTGCTGCTTCACAGCTCCAGGGTCCTGAGTTCGATTCCCGGCTCAGGTCACTGTCTGTGTGGAGTTTGCACATTCTCCTCGTGTCTGCGTGGGTTTCCTCCGGGTGCTCCGGTTCACTCCCACTGTACAAAGATGTGTGGGTTAGGTTGATTGGCCATGCTAAGAAATGGCCCCTTAGTGTCCAGGGATGTGGAGGTTAGAGGGATTAGTGGGTCTAATATGGGGGTGGGGCCTGGGTGGGATTGTGTTTGGTGCAGACTCGATGGGCTGAAGGGCCTCTTTCTACCCTGTAGGGTTCTGTGATTCTAAAGGATTCTCAGGGGGATTGTCAGGGTAGATGCTGAGAGGTTGTTTCCTCTTGGGAGAGAGTCTAGGACCAGAGGGCAGTATCTCAGAGTCAGGCGTCGCCCGTTTAAGATAGAGTTGAGGAAGAATTTCTTCTCTCAGAGGGTGGTAAATCTGTGGAATTCTTTACTGCAGAGATTTATACTGTCTGCGTCGTTAAGTGTGTTCAAGGCTGAGATAGTAAGAAGTCTCACAACACCAGGTTAGGAGGATTTTCAATCAGGAAGGAAACCAAAGGTTATGGGGATAAGGTGGGAAAACGGAGTTGATCACCCACTACACTCAGAGGGTGGTGGAATTGGCTGCCGTCGGTAGAGGCGAACATGCTGGGGTCTTTTAAGAGACTGCTGGATGAGTACATGAGATTTAAGGTCATAGACAGGCCTGATAGGTGTGGATATGATCAGTGCAACTTGTGGGCCGAAGGGCCTGTCTGAGCTGTGGTGTTCATAGAACACGACAGTGCAGAAAGAGGCCCTTCAGCCCATCGAGTCTGCACTGAGAACAATCCCACACAAGCCCTACCCCCATATCCCTACAGTTTATACCCACTAATCCGTCGAAACTACTCATTCCAGGACACTAAGGGGCAATTTCTTAGCGTGGCCAATCAACCTAATCCGCACATCTTTGGACTGTGGGAGGAAACTGGAGCACCCGGAGGAAACCCATGCAGACACGAGGAGAATGTGCAAACTCCACACAGACAGTGACCCCAGCTGGGAATCGAACCCAGGACCCTGGAGCTGTGAAGCAGCAGTGCTAACCACTGTGCTACCGTGCCGCCCATGTTCTACGTTCTATGTTCTACATCAGATCAGTCATGATCTCACTGAATGACAGAGCAGACCTGGTGAACTAAATGGCCTACTTCTGCTCCTGTTCCTTATGGTTGACTACCCATCATTACTTTTCAGGATGGTGGAAAGAGATTTTGTGTATGGGGAGGGCAGGGTGTGTCTGAATACAGATTTCTGATAGACAGGGGAATTGAGGGTTATGGGGAGAAGGCGGGAAAGCGGTCCACTTCAGATCAGCCATGATCTTATTGAATGGCGGGGCAGGCTTAAAGGGCTAGATGGCCTCCTCCAGCTCCCATTTCTTATGTTCTTAATATAAGCAGGTTCAGGCATTGCGGGGGGTGGGGGGGGGAGGAGAGGGGCAGTAAGGTGGTCTCCTGCATCAGCAGTCCCTGCTTAACTGCACTCGTCTGCCATGGATGTGGAGGCTTTGGAGAGGGTGCAGAGGAGGTTTACCAAGATGTTGCCTGGTATGGAGGGGAGGTCCTATGAGGAGAGACTGAGAGATTTGGGGTTGTTTTCGCTGGAAAGAAGGCGGCTAAGAGGGGATCTTATTGAAACATATAAGATGATTAGAGGTTTAGACAGGGTGGATAGTGATAGCCTTTTTCCTAGGATGGAGAAAGCTAGCACGAGGGGGCACGGCTCTAAATTAAGGGGGGGTAGTTATAGGACGAATGTCAGGGGTAGGTTCTTTACCCAGAGGGTGGTGAGGGACTGGAATGCCCTGCCAGCTGCAGTTGTAAATGCACCTAGTTTGGGGGCGTTTAAGAGATCCGTGGATAGGTTGATGGACGAAAAGGGATTGGTATAGGCTAGTGGGTCATTGTTTTTGTAACTGGTCGGCGCAACATCGTGGGCCGAAGGGCCTGTTCTGCGCTGTAATGTTCTATGTTCTATGTCTCCCTCCCCCGACCCACAAATCCACCCCCTTTAATGTCTGGTGAGTGCCAGGCCTTCCATTCCAGACCATTTTTGCAGAGAGCCCCCACCCCACGATGTTCCCCACCCCCCCCATCAAACTTTTGTATTCCAGAAATGACAAGAAAGCGCTGACCTCAGTAGCAAAGAAGTCCATAGAACCATAGAAAATTACAGCTCAGAAACAGGCCTTTTGGCCCTTCTTGTCTGTGCCGAACCATTTTTTGCCTCGTCCCACTGACCTGCTCTTGGACCATATCCCTCCTCACCCCTCTCATTCATGAACCCTCCAAGTTTTTCTTAAATGTTAAAAGTGACCCTGCATTTACCACTTTATCCGGCAGCTCATTCCACACTCCCACCACTCTCTGTGTGAAGAAGCCCCCCCTAATATTCCCTTTAAACTTTCCTCCTTTCACCCCTAACCCATGCCCTCTGGTTTTTTTCTCCACTAGCCTCAGTGGAAAAAGCCTGCTTGCATTCACTCTATCTGTACTCATCAAAATCTTATACACCTCTATCAAATCTCCCCTCATTCTTCTACACTGCAGGGAATAAAGTCCTAACCTATTCAATCTCTCTCTGTAATTCAGCTTCTCAAGTCCCAGCAACATCCTTGTGAACCTTCTCTGCACTTTTTGTAATAGTAACACTTTGGGGAATTTGATAAAGAAGGGAAAAACTTAGTAAAAAAGGGAAGATACAAACGCACAAGATTACAGTTACACAGTTAAAATTGTACTAAAGAACTTTGCTATACAGATGTATAAGTAAACATCCCAGGTCATGACCCCTTCCAGGTGTTTAACTATACACCCATAACATGATAAAAATCTGGTAATATTACAGGAGGAAAAATGCTGTCGCAGTCATTAGGTTCATAACTTCTCTAACCTGCAGTCTACTGTGGAATGCAACAATGCTGGAGGGTCAGTACTGAGGGAGTGCTGCACTGTCAGAGGGTCAGTACTGAGGGAGTACAGCACTGTCAGAGGGTCAGTACTGAGGGAGTGCTGCACTGTCAGAGGGTCAGTACTGAGGGAGTGCTGCACTGTCAGAGGGTCAGTACTGAGGGAGTGCTGCACTGTCAGAGAGCAGTACTGAGGGAGTGCTGCACTGTCACAGGGTCAGTACTGAGGGAGTGCTGCACCGTCACAGGGTCAGTACTGAGGGAGTGCTGCACTGTCAGAGGGTCAGTACTGAGGGAGTGCTGCACTGTCAGAGGGTCAGTACTGAGGGAGTGCTGCACTGTCAGAGGGTCAGTACTGAGGGAGTGCTGCACTGTCAGAGAGCAGTACTGAGGGAGTGCTGCACTGTCACAGGGTCAGTACTGAGGGAGTGCTGCACTGTCAGAGGGTCAATACTGAGGGAGTGCTGCACTATCAGAGGGTCAGTACTGAGGGAGTGCTGCACTGTCAGACGGTTCGGACTGAGGGAGTGCTGCACTGTCAGAGGGTCAGTACTGAGGGAGTGCTGCACTGTCAGACAGTTCGGACTGAGGGAGTGCTGCACTGTTAGAGGGTCAGTACTGGGGGAGTGCGGCACTGTCAGAGGGTCTACACTGAGGGAGTGCTGCACTGTCAGAGTGTCAGTACTGAGGGAGTGCTGCACTGTCAGAGGGTCAGTACTGAGGGAGTGCTGCACTGTCACAGGGTCAGTACTGAGGGAGTGCTGCACTGTCAGAGGGTCAGTCCTGAGGGAGTGCTGCACTGTCAGAGGGTCAGTACTGAGGGAGTGCTGCACTGTCAGAGGGTCAGTACTGAGGGAGTGCTGCACTGTCAGAGAGCAGTACTGAGAGAGTGTTGCACTGTCAGAGCGTCAGTACTGAGGGAGTGCTGCACTGTCAGACAGTCAGTACTGAGGGAGTACTGCGCTGTCAGAGGGTCAGTACTGAGGGAGTGCCGCACTGTCAGAGGGTCAGTACTGAGGGAGTGCTGCACTGTCAGACGGTTCGGACTGAGGGAGTGCTGCACTGTCAGAGGGTCAGTACTGAGGGAGTGCTGCACTGTCAGACAGTTCGGACTGAGGGAGTGCTGCACTGGTAGAGGGTCAGTACTGGGGGAGTGCGGCACTGTCAGAGGGTCTACACTGAGGGAGTGCTGCACTGTCAGAGTGTAGGTACTGAGGGAGTGCTGCACGTTCAGATGGTCAGTACTGAGGGAGTGCTGCACTGTAGAGGGTCAGTACTGAGGAAGCGCTGCACTGTCAGAGGGTCAGTACTGAGGGAGTGCTGCACTGTCAGAGGGTCAGTACTGAGGGAGTGCTGCCCTGTCAGAGGGTCAGGACTGAGGGGGTTCTGCACTGTCAGACGGTGAGTACCGAGGGAGTGCTGCACTGTCAGAGGGTCAGTACTGAGGGAGTGCTGCTCTGTCAGAGGGTCAGGACTGAGGGAGTGAAGCACTGGCAGAGAGTCAGTACTGATGGAGTGCTGCACTGTCAGAGGGTCAGTACTGAGGGGGTTCTGCACTGTCAGACGGTCAGTACTGAGGCAGTGCTGCACTGTCAGAGGGTCAGTACTGAGGGAGTGCTGCACTGTCAGAGGGTCAGTATTGAGGGAGTGCTGAACTGTAAGAGGGTCAGTACTGAGGGAGTGCTGCACTGTCAGAGGGTCAGAACTGAGGGAGCGCTGAACTGTCAGAGGGTCAGTACTGAGGGAGTGCTGCACTGTCAGAGAGTCAGTACTGAGGGAGTGCTGCACTGTCAGAGGGTCAGTACTGAGGGAGTGCTGCACTGTCAGAGGGTCAGAACTGAGAGAGTGCTGAACTGTCAGAGGGTCAGTACTGAGGGAGTGCTGCACTGTCAGAGAGTCAGTACTGAGGTAGTGCTGCACTGTCAGAGGGTCAGTACTGAGGGAGTGCTGCACTGTCAGAGGGTCAGTACTGAGGGAGTGCTGCACTGTCAGAGAGCAGTACTGAGAGAGTGTTGCACTGTCAGAGCGTCAGTACTGAGGGAGTGCTGCACTGTCAGAGGGTCAGTACTGAGGGAGTGCTGCACTGTCAGAGAGTCAGTAACTGCAGGAGGGCTGCACTGTCAGAGGGTCAGTACTGAGGGAGTGCTGCACTGTCAGAGGGTCAGTACTGAGGGAGTGCTGCACTGTCACAGGGTCAGTACTGAGGGAGTGCCGGACTGTCGGAGGATAAGTGCTGAGGGAGTGCCGCACTGTCAGAGGGTCAGTACTAAGTGAGTGCTGCATTGTCAGACAGTCAGTACTGAGGGAGTACTGCGCTGTCAGAGGGTCAGTACTGAGGGAGTGCCGCACTGTCAGAGGGTCAGTACTGAGGGAGTGCTGCACTGTCAGACGGTTCGGACTGAGGGAGTGCTGCACTGTCAGAGGGTCAGTACTGAGGGAGTGCCGCACTGTCGGAGGGTCAGTACTGAGGGAGTGCTGCACTGTCAGACAGTTCGGACTGAGGGGGTGCTGCACTGTTAGAGGGTAAGTACTGGGGGAGTGCGGCACTGTCAGAGGGTCTACACTGATGGAGTGCTGCACTGTCAGAGTGTCAGTACTGAGAGAGTACTGCACTGTCAGAGGGTCAGTACTGAGGGAGTGCTGCACTGTCAGAGAGTCAGTACTGAGGGAGTGCTGCACTGTCAGAGGGTCATTACAGAGGGAGTGCTGCACTGTCAGAGGGTCAGTACTGAGGGAGTGCTGCACTGTCAGAGGGTCAGTACTGAGGGAGCGCTGCACTTTCAGATGGTCAGTACTGAGGGAGTGCTGCACTGTCAGATGGTCAGTACTGAGGGAGTGCTGCACTGTCAGAGGGTCAGTAATGAGGGAACGCTGAACTGTCAGGAGGTCACTACTGAGGGAGTGCTGGACTGTCAGAGGGTCAGTACTGAGGCAGTGCCGGACTGTCGGAGGATAAGTGCTGAGGGAGTGCCGCACTGTCAGAGGGTCAGTACTAAGTGAGTGCTCATTGTCAGACAGTCAGTACTGAGGGAGTACTGCGCTGTCAGAGGGTCAGTACTGAGGGAGTGCCGCACTGTCAGAGGGTCAGTACTGAGGGAGTGCTGCACTGTCAGACGGTTCGGACTGAGGGAGTGCTGCACTGTCAGAGGGTCAGTACTGAGGGAGTGCCGCACTGTCGGAGGGTCAGTATTGAGGGAGTGCTGCACTGTCAGACAGTTCGGACTGAGGGAGTGCTGCACTGTTAGAGGGTCAGTACTGGGGGAGTGCGGCACTGTCAGAGGGTCTACACTGAGGGAGTGCTGCACTGTCAGAGTGTCAGTACTGAGGGAGTGCTGCACGTTCAGATGGTCAGTACTGAGGGAGTGCTGCACTGTAAAGGGTCAGTACTGACGGAGCGCTGCACTGTCAGAGGGTCAGTACTGAGGGAGTGATGCACTGTAAAGGGTCAGTACTGAGGGAGTGCTGCACTGTCAGAGGGTCAGGACTGAGGGGGTTCTGCACTGTCAGACGGTGAGTACCGAGGGAGTGCTGCACTGTCAGAGGGTCAGGACTGAGGGAGTGATGCACTGGCAGAGAGTCAGTACTGACGGAGTGCTGCACTGTCAGAGGGTCAGTACTGAGGGGGTTCTGCACTGTCAGACGGTCAGTACTGAGGGAGTGATGCACTGTCAGAGGGTCAGTACTGAGAGAATGCTGCACTGTCAGAGGGTCAGTACTGAGGGAGTGCTGCACTGTCAGAAGGTCAGTACTGAGGGAGTGCTGCACTGTCAGAGGATCATTACTGAGGGAGTGTTGCACTGTCAGAGGGTCAGTACTGAGGGAGTGCTGCACTGTCAGAGGGTCATTACTGACGGAGTCTTGCACTGTCAGAGGTTCAGTACTGAGGGAGTGCTGCACTGTTTGAGAGTCGTACTGAGGGAGTGCTGCACTGTCAGAGGGACAGTACTGAGGGAGTGCTGCTCTGTCAGAGTGTCAGTACTGAGGGAGTGCTGCACTGTCAGAGGGTCAGTATTGAGGGAGTGCTGAACTGTCAGAGGATCAGTACTGAGGGAGTGCTGCACTGTCAGAGGGTCAGAACTCAGGGAGTGCTGAACTGTCAGAGGGTCAGTACTGAGAGAGTGCTGCACTGTCAGTGAGTCAGTACTGAGGGAGTGCTGCACTGTCAGAGGGTCAGTACTGAGGGAGTGCTGCACTGTCAGAGGGTCAGAACTCAGGGAGTGCTGAACTGTCAGAGGGTCAGTACTGAGAGAGTGCTGCACTGTCAGTGAGTCAGTACTGAGGGAGTGCTGCACTGTCAGAGGGTCAGTACTGAGGGAGTGCTGCACTGTCAGAGGGTCAGAACTGAGGGAGTGCTGAACTGTCAGAGGGTCAGTACTGAGGGAGTGCTGCACTGTCAGAGAGTCAGTACTGAGGGAGTGCTGCACTGTCAGAGGGTCAGTACTGAGGGAGTGCTGCAATGTCAGAGGGTCAGTACTGAGGGAGTGCTGCACTGTCAGAGAGTCAGTACTGAGGGAGTGCTGCACTGTCAGAGGGTCAGTACTGAGGGAGTGCTGCACTGTCAGAGGGTCAGTACTGAGGGAGTGCTGCACTGTCAGAGGGTCAGTACTGAGGGAGTGCTGCACTGTCACAGGGTCAGTACTGAGGGAGTGCTGCACTGTCAGAGAGCAGTACTGAGAGAGTGTTGCACTGTCAGAGCGTCAGTACTGAGGGAGTGCTGCACTGTCAGAGGGTCAGTACTGAGGGAGTGCTGCACTGTCAGACAGTCAGTACTGAGGGAGTACTGCGCTGTCAGAGGGTCAGTACTGAGGGAGTGCCGCACTGTCAGAGGGTCAGTACTGAGGGAGTGCTGCACTGTCAGACGGTTCGGACTGAGGGAGTGCTGCACTGTCAGAGGGTCAGTACTGAGGGAATGCTGCACTGTCAGACAGTTCGGACTGAGGGAGTGCTGCACGGTCAGAGGGTCAGTACTGACGGAGCGCTGCACTGTCAGAGGGTCAGTACTGAGGGAGTGCTGCACTGTCAGAGGGTCAGTACTGAGGGAGTGCTGCCCTGTCAGAGGGTCAGGACTGAGGGGGTTCTGCACTGTCAGATGGTGAGTACCGAGGGAGTGCTGCACTGTCAGAGGGTCAGTACTGAGGGAGTGCTGCACTGTCAGAGGGTCAGTACTGAGGGAGTGATGCACTGTCAGAGGGTCAGTACTGAGGGAGTGCTGCACTGTCAGAGGGTCAGTACTGAGGGAGTCTTGCACTGTCAGAGGGTCAGTACTGAGGGAGTGCAGCACTGTTTGAGAGTCGTACTGAGGGAGTGCTGCACTGTCAGAGGGTCAGTACTGAGGGAGTGCTGCTCTGTCAGAGTGTCAGTACTGATGGAGTGCTGCACTGTCAGAGGGTCAGTATTGAGGGAGTGCTGATCTGTCAGAGGGTCAGCACTGAGGGAGTGCTGCACTGTCAGAGGGTCAGAACTGAGGGAGTGCTGAACTGTCAGAGGGTCAGTACTGAGGGAGTGCTGCACTGTCAGAGAGTCAGTACTGAGGGAGTGCTGCACTGTCAGAAGGTCAGTACTGAGGGAGTGCTGCACTGTCAGAGGGTCAGAACTGAGGGAGTGCTGAACTGTCAGAGGGTCAGTACTGAGGGAGTGCTGCACTGTCAGAGAGTCAGTACTGAGGGAGTGCTGCACTGTCAGAGGGTCAGTACTGAGGGAGTGCTGCACTGTCAGGGGGTCAGTACTGAGGGAGTGCTGCACTGTCATAGGGTCAGTACTGAGGGAGTGCCGCACTGTCACAGGGTCAGTACTGAGGGAGTGCTGCACTGTCAGAGAGCAGTACCGAGAGAGTGTTGCAATGTCAGAGCGTCAGTACTGAGGGAGTGCTGCACTGTCAGAGGGTCAGTACTGAGGGAATGCTGCAGTGTCAGAGGGTCAGTACTGAGGGAGTGCTGCACTGTCAGAGAGTCAGTAACTGCAGGAGGGCTGCTCTGTCTGAGGGTCAGTACTAAGGGAGTGCTGCACTGTCAGAGGGTCAGTACTGAGGGAGTGCTGCACTGTCACAGGGTCAGTACTGAGGGAGTGCCGGACTGTCGGAGGATAAGTGCTGAGGGAGTGCCGCACTGTCAGAGGGTCAGTACTGAGGGAGTGCTGCACTGTCAGACAGTTCGGACTGAGGGAGTGCTGCACTGTTAGAGGGTGAGTACTGAGGGAGTGCTGCACTGTCAGACGGTTTGGACTGAGGGACTGCTGCACTGTCAGAGGGTCAGTACTGAGGGAGTGCTGCACTGTCAGACGGTTCGGACTGAGGGACTGCTGCACTGTCAGAGGGTCAGTACTGAGGGAGTGCCGCACTGTCGGAGGGTCAATACTGAGGGAGTGCTGCACTGTCAGACAGTTCGGACTGAGGGAGTGCTGCACTGTTAGAGGGTGAGTACTGAGGGAGTGCTGCACTGTCAGGGGGTCAGTACTGAGGGAGTGCTGCACGTTCAGATGGTCAGTACTGAGGGAGTGCTGCACTGTCAGAGGGTCAGTACTGAGGGGGTGCTGCACTGTCAGGGGGTCAGTACTGAGGGAGTGCTGCACGTTCAGATGGTCAGTCCTGGGGGAGTGCGGCACTGTCAGAGGGTCTACACTGATGGAGTGCTGCACTGTCAGAGTGTCAGTACTGAGGGAGTGCTGCACTGTAGAGGGTCAGTACTGATGGAGCGCTGCACTGTCAGAGGGTCAGTACTGAGGGTGTGCTGCACTGTCAGAGGGTCAGTACTGAGGGAGTGCTGCCCTGTCAGAGGGTCAGGACTGAGGGGGTTCTGCACTGTCAGACGGTGAGTACCGAGGGAGTGCTGCACTGTCAGAGGGTCAGGAGTGAGGGAGTGATGCACTGGCAGAGGGTCAGTACTGAGGGATTGCTGAACTGTGAGAGGGTCAGTACTGAGGGAGTGCAGCACTGTCAGAAGGTCAGCACTGAGGGAGTGTTGCACTGTCAGAGGGTCAGTACTGAGGGAGTGCTGCACTGTCAGAGGGTCAGTACTGAGGGAGTGCTGCACTGTTTGAGAGTCGTACTGAGGGAGTGCTGCACTGTCAGAGGGTCAGTACTGAGGGAGTGCTGCTCTGCCAGAGTGTCAGCAATGAGGGAGTGCTACACTGACAGAGGGTCAGTATTGAGGGAGTGCTGAACTGTCAGAGGGTCAGTACTGAGGGAGTGCTGCACTGTCAGAGGGTCAGAACTGAGGGAGTGCTGAACTGTCAGAGGGTCAGTACTGAGGGAGTGCTGCACTGTCAGAGGGTCAGTACTGAGGGAGTGCTGCACTGTCAGAGGGTCAGAACTGAGGGAGTGCTGAACTGTCAGAGAGTCAGTACTGAGGGAGTGCTGCACTGTCAGAAGGTCAGTACTGAGGGAGTGCAGCACTGTTTGAGAGTCGTACTGAGGGAGTGCTGCACTGTCAGAGGGTCAGTACTGAGGGAGTGCTGCTCTGTCAGAGTGTCAGTACTGAGGGAGTGCTGCACTGTCAGAGGGTCAGTATTGAGGGAGTGCTGAACTGTCAGAGGGTCAGTACTGAGGGAGTGCTGCACTGTCAGAGGGTCAGAACTGAGGGAGTGCTGAACTGTCAGAGGGTCAGTACTGAGGGAGTGCTGCACTGTCAGAGAGTCAGTACTGAGGGAGTGCTGCACTGTCAGAAGGTCAGTACTGAGGGAGTGCTGCACTGTCAGAGGGTCAGAACTGAGGGAGTGCTGAACTGTCAGAGGGTCAGTACTGAGGGAGTGCTGCACTGTCAGAGAGTCAGTACTGAGGGAGTGCTGCACTGTCAGAGGGTCAGTACTGAGGGAGTGCTGCACTGTCAGAGGGTCAGTACTGAGGGAGTGCTGCACTGTCAGAGGGTCAGTACTGAGGGAGTGCTGCACTGTCAGAGGGTCAGTACTGAGGGAGTGCTGCACTGTCACAGGGTCAGTACTGAGGGAGTGCTGCACTGTCAGAGAGCAGTACTGAGAGAGTGTTGCACTGTCAGAGCGTCAGTACTGAGGGAGTGCTGCACTGTCAGAGGGTCAGTACTGAGGGAATGCTGCACTGCAGAGGGTCAGTACTGAGGGAGTGCTGCACTGTCAGAGAGTCAGTAACTGCAGGAGGGCTGCTCTGTCAGAGGGTCAGTACTGAGGGAGTGCTGCACTGTCAGAGGGTCAGTACTGAGGGAGTGCTGCACTGTCAGAGGGTCAGTACTGAGGGAGTGCCGGACTGTCGGAGGATAAGTGCTGAGGGAGTGCCGCACTGTCAGAGGGTCAGTACTAAGTGAGTGCTGCATTGTTCGGACTGAGGGACTGCTGCACTGTCAGAGGGTCAGTACTGAGGGAGTGCCGCACTGTCAGAGGGTCAGTACTGAGAGAGTGCTGCACTGTCAGACGGTTCGGACTGAGGGAGTGCTGCACTGTTAGAGGGTCAGAACTGAGGGAGTGCTGAACTGTCAGAGGGTCAGTACTGAGGGAGTGCTGCACTGTCAGAGAGTCAGTACTGAGGGAGTGCTGCACTGTCAGAGGGTCAGTACTGAGGGAGTGCTGCACTGTCAGAGAGTCAGTGCTGAGGGAGTGCTGCACTGTCAGAGGGTCAGTACTGAGGGAGTGCTGCACTGTCAGAGGGTCAGAACTGAGGGAGTGCTGAACTGTCACAGGGGCAGTACTGAGGGAGTGCTGCACTGTCAGAGAGTCAGTACTGAGGGAGTGCTGCACTGTCAGAGGGTCAGTACTGAGGGAGTGCTGCACTGTCAGAGGGTCAGTACTGAGGGAGTGCTGCACTGACAGAAGGTCAGTACTGAGGGAGTGCTGCACTGTCAGAGGGTCAGTACGGAGGGAGTGCTGCACTGTCAGAGGGTCAGTACTGAGGGAGTGCTGCACTGTCAGAGAGCAGTACTGAGAGAGTGTTGCACTGTCAGAGCGTCAGTACTGAGGGAGTGCTGCACTGTCAGAGGGTCAGTAATGAGGGAATGCTGCAGTGTCAGACGGTCAGTACTGAGGGAGTGCTGCACTGTCAGAGAGTCAGTACTGAGGGAGTGCTGCACTGTCACAGGGTCAGTACTGAGGGAGTGCCGGACTGTCGGAGGATAAGTGCTGAGGGAGTGCCGCACTGTCAGAGGGTCAGTACTAAGTGAGTGCTGCATTGTCAGACAGTCAGTACTGAGGGAGTACTGCGCTGTCAGAGGGTCAGTACTGAAGGAGTGCCGCACTGTCAGAGGATCAGTACTGAGGGAGTGCTGCACTGTCAGACGGTTCGGACTGAGGGACTGCTGCACTGTCAGAGGGTCAGTACTGAGGGAGTGCCGCACTGTCGGAGGGTCAGTACTGAGGGAGTGCTGCACTGTCAGAGGGTCAGTACTGAGGGAGTGCTGCCCTGTCAGAGGGTCAGGACAGAGGGAGTGCAGCACTGTCAGAAGGTCAGCACTGAGGGAGTGTTGCACTGTCAGAGGGTCATTACTGAGGGAGTGCTGCACTGTCAGAGGGTCAGTACTGAGGGAGTGCTGCACTGTTTGAGAGTCGTACTGAGGGAGTGCTGCACTGTCAGAGGGTCAGTACTGAGGGAGTGCTGCTCTGCCAGAGTGTCAGTACTGAGGGAGTGCTACACTGTCAGAGGGTCAGTATTGAGGGAGTGCTGAACTGTCAGAGGGTCAGTACTGAGGGAGTGCTGCACTGTCAGAGGGTCAGAACTGAGGGAGTGCTGAACTGTCAGAGGGTCAGTACTGACGGAGTGCTGCACTGTCAGAGAGGCAGTACTGAGGGAGTGCTGCACTGTCAGAGGGTCAGTACTGAGGGAGTGCTGCACTGTCAGAGGGTCAGAACTGAGGGAGTGCTGAACTGTCAGAGAGTCAGTACTGAGGGATTGCTGCACTGTCAGAAGGTCAGTACTGAGGGAGTGCAGCACTGTTTGAGAGTCGTACTGAGGGAGTGCTGCACTTTCAGAGGGTCAGTACTGAGGGAGTGCTGCTCTGTCAGAGTGTCAGTACTGAGGGAGTGCTGCACTGTCAGAGGGTCAGTATTGAGGGAGTGCTGAACTGTCAGAGGGTCAGTACTGAGGGAGTGCTGCACTGTCAGAGGGTCAGAACTGAGGGAGTGCTGAACTGTCAGAGGGTCAGTACTGAGGGAGTGCTGCACTGTCAGAGAGTCAGTACTGAGGGAGTGCTGCACTGTCAGAGGGTCAGTACTGAGGGAGTGCTGCACTGTCAGAGGGTCAGAACTGAGGGAGTGCTGAACTGTCACAGGGGCAGTACTGAGGGAGTGCTGCACTGTCAGAGAGTCAGTACTGAGGGAGTGCTGCACTGTCAGAGGGTCAGTACTGAGGGAGTGCTGCACTGTCAGAGGGTCAGTACTGAGGGAGTGCTGCACTGTCAGAGGGTCAGTACTGAGGGAGTGCTGCACTGACAGAAGGTCAGTACTGAGGGAGTGCTGCACTGTCAGAGGGTCAGTACGGAGGGAGTGCTGCACTGTCAGAGGGTCAGTACTGAGGGAGTGCTGCACTGTCAGAGAGCAGTACTGAGAGAGTGTTGCACTGTCAGAGCGTCAGTACTGAGGGAGTGCTGCACTGTCAGAGGGTCAGTAATGAGGGAATGCTGCAGTGTCAGACGGTCAGTACTGAGGGAGTGCTGCACTGTCAGAGAGTCAGTACTGAGGGAGTGCTGCACTGTCACAGGGTCAGTACTGAGGGAGTGCCGGACTGTCGGAGGATAAGTGCTGAGGGAGTGCCGCACTGTCAGAGGGTCAGTACTAAGTGAGTGCTGCATTGTCAGACAGTCAGTACTGAGGGAGTACTGCGCTGTCAGAGGGTCAGTACTGAAGGAGTGCCGCACTGTCAGAGGGTCAGTACTGAGGGAGTGCTGCACTGTCAGACGGTTCGGACTGAGGGACTGCTGCACTGTCAGAGGGTCAGTACTGAGGGAGTGCCGCACTGTCGGAGGGTCAGTACTGAGGGAGTGCTGCACTGTCAGAGGGTCAGTACTGAGGGAGTGCTGCCCTGTCAGAGGGTCAGGACAGAGGGGGTTCTGCACTGTCAGACGGTGAGTACCGAGGGAGTGCTGCACTGTCAGAGGGTCAGGACTGAGGGAGTGATGCACTGGCAGAGAGTCAGTACTGATGGAGTGCTGCACTGTCAGAGGGTCAGTACTGATGGAATGCTCCACTGTCAGACGGTCAGTACTGGGGGTAGTGATGCACTGTCAGAGGGTCAGTACTGAGGGATTGCTGAACTGTCAGAGGGTCAGTACTGAGAGAATGCTGCACTGTCAGTGGGTCAGTACTGAGGGAGAGCAGCACTGTCAGAAGGTCAGCACTGAGGGAGTGTTGCACTGTCAGAGGGTCAGTACTGAGGGAGTGCTGCACTGTCAGAGGGTCAGTACTGAGGGAGTGCTGCACTGTTTGAGAGTCGTACTGAGGGAGTGCTGCACTGTCAGAGGGTCAGTACTGAGGGAGTGCTGCTCTGCCAGAGTGTCAGTACTGAGGGAGTGCTGCACTGTCAGAGGGTCAGAACTGAGGGAGTGCTGAACTGTCAGAGGGTCAGTACTGAGGGAGTGCTGCACTGTCAGAGAGGCAGTACTGAGGGAGTGCTGCACTGTCAGAGGGTCAGTACTGAGGGAGTGCTGCACTGTCAGAGGGTCAGAACTGAGGGAGTGCTGAACTGTCAGAGAGTCAGTACTGAGGGAGTGCTGCACTGTCAGAGGGTCAGTACTGAGGGAGTGCTGCACTGTCAGAGGGTCAGTACTGAGGGAGTGCTGCACTGTCAGAGGGTCAGTACTGAGGGAGTGCTGCACTGTCACAGGGTCAGTACTGAGGGAGTGCTGCACTGTCAGAGAGCAGTACTGAGAGTGTGTTGCACTGTCAGAGCGTCAGTACTGAGGGAGTGCTGCACTGTCAGAGGGTCAGTACTGAGGGAGTGCTGCACTGTCAGAGGGTCAGTACTGAGGGAGTGCTGCACTGTCAGAGGGTCAGTACTGAGGGAGTGCTGCACTGTCACAGGGTCAGTACTGAGGGAGTGCTGCATTGTCAGAGGGTCAGTACTGAGGCAGTGCTTCACAGTCAGATGGTCAGTACTGAGAGAGTGCATCACTGTCAGAGGTTCAGTACTGAGGGAGTGCTGCACTGTCAGAGGGTGAGTACTGAGGGAGTGCTGCACTGTCAGGGGGTCGGTACTGAGGGAGTGCTGCACTGTCAGAGGGTCAGTACTGAGGGAATGCTGCACTGCAGAGGGTCAGTACTGAGGGAGTGCTGCACTGTCAGAGAGTCAGTAACTGCAGGAGGGCTGCTCTGTCAGAGGGTCAGTACTGAGGGAGTGCTGCACTGTCAGAGGGTCAGTACTGAGGGAGTGCTGCACTGTCAGAGGGTCAGTACTGAGGGAGTGCCGGACTGTCGGAGGATAAGTGCTGAGGGAGTGCCGCACTGTCAGAGGGTCAGTACTAAGTGAGTGCTGCATTGTTCGGACTGAGGGACTGCTGCACTGTCAGAGGGTCAGTACTGAGGGAGTGCCGCACTGTCAGAGGGTCAGTACTGAGAGAGTGCTGCACTGTCAGACGGTTCGGACTGAGGGAGTGCTGCACTGTTAGAGGGTCAGAACTGAGGGAGTGCTGAACTGTCAGAGGGTCAGTACTGAGGGAGTGCTGCACTGTCAGAGAGTCAGTACTGAGGGAGTGCTGCACTGTCAGAGGGTCAGTACTGAGGGAGTGCTGCACTGTCAGAGAGTCAGTGCTGAGGGAGTGCTGCACTGTCAGAGGGTCAGTACTGAGGGAGTGCTGCACTGTCAGAGGGTCAGAACTGAGGGAGTGCTGAACTGTCACAGGGGCAGTACTGAGGGAGTGCTGCACTGTCAGAGAGTCAGTACTGAGGGAGTGCTGCACTGTCAGAGGGTCAGTACTGAGGGAGTGCTGCACTGTCAGAGGGTCAGTACTGAGGGAGTGCTGCACTGACAGAAGGTCAGTACTGAGGGAGTGCTGCACTGTCAGAGGGTCAGTACGGAGGGAGTGCTGCACTGTCAGAGGGTCAGTACTGAGGGAGTGCTGCACTGTCAGAGAGCAGTACTGAGAGAGTGTTGCACTGTCAGAGCGTCAGTACTGAGGGAGTGCTGCACTGTCAGAGGGTCAGTAATGAGGGAATGCTGCAGTGTCAGACGGTCAGTACTGAGGGAGTGCTGCACTGTCAGAGAGTCAGTACTGAGGGAGTGCTGCACTGTCACAGGGTCAGTACTGAGGGAGTGCCGGACTGTCGGAGGATAAGTGCTGAGGGAGTGCCGCACTGTCAGAGGGTCAGTACTAAGTGAGTGCTGCATTGTCAGACAGTCAGTACTGAGGGAGTACTGCGCTGTCAGAGGGTCAGTACTGAAGGAGTGCCGCACTGTCAGAGGATCAGTACTGAGGGAGTGCTGCACTGTCAGACGGTTCGGACTGAGGGACTGCTGCACTGTCAGAGGGTCAGTACTGAGGGAGTGCCGCACTGTCGGAGGGTCAGTACTGAGGGAGTGCTGCACTGTCAGAGGGTCAGTACTGAGGGAGTGCTGCCCTGTCAGAGGGTCAGGACAGAGGGAGTGCAGCACTGTCAGAAGGTCAGCACTGAGGGAGTGTTGCACTGTCAGAGGGTCATTACTGAGGGAGTGCTGCACTGTCAGAGGGTCAGTACTGAGGGAGTGCTGCACTGTTTGAGAGTCGTACTGAGGGAGTGCTGCACTGTCAGAGGGTCAGTACTGAGGGAGTGCTGCTCTGCCAGAGTGTCAGTACTGAGGGAGTGCTACACTGTCAGAGGGTCAGTATTGAGGGAGTGCTGAACTGTCAGAGGGTCAGTACTGAGGGAGTGCTGCACTGTCAGAGGGTCAGAACTGAGGGAGTGCTGAACTGTCAGAGGGTCAGTACTGACGGAGTGCTGCACTGTCAGAGAGGCAGTACTGAGGGAGTGCTGCACTGTCAGAGGGTCAGTACTGAGGGAGTGCTGCACTGTCAGAGGGTCAGAACTGAGGGAGTGCTGAACTGTCAGAGAGTCAGTACTGAGGGATTGCTGCACTGTCAGAAGGTCAGTACTGAGGGAGTGCAGCACTGTTTGAGAGTCGTACTGAGGGAGTGCTGCACTTTCAGAGGGTCAGTACTGAGGGAGTGCTGCTCTGTCAGAGTGTCAGTACTGAGGGAGTGCTGCACTGTCAGAGGGTCAGTATTGAGGGAGTGCTGAACTGTCAGAGGGTCAGTACTGAGGGAGTGCTGCACTGTCAGAGGGTCAGAACTGAGGGAGTGCTGAACTGTCAGAGGGTCAGTACTGAGGGAGTGCTGCACTGTCAGAGAGTCAGTACTGAGGGAGTGCTGCACTGTCAGAGGGTCAGTACTGAGGGAGTGCTGCACTGTCAGAGGGTCAGAACTGAGGGAGTGCTGAACTGTCACAGGGGCAGTACTGAGGGAGTGCTGCACTGTCAGAGAGTCAGTACTGAGGGAGTGCTGCACTGTCAGAGGGTCAGTACTGAGGGAGTGCTGCACTGTCAGAGGGTCAGTACTGAGGGAGTGCTGCACTGTCAGAGGGTCAGTACTGAGGGAGTGCTGCACTGACAGAAGGTCAGTACTGAGGGAGTGCTGCACTGTCAGAGGGTCAGTACGGAGGGAGTGCTGCACTGTCAGAGGGTCAGTACTGAGGGAGTGCTGCACTGTCAGAGAGCAGTACTGAGAGAGTGTTGCACTGTCAGAGCGTCAGTACTGAGGGAGTGCTGCACTGTCAGAGGGTCAGTAATGAGGGAATGCTGCAGTGTCAGACGGTCAGTACTGAGGGAGTGCTGCACTGTCAGAGAGTCAGTACTGAGGGAGTGCTGCACTGTCACAGGGTCAGTACTGAGGGAGTGCCGGACTGTCGGAGGATAAGTGCTGAGGGAGTGCCGCACTGTCAGAGGGTCAGTACTAAGTGAGTGCTGCATTGTCAGACAGTCAGTACTGAGGGAGTACTGCGCTGTCAGAGGGTCAGTACTGAAGGAGTGCCGCACTGTCAGAGGGTCAGTACTGAGGGAGTGCTGCACTGTCAGACGGTTCGGACTGAGGGACTGCTGCACTGTCAGAGGGTCAGTACTGAGGGAGTGCCGCACTGTCGGAGGGTCAGTACTGAGGGAGTGCTGCACTGTCAGAGGGTCAGTACTGAGGGAGTGCTGCCCTGTCAGAGGGTCAGGACAGAGGGGGTTCTGCACTGTCAGACGGTGAGTACCGAGGGAGTGCTGCACTGTCAGAGGGTCAGGACTGAGGGAGTGATGCACTGGCAGAGAGTCAGTACTGATGGAGTGCTGCACTGTCAGAGGGTCAGTACTGATGGAATGCTCCACTGTCAGACGGTCAGTACTGGGGGTAGTGATGCACTGTCAGAGGGTCAGTACTGAGGGATTGCTGAACTGTCAGAGGGTCAGTACTGAGAGAATGCTGCACTGTCAGTGGGTCAGTACTGAGGGAGAGCAGCACTGTCAGAAGGTCAGCACTGAGGGAGTGTTGCACTGTCAGAGGGTCAGTACTGAGGGAGTGCTGCACTGTCAGAGGGTCAGTACTGAGGGAGTGCTGCACTGTTTGAGAGTCGTACTGAGGGAGTGCTGCACTGTCAGAGGGTCAGTACTGAGGGAGTGCTGCTCTGCCAGAGTGTCAGTACTGAGGGAGTGCTGCACTGTCAGAGGGTCAGAACTGAGGGAGTGCTGAACTGTCAGAGGGTCAGTACTGAGGGAGTGCTGCACTGTCAGAGAGGCAGTACTGAGGGAGTGCTGCACTGTCAGAGGGTCAGTACTGAGGGAGTGCTGCACTGTCAGAGGGTCAGAACTGAGGGAGTGCTGAACTGTCAGAGAGTCAGTACTGAGGGAGTGCTGCACTGTCAGAGGGTCAGTACTGAGGGAGTGCTGCACTGTCAGAGGGTCAGTACTGAGGGAGTGCTGCACTGTCAGAGGGTCAGTACTGAGGGAGTGCTGCACTGTCACAGGGTCAGTACTGAGGGAGTGCTGCACTGTCAGAGAGCAGTACTGAGAGTGTGTTGCACTGTCAGAGCGTCAGTACTGAGGGAGTGCTGCACTGTCAGAGGGTCAGTACTGAGGGAGTGCTGCACTGTCAGAGGGTCAGTACTGAGGGAGTGCTGCACTGTCAGAGGGTCAGTACTGAGGGAGTGCTGCACTGTCACAGGGTCAGTACTGAGGGAGTGCTGCATTGTCAGAGGGTCAGTACTGAGGCAGTGCTTCACAGTCAGATGGTCAGTACTGAGAGAGTGCATCACTGTCAGAGGTTCAGTACTGAGGGAGTGCTGCACTGTCAGAGGGTGAGTACTGAGGGAGTGCTGCACTGTCAGGGGGTCGGTACTGAGGGAGTGCTGCACTGTCAGAGGGTCAGTACTGAGGGAGTGCTGCACTGTCAGAGGGTCAGTACTGAGGGAGTGCTGCAATGACAGAGAATCAGTATTGAGGGAGTGCTGCACTGTCAGAGGGTCAGTACTGAGAGAGTGCTGCACTGTCAGAGGGTCATTGCTGAGGGAGTGCTGCAATGTCAGAGAATCAGTACTGAGGGAGTGCTGCACTGTTAGAGGGTCATTGCTGAGGGAGTGCTGCAATGTCAGAGAATCAGTACTGAGGGAGTGCTGCACTGTCAGTGGGTCAGTACTGAGGGAGTGCTGCACTGTCAGAGAATCAGTACTGAGGGAGGGCTGCACTGTCAGAAGGTCAGTACTGAGAGAGTGCTGCACTGTCAGACGGTCAGTACTGAGGGGGTGCTGCAATGTCAGAGAATCAGTACTGAGGGAGTGCTGCACTGTCAGTGGGTCAGTACTGAGGGAGTGCTGCACTGTCAGAGGGTCAGTACTGAGGGAGTGCTGCACTGTCAGAGGATCAGTACTGAGGGAGTGCTGCACTGTCAGAGGGTCATTGCTGAGGGAGTGCTGCAATGTCAGAGGATCAGTGCTGAGGGAGTGCTGCACTGTCAGAGGGTCAGTACTGCGAGAGTGCTGGACTGCCAGAGGGTGAGTACTGACGGAGTGCTGCACTGTCAGAGGGTCAGTACTGAGAGAGCTCTGCACTGTCAGAGGGTCAGTACTGAGAGAGTGCCGCACTGTCAGAGGGTCAGTATTGAGGAGGTGCTGCAGTGTTGGAGGGTTAGTACCGAAGGTTTGCTGCACAGCCAGAGAGTTAGTACTGAGGGAGTGCTGCAACTTCAGATGGTCATTACTGAGGGAGTGTCGCATTGTCAGATGGTCAGTACTGAGGGAGTGCCCCACTGTCAGATGGTCAGTAATGAGGGAGTGCTGCACTGTCAGAGATCAGTACTGAGAGAGTGCTGCACTGTCAGAGGGTCAGTACTGAGGGAGTGCTGCACTGTCAGAGGGTCAGTACTGAGGGAGTGCTGCACTGTTTGAGAGTCGTACTGAGGGAGTGCTGCATTGTCAGAGGGTCAGTACTGAGGGAGTGCTGCAAGTTCAGATGGTCAGTACTGAGGGAATGTCGCACTGTCAGACATCAGTACTGAGGGAGTGCTGCACTGTAGAGGGTCAGTACTGAGGGAGTGCTGCACTGTCAGAGAGTCAGTACTGAGGGAGTGCTGCACTGTCAGAGGGTCAGTACTGAGGGAGTACTGCACTGTCAGAGGGTCAGTACTGAGGGAGTGTTGCACTGTCAGAGGGTCAGTACTGAGGGAGTGTTGCACTGTCAGAGGGTCAGTACTGAGGGAGTGCTGCACTGTCAGAGGGTCAGTACTGAGGGAGTGCTGCACTGTCAGAGAGTCAGTACTGAGGGAGTGCTGCACTGTCAGAGGGTCAGTACTGAGGGAGTGCTGCTCTGTCAGAGTGTCAGTACTGAGGGAGTGCTGCACTGTAGAGGGTCAGTACTGAGGGAGTGCTGCACTGTCAGAGAGTCAGTACTGAGGGACTGCTGCACTGTCAGAGGGTCAGTACTGAGGGAGTGCTGCACTGTCAGAGGGTCAGTACTGAACGAGTGTTGCACTGTCAGAGGGTCAGTACTGAGGGAGTGCTGCACTGTCAGAGGGTCAGTACTGAGGGAGTGCTGCACTGTCAGAGGGTCAGTATTGAGGGAATGCTGACCTGTCAGATTGTCAGTACTGAGGGAGTGCAGCACTGTCAGACGGTCAGTACTGAGGGAGAGCTGCACCGTCAGAGGGTCAGTACTGAGGGAGTGCTTCACTGTCAGAGGGTCATTACTGAGGTAGTGCTGCACTGACAGAGGGTCAGTACTGAGGGAGTGCTGCACTATCAGAGGGTCAGTACTGAGGGAGTGCTGCACTGTTTGAGAGTCGTACTGAGGGAGTGCTGCACTGTCAGAGGGTGAGTACTGAGGGAATGCTGCTCTGTCAGAGTGTCAGTACTGAGGGAGTGCTGAACTGTCAGAGGGTCAGTACTGAGAGAGTGCTGCATTGTCAGAGGATCAGTACTGAGGGAGTGCCCCACAGTCAGAGGGTCAGTACTCAGGGAGTGCTGCACTGTCAGAGGGTCAGTACTGAGGCATTGCTGAACAGTCAGAGGGTCAGTACTGAGGGAGTGCTGCACTGTCAGAGGGTCAGTACTGAGGGAGTGCTGCACTGTCAAAGAGTCAGTACTGAGGGAGCGCTGCACTGTCAGAGGGTCAGTACTGAGGGAGTGCTGCACTGTCGGAGGGTCAGTATTGATGGAGTGCTGCACCGCCAGAGGGTCAGTACTGAGGGAGTGCTGCACTGTTACAGGGTTAGTACTGAGAGAGTGCTGCACTGTCAGAGAGTCAGTACTGAGGGAGTGCTGCACTGTCAGAGGGTCAGTACTGAGGGTGTGCTGCACTATCAGAGGGTCAGTACTGAGGGAGTGCTGCACTGTTTGAGAGTCGTACTGAGGGAGTGCTGCACTGTCAGAGGGTCAGTACTGAGGGAGTGCTGCACTGTCAGAGGGTCAGTACTGAGGGAGTGCTGCACTGTTTGAGAGTCGTACTGAGGGAGTGCTGCATTGTCAGAGTGTCAGTACTGAGGGAGTGCTGCAAGTTCAGATGGTCAGTACTGAGGGAGTGTCGCACTGTCAGACATCAGTACTGAGGGAGTGCTGCACTGTAGAGGGTCAGTACTGAGGGAGTTCTGCACTGTCAGAGAGTCAGTACTGAGGGAGTGCTGCACTGTCAGAGGGTCAGTACTGAGGGAGTACTGCACTGTCAGAGGGTCAGTACTGAGGGAGTGTTGCACTGTCAGAGGGTCAGTACTGAGGGAGTGTTGCACTGTCAGAGGGTCAGTACTGAGGGAGTGCTGCACTGTCAGAGGGTCAGTACTGAGGGAGTGCTGCACTGTCAGAGAGTCAGTACTGAGGGAGTGCTGCACTGTCAGAGGGTCAGTACTGAGGGAGTGCTGCTCTGTCAGAATGTCAGTACTGAGGGAGTGCTGCACTGTAGAGGGTCAGTACTGAGGGAGTGCTGCACTGTCAGAGAGTCAGTACTGAGGGAGTGCTGCACTGTCAGAGGGTCAGTACTGAGGGAGTGCTGCACTGTTAGAGGGTCAGTACTGAACGAGTGTTGCACTGTCAGAGGGTCAGTACTGAGGGAGTGCTGCACTGTCAGAGGGTCAGTACTGAGGGAGTGCTGCACTGTCAGAGGGTCAGTATTGAGGGAATGCTGACCTGTCAGATTGTCAGTACTGAGGGAGTGATGCACTGTCAGAGGGTCAGTACTGAGGGAGTGCTGCACTGTCAGAGGGTCAGTACTGAGGGAGTGCTTCACTGTCAGAGGGTCATTACTGAGGTAGTGCTGCACTGACAGAGGGTCAGTACTGAGGGAGTGCTGCACTATCAGAGGGTCAGTACTGAGGGAGTGCTGCACTGTTTGAGAGTCGTACTGAGGGAGTGCTGCACTGTCAGAGGGTGAGTACTGAGGGAATGCTGCTCTGTCAGAGTGTCAGTACTGAGGGAGTGCTGAACTGTCAGAGGGTCAGTACTGAGAGAGTGCTGCATTGTCAGAGGATCAGTACTGAGGGAGTGCCCCACAGTCAGAGGGTCAGTACTCAGGGAGTGCTGCACTGTCAGAGGGTCAGTACTGAGGCATTGCTGAACAGTCAGAGGGTCAGTACTGAGGGAGTGCTGCACTGTCAGAGGGTCAGTACTGAGGGAGTGCTGCACTGTCAAAGAGTCAGTACTGAGGGAGCGCTACACTGTCAGAGGGTCAGTACTGAGGGAGTGCTGCACTGTCGGAGGGTCAGTATTGATGGAGTGCTGCACCGCCAGAGGGTCAGTACTGAGGGAGTGCTGCACTGTCAGAGGGTCAGTACTGAGGGTGTGCTGCACTGTCAGAGAGTCAGTACTGAGAGAGTGCTGCAGTGTCAGAGGGTCAGCACTGAGTGAGTGCTACACGGTCACTGAGTCAGTACTGAGGGAGTGCTGCACTGTCACAGAGTCAGTACTGAGAGAGTGCTGCACTGTCAGAGGGTCAGTACTGAGGGAGTGCTGCACTGTTACAGGGTTAGTACTGAGAGAGTGCTGCACTGTCAGAGAGTCAGTACTGAGGGAGTGCTGCACTGTCAGAGGGTCAGTACTGAGGGAGTGCTGCACTGTCGGAGGGTCAGTATTGATGGAGTGCTGCACCGCCAGAGGGTCAGTACTGAGGGAGTGCTGCACTGTTACAGGGTTAGTACTGAGAGAGTGCTGCACTGTCAGAGAGTCAGTACTGAGGGAGTGCTGCACTGTCAGAGGGTCAGTACTGAGGGAGTACTGCACTGTCAGAGGGTCAGTACTGAGGGAGTGTTGCACTGTCAGAGGGTCAGTACTGAGGGAGTGTTGCACTGTCAGAGGGTCAGTACTGAGGGAGTGCTGCACTGTCAGAGGGTCAGTACTGAGGGAGTGCTGCACTGTCAGAGAGTCAGTACTGAGGGAGTGCTGCACTGTCAGAGGGTCAGTACTGAGGGAGTGCTGCTCTGTCAGAGTGTCAGTACTGAGGGAGTGCTGCACTGTAGAGGGTCAGTACTGAGGGAGTGCTGCACTGTCAGAGAGTCAGTACTGAGGGAGTGCTGCACTGTCAGAGGGTCAGTACTGAGGGAGTGCTGCACTGTCAGAGGGTCAGTACTGAACGAGTGTTGCACTGTCAGAGGGTCAGTACTGAGGGAGTGCTGCACTGTCAGAGGGTCAGTACTGAGGGAGTGCTGCACTGTCAGAGGGTCAGTATTGAGGGAATGCTGACCTGTCAGATTGTCAGTACTGAGGGAGTGCAGCACTGTCAGACGGTCAGTACTGAGGGAGAGCTGCACCGTCAGAGGGTCAGTACTGAGGGAGTGCTTCACTGTCAGAGGGTCATTACTGAGGTAGTGCTGCACTGACAGAGGGTCAGTACTGAGGGAGTGCTGCACTATCAGAGGGTCAGTACTGAGGGAGTGCTGCACTGTTTGAGAGTCGTACTGAGGGAGTGCTGCACTGTCAGAGGGTGAGTACTGAGGGAATGCTGCTCTGTCAGAGTGTCAGTACTGAGGGAGTGCTGAACTGTCAGAGGGTCAGTACTGAGAGAGTGCTGCATTGTCAGAGGATCAGTACTGAGGGAGTGCCCCACAGTCAGAGGGTCAGTACTCAGGGAGTGCTGCACTGTCAGAGGGTCAGTACTGAGGCATTGCTGAACAGTCAGAGGGTCAGTACTGAGGGAGTGCTGCACTGTCAGAGGGTCAGTACTGAGGGAGTGCTGCACTGTCAAAGAGTCAGTACTGAGGGAGCGCTGCACTGTCAGAGGGTCAGTACTGAGGGAGTGCTGCACTGTCGGAGGGTCAGTATTGATGGAGTGCTGCACCGCCAGAGGGTCAGTACTGAGGGAGTGCTGCACTGTTACAGGGTTAGTACTGAGAGAGTGCTGCACTGTCAGAGAGTCAGTACTGAGGGAGTGCTGCACTGTCAGAGGGTCAGTACTGAGGGTGTGCTGCACTATCAGAGGGTCAGTACTGAGGGAGTGCTGCACTGTTTGAGAGTCGTACTGAGGGAGTGCTGCACTGTCAGAGGGTCAGTACTGAGGGAGTGCTGCACTGTCAGAGGGTCAGTACTGAGGGAGTGCTGCACTGTTTGAGAGTCGTACTGAGGGAGTGCTGCATTGTCAGAGTGTCAGTACTGAGGGAGTGCTGCAAGTTCAGATGGTCAGTACTGAGGGAGTGTCGCACTGTCAGACATCAGTACTGAGGGAGTGCTGCACTGTAGAGGGTCAGTACTGAGGGAGTTCTGCACTGTCAGAGAGTCAGTACTGAGGGAGTGCTGCACTGTCAGAGGGTCAGTACTGAGGGAGTACTGCACTGTCAGAGGGTCAGTACTGAGGGAGTGTTGCACTGTCAGAGGGTCAGTACTGAGGGAGTGTTGCACTGTCAGAGGGTCAGTACTGAGGGAGTGCTGCACTGTCAGAGGGTCAGTACTGAGGGAGTGCTGCACTGTCAGAGAGTCAGTACTGAGGGAGTGCTGCACTGTCAGAGGGTCAGTACTGAGGGAGTGCTGCTCTGTCAGAATGTCAGTACTGAGGGAGTGCTGCACTGTAGAGGGTCAGTACTGAGGGAGTGCTGCACTGTCAGAGAGTCAGTACTGAGGGAGTGCTGCACTGTCAGAGGGTCAGTACTGAGGGAGTGCTGCACTGTCAGAGGGTCAGTACTGAACGAGTGTTGCACTGTCAGAGGGTCAGTACTGAGGGAGTGCTGCACTGTCAGAGGGTCAGTACTGAGGGAGTGCTGCACTGTCAGAGGGTCAGTATTGAGGGAATGCTGACCTGTCAGATTGTCAGTACTGAGGGAGTGATGCACTGTCAGAGGGTCAGTACTGAGGGAGTGCTGCACTGTCAGAGGGTCAGTACTGAGGGAGTGCTTCACTGTCAGAGGGTCATTACTGAGGTAGTGCTGCACTGACAGAGGGTCAGTACTGAGGGAGTGCTGCACTATCAGAGGGTCAGTACTGAGGGAGTGCTGCACTGTTTGAGAGTCGTACTGAGGGAGTGCTGCACTGTCAGAGGGTGAGTACTGAGGGAATGCTGCTCTGTCAGAGTGTCAGTACTGAGGGAGTGCTGAACTGTCAGAGGGTCAGTACTGAGAGAGTGCTGCATTGTCAGAGGATCAGTACTGAGGGAGTGCCCCACAGTCAGAGGGTCAGTACTCAGGGAGTGCTGCACTGTCAGAGGGTCAGTACTGAGGCATTGCTGAACAGTCAGAGGGTCAGTACTGAGGGAGTGCTGCACTGTCAGAGGGTCAGTACTGAGGGAGTGCTGCACTGTCAAAGAGTCAGTACTGAGGGAGCGCTACACTGTCAGAGGGTCAGTACTGAGGGAGTGCTGCACTGTCGGAGGGTCAGTATTGATGGAGTGCTGCACCGCCAGAGGGTCAGTACTGAGGGAGTGCTGCACTGTCAGAGGGTCAGTACTGAGGGTGTGCTGCACTGTCAGAGAGTCAGTACTGAGAGAGTGCTGCAGTGTCAGAGGGTCAGCACTGAGTGAGTGCTACACGGTCACTGAGTCAGTACTGAGGGAGTGCTGCACTGTCACAGAGTCAGTACTGAGAGAGTGCTGCACTGTCAGAGGGTCAGTACTGAGGGAGTGCTGCACTGTTACAGGGTTAGTACTGAGAGAGTGCTGCACTGTCAGAGAGTCAGTACTGAGGGAGTGCTGCACTGTCAGAGGGTCAGTACTGAGGGAGTGCTGCACTGTCGGAGGGTCAGTATTGATGGAGTGCTGCACCGCCAGAGGGTCAGTACTGAGGGAGTGCTGCACTGTTACAGGGTTAGTACTGAGAGAGTGCTGCACTGTCAGAGAGTCAGTACTGAGGGAGTGCTGCACTGTCAGAGGGTCAGTACTGAGGGTGTGCTGCACTATCAGATGGTCAGCACTGAGGGAGTGCTGCACTGTCAGAGGGTCAGTACTGAGGGAGTGCTGCACTGTCAGAGGGTCACAACTGAGGGAGTGCTCCACAGCAAGAGGGTCAGTCCTGAGGGAGTGCTGCACTGTCAGAGGGTGAGTACTGAGTGAGTGCTGCACTGTCAGAGGTTCAGTACTGAGAGAGTGCTGCAGTGTCAGAGGGTCAGTACTGAGTGAGTGCTACATGGTCACTGAGTCAGTACTGAGGGAGTGCTGCACTGTCACAGAGTCAGTACTGAGAGAGTGCTGCACTGTCAGAGGGTCAGTACTGAGGGAGTGCTGCACTGTTACAGGGTTAGTACTGAGAGAGTGCTGCACTGTCAGAGAGTCAGTACTGAGGGAGTGCTGCACTGTCAGAGGGTCAGTACTGAGGGTGTGCTGCACTGTCAGAGGGTCAGTACTGAGGGAGTGCTGCACTGTCAGAGGGTCAGTACTGAGTGGGTGCTGCACTGTCAGAGAGTCAGTACTGGGGGAGTGCTGCACTGTCAGAGGGTCACAACAGAGGGAGTGCTCCACAGCCAGAGGGTCAGTCCTGAGGGAGTGCTGCACTGTCAGAGGGTCAGTACTGAGAGAGTGCTGCAGTGTCTGAGGGTCAGTACTGAGTGAGTGCTACACTGTCAGAGGGTCAGTACTGAGGGAGTGCTGCACTGTCAGAGGGTCAGTATTGAGGGAATGCTGACCTGTCAGATTGTCAGTACTGAGGGAGTGATGCACTGTCAGAGGGTCAGTACTGAGGGAGTGCTGCACTGTCAGAGGGTCAGTACTGAGGGAGTGCTTCACTGTCAGAGGGTCATTACTGAGGTAGTGCTGCACTGACAGAGGGTCAGTACTGAGGGAGTGCTGCACTATCAGAGGGTCAGTACTGAGGGAGTGCTGCACTGTTTGAGAGTCGTACTGAGGGAGTGCTGCACTGTCAGAGGGTGAGTACTGAGGGAATGCTGCTCTGTCAGAGTGTCAGTACTGAGGGAGTGCTGAACTGTCAGAGGGTCAGTACTGAGAGAGTGCTGCATTGTCAGAGGATCAGTACTGAGGGAGTGCCCCACAGTCAGAGGGTCAGTACTCAGGGAGTGCTGCACTGTCAGAGGGTCAGTACTGAGGCATTGCTGAACAGTCAGAGGGTCAGTACTGAGGGAGTGCTGCACTGTCAGAGGGTCAGTACTGAGGGAGTGCTGCACTGTCAAAGAGTCAGTACTGAGGGAGCGCTACACTGTCAGAGGGTCAGTACTGAGGGAGTGCTGCACTGTCGGAGGGTCAGTATTGATGGAGTGCTGCACCGCCAGAGGGTCAGTACTGAGGGAGTGCTGCACTGTTACAGGGTTAGTACTGAGAGAGTGCTGCACTGTCAGAGAGTCAGTACTGAGGGAGTGCTGCACTGTCAGAGGGTCAGTACTGAGGGTGTGCTGCACTATCAGATGGTCAGCACTGAGGGAGTGCTGCACTGTCAGAGGGTCAGTACTGAGTGGGTGCTGCACTGTCAGAGAGTCAGTACTGAGAGAGTGCTGCAGTGTCAGAGGGTCAGTACTGAGTGAGTGCTACACGGTCACTGAGTCAGTACTGAGGGAGTGCTGCACTGTCACAGAGTCAGTACTGAGAGAGTGCTGCACTGTCAGAGGGTCAGTACTGAGGGAGTGCTGCACTGTTACAGGGTTAGTACTGAGAGAGTGCTGCACTGTCAGAGAGTCAGTACTGAGGGAGTGCTGCACTGTCAGAGGGTCAGTACTGAGGGAGTGCTGCACTGTCGGAGGGTCAGTATTGATGGAGTGCTGCACCGCCAGAGGGTCAGTACTGAGGGAGTGCTGCACTGTTACAGGGTTAGTACTGAGAGAGTGCTGCACTGTCAGAGAGTCAGTACTGAGGGAGTGCTGCACTGTCAGAGGGTCAGTACTGAGGGTGTGCTGCACTGTCAGAGGGTCAGTACTGAGGGTGTGCTGCACTATCAGATGGTCAGCACTGAGGGAGTGCTGCACTGTCAGAGGGTCAGTACTGAGTGGGTGCTGCACTGTCAGAGAGTCAGTACTGAGGGAGTGCTGCACTGTCAGAGGGTCACAACTGAGGGAGTGCTCCACAGCAAGAGGGTCAGTCCTGAGGGAGTGCTGCACTGTCAGAGGGTGAGTACTGAGTGAGTGCTGCACTGTCAGAGGTTCAGTACTGAGAGAGTGCTGCAGTGTCAGAGGGTCAGTACTGAGTGAGTGCTACATGGTCACTGAGTCAGTACTGAGGGAGTGCTGCACTGTCACAGAGTCAGTACTGAGAGAGTGCTGCACTGTCAGAGGGTCAGTACTGAGGGAGTGCTGCACTGTTACAGGGTTAGTACTGAGAGAGTGCTGCACTGTCAGAGAGTCAGTACTGAGGGAGTGCTGCACTGTCAGAGGGTCAGTACTGAGGGTGTGCTGCACTGTCAGAGGGTCAGTACTGAGGGAGTGCTGCACTGTCAGAGGGTCAGTACTGAGTGGGTGCTGCACTGTCAGAGAGTCAGTACTGGGGGAGTGCTGCACTGTCAGAGGGTCACAACAGAGGGAGTGCTCCACAGCCAGAGGGTCAGTCCTGAGGGAGTGCTGCACTGTCAGAGGGTCAGTACTGAGAGAGTGCTGCAGTGTCTGAAGGTCAGTACTGAGTGAGTGCTACACGGTCAGTGAGTCAGTACTGAGGGAGTGCTGCAGTGTCAGAGGGTCAGTACTGAGGGAGTGCTGCACTGTCATAGGGTCAGTACTGAGGGAATGCTGCAAAGTCAGAGGCTCAGTACTGAGGGAGTGCTGCACTGTCAGAGGGTCAGTACTGAGGGAATGCTGCACCGTCAGAGGCTCAGTACTGAGGGGGTGCTGCACTGTCAGAGAGTCAGTACTGAGGGAGTGCTGCACTGTCAGAGGGTCAGTGCTGTGGTATCGCTGCACAGTCAGAGGATCAGTACTGAGGGAGTGCTGCACTGTCAGAGGGTCAGTTCTTAGGGAGTCCTGCACTGTCAGAGGGTCAGTAATGAGGGAGTGCTGCACTATCAGAGAGTCAGTACTGAGGGAGTGCTGCACTATCAGAGGGTCAGTACTGAGGCAGTGCTGCACAGTCAGAGGGTCAGTACTGAGGGAGTGCTGCATTGTCAGAGGGTTTGTACTGAGGGAGTGCTGCACAGTCAGAGGGTCAGTACTGAGGGAGTGCTGCAGTGTCAGAGGGTCAGTAATGAGGGAATGCTGCACTGTCAGAGGGTCAGTACTGAGGGAGTGCTGCACTGTCAGAGGGTCAGTACTGAGGCCGAGCTGCACTGTCAGATGATCAGTACTGAGGGAGTGCTGCACTGTCAGAGGGTCAGTACTGAGGGAGTGCTGCACTGTCAGAGGGTCAGTACTGAGGGAGTGCTGCATGTCAAAATCTGGAGTTTATCCTGAATGGGTTGACAAGTGACAAGTAACAGAAGTGTCGGACAGTGACAACGTCAAAGACAGAATCTAATCACTGTCAATCTTCAGTGTTATTCCCCTCACTGAATTCCCTACTATCAACATCCTGAGGGTTATTACTGACCAGAAACTGAAGTGTTACAGCCATACAAATAGTGTTGTTGCCAGAGGAGGTCACAGAATTGGGAATTCTGGAAAGAACAACTCATCTCCTGACTCCCCAGAATCTATCCACCATCTACAAAGAGTGTGATGAAATATTCTCCACTTGTCTAAATGAGTGCAGCTCCGACAACACTCAAGAAGCTCACACTATCTGGGACAAAGCAGCGCACTTGATCAACACCCTGTCCACAAACATTCATCTCCTCCATCACTGACACACAATGGCAGCATCTACAAGATGCATTGCAGCATCTTAATGATGTTTCTAAGGCAGTACCTTCCAAATCCATGACTACTACCATCTAGAGGGACAAAAGCAGCAGATACCCGAGGACATCACCACCTGCAGGTTCCCCTCCAAGTAACTCACCATCCTGAGTGGGAAATATGTCACTGTTCCTTCACTGTTGCTGAGTCAAAATCCTCTAATTCCCTCCTTAACAGCACTTGTGGGCTTTAAGAGGAAACTGTTCAGCGACACACACACACACACACACACACATTGCACAAGTGTGTGCATGGCACAGTAGCACAGTGGTTACCACTGCAGCCATGAATTGGGCCTTGGTTCTATCTTGGAGTCTCATATGTGTGGTGTCTTCACGTTCTCCCCATGTCTGCGTGGGTTTCCTCCAGTTACACCCCCCCCCACCCACCCACCCCCAACACTCCAAGAAGAACAGGTTAGGTTGATTGAATACGCAAGGTTACGGGGATAGAGTCTGGTAAGATACTCTGTCGGAAAGTAGGTGCAGCCTTAACGGGCCGAATGGCCTGCTTATGCTCTGTAGGGGTTCTACTCTTAACAGTAAAATGTCCTTGCAACAGAGAGCAATGTATTATGATGATGTATTGTGGTGATATTATGGTTTGCAGATTGCAGATGGGGTCAGAAGATGGTTTGTTTTTCAAAATGCGTAAAGTGCCTTTTCCTGTTTGTCTCCTGTTGCTATGAAAACAAACTTTTTATAAAACTTCAAACGGCTTTTCATGCAATTTTCACGATTGGGCAGAATCCAGGTATATGGTAGTTATTAAATCTAGAGGGAATGAAATTCCCAGAATTTTAGGCAGTGACAAAAGATAATTTGACAAGGCAGTGACCCCCACGTCAGACTCCTATTTATTGACCACAGCTCAGCCTCCAATACCTTATTTCCATGAAACTCATCTCCAAACTCCGAGGCCTGGGCCTCAACACCTCCCTCTGCAACTTTCCTAAACTTTCTAACTCACAGACTACAATCAGTAAGGATAGGCAACAACACCTCCTCCACAATCATTCTCAGCACCCACAAGGCTGTGTTCACAGCCCCCCACTAATACCCCTTATACACCTATGACTGTGCAGCCAAATTCCCTCCAATTCGATTTTCAAGTTTGCTGACGACACCACTGTAGTGGGTCGGATCTCAAACCATGATGAGACAGAGTACAGGAATGAGATAGAGAATCTGGTGAACTTGTGCGTTAACAATAATCTCTCCCTCAATGTCAACAAAACAAAGGAGATTGTCATCAACTTCAGGGAGTGTAAAGGAGAACTTGCCCCTGTCTACATCAACGGGAGTAGTCATGGTCTGGGTATGCCGGCGTTGGACTGGCGTAAACACAGTAAAAAGTCTGACAACACCAGGTTTTAGTCTAACCGATTTATTTGATAATATTCTCACAAGCTTTAGAGGGGGCTGCCTCTTCGTCAGGTGAATGGAGAGTTCTGGCCTCAGACAGAGCATATAAAGCACAGACAGTTTAGAGATTACTGATTAGAATGCGAATCCTTACACCTAACCTGCTGTTCAAGTCTTAAAGTGGCTGATAATGTGAGTGGAAGGAGCACTGATCACAGGTTACAGAGATGTGTATTGTCTCCAGACAGCACAGTGAGTGAGGTTTTGCAAACCCAGGCAAGTCACGGGGGTTACAGACAGTGCGACATGAACCCAAGATCCCTGTTGAGACCGTCCTCATGTGTGCGAAACTTGGCTATCAGTCTCTGTTCAGCGACTCTGCGCTGTCGTGTGTCATGAAGGCCGCCTTGGAGAATGCTTACCCGAAGGTCAGAGGCTGAATGCCCGTGACCGCTGAAGTGTTCGCCAACAGGAAGGGAACAGTCTTGCCTGGTGACTGTCGAGCGATGTTCATTCATCCGTTGTCGTAGCGTCTGCATGGTCTCCCCAATGTACCATGCTTCGGGACATCCTTTCTTGCAACGTATCAGGTAGACAATGTTGGCCGAGTTGCAAGAGTATTTACCATGTACCTGGTGGATGGTATTCTCACATGTGATGATGGTATCCATGTCGATGATCCGGCATGTCTTGCAGAGGTTGCTGTGACAGGGTTGTGTGGTATTGTGGTCACTGTTCTCCTGAAGGCTGGGTAGTTTGCTGCGAACAATGGTCTGTTTGAGGTTGTGTGGTTGTCTGAAAGCAAGAAGTGGGGGTGTGGGGATAGCCCTGGCGAGATGTTTGTCTTCATCAATGATATGTTGAAGACTCCGGAGAAGATGTCATAGCTTCTCCGCTCCGGGGAAGTACTGGACGACGAAGGGTACTCTGTCCATTGTGTCCTGTGTTTGCCTTCTGAGGAGATCGGTGCGGTTTTTCGCTGTGGCGCATCGGAACTGCCGATCTATGAGTCGAGATTCGCATTCTAATCAGCAATCTCTAAACTGTCTGTGCTTTATATGCTCTGTCTGAGGCCAGAACTCTCCATTCACCTGACGAAGAGGCAGTCCCCTCGAAAGCTTGCTTGCTTGTGAGAATATTATCAAATAAATCGGTTGGACTAAAACCTGGTGTTGTCAGACTTTTTACTACATCAACGGGAACAAAGTAGAAAGGGTCGAGAGTTTCAAGTTTTTAGGTGTCCAGATCACCAACAACCTGGCCTGGTCTCCCCATGCCAACACTATAGTTAAGAAAGCCCACCAATGCCTCTACCTTCTCAGAAGACTAAGGAAATTTGGCATGTCAGCGACGACTCTCACCAACTTTTACAAATGCGCCATCGAAAGCATTCTTTCTGGTTTGTATCACAGCTTGTTATGGCTCCTGCTCTGCCCAAGATCACAAGAAACTACGAAAGGTCATGAATGTAGCCCAATCCAACATGCAACCAGTCTCCCAACCATTGACTCTGTCTACACTTCCTGTTACCTCAGCAAAGTAGCCAGCATAATTAAGGACCCCGTGAGCCCCGGACATTCCCTCTTCCACTTTCTCCTTTTGGGAAAAAGATACAAAAGTCTGAGGTTACATACCAACCGACTCAAGAACAGCTTCTTCCCTGCTTCTGTTAGACTTTTGAATGGACTTACCTTGCTTTACGTTGACTGTTCTCCACACCCTAGCTATGAGTGTAATACTACATTCTGCACTCTTTTGTTTCCTTCTCTATGAACGGTATGTTTTGTCTGTATAGTGCGTAAGAGACAATACTTTTCACTGTATACTATTACATGTGACAATAATAAATCAAATCAAATTTAAAAAAAAGTCCCAGCCTATCCAGCTTCTCCTTGTAAGTGAAACCATCAAGTCCTGGTAACAACCTAGTGAACCTTTTCTGCACTCTTTCTAGTTTAATCTTTCTTTAATAGGGTACCAGAATTGCACCTAGTATTCCAAGTATGGTCTCACCAACGTCTTGTACAATTTGAGCAAGACATCTGAACTCCTGTATTTAATGTCCTGACAATGAAAAGAAGCATGCCAAATGCTTCCTTCACCACTCTGTCCGCCCGTAACTCCACTTTCAAGGAGTTATGAACATGTATCCCTAGATCTCTTTGTTCTACAACCCCAGCACCCTACCATTAAAGGACTAAGTTCTTCCCCAATTCCAGCTACCAAAATGCACCTCACATTTGTCTAAATTAAACGCTAATCTGCCATTCATCAGCCCACTGGTCCAATTGATCGAGATTCCATTGCAATCCTAAATAACCTTCTTCATTGTCCTCTTTGCCACCAATCTTAGTGTCATCTGCAAGTTTATTAACCATGCCTCATAAATTCTCATCCAAATCATTAATATAAATTAATATAATAACGGTGGACCCAGCACTGATCCCTGAGGCACACAGTGCTCGCAAGAGTCCAGTTTGAAAAACAACCCTCTGCAACCACCCTCTTTCTTCTGTCATCAAACCAAATTTGTATCCAATGGTTACCTCACCCTGGATCCTGTGAGATTTAACCTTATGCAACAACCTATCATATGGTAGCTTGTTCAAGTCCTTACTGAAGTCTGTGTAGACAAAGTCGACTGCACTGCCTCACCTACCTTCATGGTTGCCCCTTCAAAAAAACTCAAGCAAATTTGTAAGACATGATTTTCCACTTACAAAGCCATGCTAACTGTTCCTAATCAGTCCTTGCCTCTCTAAATGCCTGTAAATTTAATTTTTGATTTGATTTATTATTGTTACATGTATTAGTATACAGTGAAAAGCATCAGGGGTGTGGGTGTAAAATATATCAATGTTCAAGTGAGGGGTGTAGGATATATCAGAGTTACAGTGAGGAGTGCAGGATATATCAGAGTTACAGTGAGGGGTGTGGGATATATCAGGTTTACAGTGAGGGGTGTGGGATATATCAGAGTTACAGTGAGGAGTGTAGGATATATCAGAGTTACAGTGAGCAGTGTGGGATATATCAGAGTTACAGTGAGGAGTGTAGGATATATCAATGTTAAAGTGAGGAGTGTGGAATATATCAGTTACAGTGAGGGGTGTGGGATATATCAGAGTTACAGTGAGGAGTGTAGGATATGTCAATGTTAAAGTGAGGAGTGTGGAATATATCAGTTACAGTGAGGGGTGTGGGATATATCAGAGTTACAGTGATGGGTGTGGGATATATCAGAGTTACAGTGAGCAGTGTGGGATATATCAGAGTTACAGTGAGGGGTGTGGGATGTATCAGAGTTACAGTGAGGGGTGTGGGATATATCAGAGTTACAGTGAGGGGTGTGGGATATATCAGAGTTACAGTGAGGGGTGTGGGATATATCAATGTTAAAGTGAGGAGTGTGGAATATATCAGTTATAGTGAGGGGTGTGGGATATATCAGAGTTACAGTGAGGGGTGTGGGATATATCAGAGTTACAGTGAGGGGTGTGGGATATATCAGAGTTACAGTGAGGGGTGTGGGATATATCAATGTTAAAGTGAGGGGTGTGGGATATATCAGAGTTACAGTGAGGGGTGTGGGATATATCAGAGTTACAGTGAGGGGTGTGGGATATATCAGTGTTACAGTGAGGAGTGTGGGATATATCAGAGTTACAGTGAGGGGTGTGGGATATATCAGAGTTACAGTGAGGGGTGTGGGATATATCAATGTTAAAGTGAGGAGTGTGGAATATATCAGTTATAATGAAGGGTGTGGGATATATCAGAGTTACAGTGAAGAGTGTAGGATATATCAGAGTTACAGTGAGGAGTGTAGGATATATCAGAGTTACAGTGAGGGGTGTGGGATATATCAGAGTTACAGTGAGGGGTGTGGGATATATCAGAGTTACAGTGAGGGGTGTGGGATATATCAGAGTTACAGTGAGGGGTGTGGGATATATCAGAGTTACAGTGAGGGGTGTGGGATATATCAATGTTAAAGTGAGGAGTGTGGAATATATCAGTTATAGTGAGGGGTGTGGGATATATCAGAGTTAAAGTGAGGAGTGTAGGATATATCAGAGTTACAGTGAGGGGTGTAGGATATATCAGAGTTACAGTGAGCAGTGTGGGATATATCA
Organism: Prionace glauca; assembly: GCA_037974335.1. NCBI lineage: Eukaryota > Metazoa > Chordata > Chondrichthyes > Carcharhiniformes > Carcharhinidae > Prionace > Prionace glauca. Next base: position 189,446 of record JBBMRE010000068.1, read on the forward strand.
GAGTTACAGTGAGGAGTGTAGGATATATCAATGTTAAAGTGAGGAGTGTGGAATATATCAGTTACAGTGAGGGGTGTGGGATATATCAGAGTTACAGTGAGGAGTGTAGGATATGTCAATGTTAAAGTGAGGAGTGTGGAATATATCAGTTACAGTGAGGGGTGTGGGATATATCAGAGTTACAGTGATGGGTGTGGGATATATCAGAGTTACAGTGAGCAGTGTGGGATATATCAGAGTTACAGTGAGGGGTGTGGGATGTATCAGAGTTACAGTGAGGGGTGTGGGATATATCAGAGTTACAGTGAGGGGTGTGGGATATATCAGAGTTACAGTGAGGGGTGTGGGATATATCAATGTTAAAGTGAGGAGTGTGGAATATATCAGTTATAGTGAGGGGTGTGGGATATATCAGAGTTACAGTGAGGGGTGTGGGATATATCAATGTTAAAGTGAGGAGTGTGGAATATATCAGTTATAGTGAGGGGTGTGGGATATATCAGAGTTACAGTGAGGGGTGTGGGATATATCAGAGTTACAGTGAGGGGTGTGGGATATATCAGAGTTACAGTGAGGGGTGTGGGATATATCAGAGTTACAGTGAGGGGTGTGGGATATATCAATGTTAAAGTGAGGAGTGTGGAATATATCAGTTATAGTGAGGGGTGTGGGATATATCAGAGTTAAAGTGAGGGGTGTGGGATATATCAGAGTTACAGTGAGGGGTGTGGGATATATCAGAGTTACAGTGAGGGGTGTGGGATATATCAGAGTTACAGTGAGGGGTGTGGGATATATCAGAGTTACAGTGAGGGGTGTGGGATATATCAATGTTAAAGTGAGGAGTGTGGAATATATCAGTTATAGTGAGGGGTGTGGGATATATCAGAGTTAAAGTGAGGAGTGTAGGATATATCAGAGTTACAGTGAGGGGTGTAGGATATATCAGAGTTACAGTGAGCAGTGTGGGATATATCAGAGTTACAGTGAGGAGTGTAGGATATATCAATGTTAAAGTGAGGAGTGTGGAATATATCAGTTACAGTGAGGGGTGTGGGATATATCAGAGTTACAGTGAGGAGTGTAGGATATGTCAATGTTAAAGTGAGGAGTGTGGAATATATCAGTTACAGTGAGGGGTGTGGGATATATCAGAGTTACAGTGATGGGTGTGGGATATATCAGAGTTACAGTGAGGGGTGTGGGATATATCAGAGTTACAGTGAGGGGTGTGGGATATATCAGAGTTACAGTGAGGGGTGTGGGATATATCAGAGTTACAGTGAGGGGTGTAGGATATATCAATGTTAAAGTGAGGAGTTGTGGGATATATCAGAGTTACAGTGAGGGGTGTGGGATATATCAATGTTAAAGTGAGGAGTGTGGAATATATCAGTTATAATGAAGGGTGTGGGATATATCAGAGTTACAGTGAGGAGTGTAGGATATATCAGAGTTACAGTGAGGAGTGTAGGATATATCAGAGTTACAGTGAGGGGTGTGGGATATATCAGAGTTACAGTGAGGGGTGTGGGATATATCAGAGTTACAGTGAGGGGTGTAGGATATATCAGTGTTTAACTGAGGAGTGTGGGATATATCAGAGTTAAAGTGAGGACTGTGGGATATATCAATGTTAAAGTGAGGAGTTGTGGGATATATCAGAGTTACAGTGAGGGTTGTGGGATATATCAGAGTTAAAGTGAGGCGTGTAGGATATATCAGTGTTTAACTGAGGAGTGTGGGATATATCAGAGTTACAGTGAGGGGTGTAGGATATATCAGAGTTAAAGTGAGGAGCGTGGGATATATCAGAGTTAAAGTGAGGACTGTGGGATATATCAGTGTTAAAGTGAGGAGTGTGTGATATATCAGCCTGTTACAGTGTTGGGTGTTGGATATATCACTTTTACAGCGAGAAGTGTGAGATATATCAGTGTTACAGTGAGGAGGGTGGGATATATCAGTGTTACAGTGAGGGATGTAAGATATATCAGCTTGCTACAGTGAGGGGTATGGTATATATCAGAGTGTTACAGTGAGGATGTGGGATATGTAAGACTGTTAGAATAGTAGGGTGTGGGATATATCAGTGTTACAGTGAGGGGTGTGTGATATAACAGAGCGTTACAGGGAGGGGCGTAGGAAAAATTAGAGTGTTATAGTGAATGGTGTGGGTTATATCAGTTTTAATCTGAAGGGTTATATATCACTGTTACAGTGAGGGGTGTGGGATATATCAGTGTTACAGTGAGGGGTGTGGAATATATCAGTGTTACAGTGAGGAGTGTGGGATATATCAGTGTTCCAGTGAGGAGAGTGGGAAATATTAGTGTTACAGTGAGGGGTGTGGGATATATCAGAGTTACAGTGAGGGGTTTAGGACATATCAGCTTGCTACAGTGAGGAGTATGGTATATATCAGAGTGTTCCAGTGAGGGGTGTGGGATATATAAGATTGTTAGAATAGTAGGGTGTGGGATATATTAGTCTTACAGTGAGGGGTGTGTAATGTATCAAAGTGTTGCAGTGAGGGGTGTAGGATATATCAGCGAGTTACAATGAGGGGTGTGGAATATATCAGAGTGTTACGGTGAGGGGTGTGGGATATATCAGTGTTACAGAGAAGGATGTGTGATGTGTCAGTGTTAGAATGACGGATGTGGGATATGTCAGAGTGTTAGAGTGACGGGTGTGGTGTATATCAGTTTTATAGTGAGGGGCATGTGATATAACAATGTTACAGAGAAGAGTGTGGATGATATCAGAGAGTTTTACTGAGGAGAGTGGGATATATCAGTGTTAAAGTGAGGAGAGTGGGATTTATCAGTGTTAAACTAAGTGCTGTGGGAATTTATCAGTGTTACAGAGAGAGGTATAGGATAAATCAGAGTGTATCCGTGAAGGAAGTGGGATCATTGTTACAGAGAGAGGTGTGGTAATTATCAGTGTTACAGTAAGAGGTGTGGGATTTATCAGTGTAACAGTGAGGTGTGTAGGATATGTTAGTGTTACAGTGAGAGGTGTGGGATATATCAGTTTTAGAGTGAGGACTGTGGCATATGTCATGTTACAGTGAGGAGTGCAGGATATATCAGTATTACAGTGAGATGTGAGGGGTATATCAGAGTGTTACAGTAAGGAGTGTGGGAGATATCACTGTTATAGTGAGAGGTGTGTGATATATCAATGTTACTGTGAGATGTGTGGGATATATCAGTTTTAGAGTGAGGACTGTGGCATATCCCTTGTTTAAGGGATACTTAGATAGGCACATGAGGGGAATAGAGATGGAGGGATACAGGAGACTGTTTTAAATAAGGACCAAGAGCCTTGGGACGTTCCTGGGAATCAATTGATTCCTATGGACCTTCCAACATATTTTCTGGCTCATTTGTTTTACTTTTGAGCTTCTGGGGATTCCCTTAAATGTTTGCATAAGATGTGCATGTTATTGATGTTTTTCTCTTTTAATTCAGTCTGCCTTGTTGCCCAACAAGGGACATACACGCGATGGGTCGTGCGAGGGCTGCTCTTGGATGTTTCGAGAGTTGCCTAGTGCTTCACGTCGTTAGTGTACGCTTAAACTGGACCAGATACTGGGCAACACAACAGCTCAGTGACTATCACTGATTGCTGTGCAGATACATGGATTTGGGCCAGTATCTGTGAGAGTTTGCACATTCTCCCTGTGCTTGCGTAGGTTTTTTCCGGGTGCTCCGGTTTCCTCCCACACCCCAAAGATGTGCTCTTAGGCTATTGGTGTAACAAATTGTCCCTTAATTAGTCTCCCCTCAATCTGGTTTCCAATGTGGAATGCCATAAGCATAGAGAAGGGTCATGGGTGAAAGAGGGGACTTACAATGTTAAAATGGCAGGGTGGGCTCGTTGGGCCGAAGGGCCTGTTTCCCATGCTGGGTTGTTCTTTGTTTTTTGTTCTTTATTTGTCATGTTACGGTGAGGAGTGTAGGATATATCAGCATTACAGTAAGGAGTGTGGGACATATCACTGTTATAGTGAGAGGTGTGCGATATATCAGTGTTACAGTGAGATGTGTGGGATATATCAGCATTACAGTGAGGGGTGTGGGATATATCAGTGTTACAGTGAGGTGAGTGCGATATATCAGTGTTACAGTGAGATGTGTGGGATATATCAGCATTACAGTGAGGGGTGTGGGATATATCAGTGTTACAGTGAGGTGAGTGGGATATATCAGAATGTTACAGTGAGGAGAGTGGTAATTATCAGTGTTACAGTAAGAAGTGTGGGATTTATCAGTATAACAGTGAGGTGAGTGGGATATATCAGAATGTTACACTGAGGGGTGTGGGATATATCAGTGTTACAGTGAGGAGAGTGGTAATTATCAGTGTTACAGTAAGAAGTGTGGGATTTATCAGTATAACAGTGAGGTGAGTGGGATATATCAGAATGTTACGGTGAGGGGTGTGGGATATATCAGAGTGTTACAGTGAGGGGTGTGGGATATATCAGTGTTACACTGAGGGGTGTAGGATATGACAGTGTTGAAGTGGAGAGAGAAGGATATATCAGTATTACAGTAAGGAATGTGGGTTACACAGAGTGTTTCATGAGGGGAGTCAGATATGTCAGTGTTACTGTGAAGGCTGTGGTATATATAAGAGAAAAGTGGGGCATATGTCAGAGTGTTGCACTGAGGGGTGTGGGATGCAGCAAAGTGTTTCAGAGAGGGGTGTGGGATATGTCAATGTTACAGTGAGGGGTGTGAGATATATCAATGTTACAGTGAGGGGTGTGAGATATGTCAATGTTACAGTGAGGGGTGTGAGATATGTCAGTATTAAAGAGAGGGGTGTGGGATATGTCAATGTTACAGTGAGGGGTGTGAGATATATCAATGTTACAGTGAGGGGTGTGAGATATATCAATGTTACAGTGAGGGGTGTGAGATATGTCAGTATTAAAGAGAGGGGTGCGGGATATATCAGACTGTTTCAATGACGTCACTGAAAGTGGCAATGCACATGGAGAAGGTAGTCAAGAAGGCATACTGCATGCTTGCCTTCAACATCCAGGGTCTTAAGTTTAATAATTGTCAAGCCATGTTGCAGGTTTATAGAAAGTTAGTGAGGCCGCACTTAGAATATAGTGTTCAATTCTGGTCGCCACACTACCAGAAGGATGTGAAGACTTTGGAGAGGGTACAGAAAAGATATTTACCAGGATGTTGCCTGGTATGGAGGGTATTAGCTATGAGGAGAGGTTGGAGAAACTTGGTTTGTTCTCCCTAGAGCGACAGAGGTTGAGGGGAGACCTGATAGAAGTCTACAAGATTATGAGAGGCATGGACAGAGTGGATAGTCAGAAGCTTTTTCCCAGGGTGGAAGAGTCAATTACTAGGTTTAAGGTGCAAGAGGCATGGTTTAAAGGAGATGTACAAGGCAGATTTTGTATAGAGAACCTGGAACTTGTCGCTGGGGGATGTGGTGGAAGCGGATACTTTTAGGGAGCATCTTGACAAATACATGAATAGGATGGGATTAGAGAGATATGATTCCCGGAAGAGTAGGGGGTTTTAGTTAAATCAGGCAGTATGGTCAGTGCAGGCTGGGAGGGCTGACGCGCCTGTTCCTGTGCTGTAGTTTTTGTTTATTTTGTTTTTGTTCTTTGTCCTGGGTGTGGGTTATATCAGTGTTACAGTGAGGGGTGTGGCATATGTCAGAGAGTTACAGTGATGGGTGTGGGATATATCAGTGTTAAAGTGAGGAGTCTGGGATATATTGACATTAGAGTGAGAGGTTTGCCATATGTCAGAGTGTTACAGTCGGGGTTGTGGAATATATCAGGGTGTTACAGTAAGGATTGTGGGATATATCAGTGTTACAGTGAAGGGTGTAGGATACATCACTGTTACAGTGAGGGATGGGGGGTATATCAGATTTACAGTGAGGGGAGTGGTAAGTATCAGTGTTATAGTAAGGGGTGTGGAATATATCAGTGTAACATTGATTGGTGTGAAATATATTGTGGGAAAATCACCATTCAGAATCAGATATAAGATTCAACACAGTTTTATTGGACAAAGCTTTGGGAGAAGCGCTGGGTTCTCTGCAGTGCACACAGTCACCTTCTCAATTTTACAATGGCAGTTGAGCATCTTTTATACTTTTGCAAACAATAGACAAGTACAGACATTGATAGTTAGTACATCGTTATACATAGAATAGATGGACATTGGCAGTTAGCACATCACTGTACATAGAGCAGGTACATTTATGCATTTATGTCCCCCATCAATGGCTGTTCTTGTTACCAAAACTGTTTTGGCTCTGCTTTATGTCAAGCTAAGGTGCCTCAATGTCTGATTTATTTCTTGCAGTAGTTTAGGCACTAACAGGCCTTATCTCTTTGTGTAATGTCTGTGCCCAAGTTAACGTCTTTTCCCAGAATCCATTTTGTCCAGGTAACCTTCTTGTATCCTTTAATTTTGATTTTACTCCAACAATGTCAGTGTTAGAGTGAAGAGTGTGGGATGTATCAGTGTTACAGTGAGGAATGTGGGATATGCATGTAACTACAGGCATTTAGAGCCACAAGGACTAATTAGGGACAGTCAGCATGGCTTTGTGAGTGGAAAATCATGTCACACAAATTTGATTGAGTTTTTTGAAGGGTAACCAAGAATGTAGGTGAGGGCAGTGCAGTTGATGTTGTCTACATGGACTTTAGCAAGGCCTTTAACAAGGTACCACACGGTAGGTTGTTACATAAGGTTAAATCTCATGGGATCCAGAGTGAGGTATCTAAATGGATGCAAAATTGACAGAATGTGGAGATGCTAGCGTTCTTGACAGAAGCCCAAGGTGGTTGTCGAGAATTGTTTTTCAAACTGGAGGCCCATGACCAGTGGTGTGCCTCGAGGATCATTGCTGGATCCATTGTTATTTGTCATTTATATTAATGATTTGGATGAGAATTTCGGAGGCATGGTTAAGTTTGAAGATGACATTAAGATTGGTGGCATAGTGGACAGTGAAGAAAGTTATCTCCAATTGCAATGGGATCTTGATCAATTGGGCCAGTGGGCTGACAAATGGCAGATGGAGTTTAATTTAGATAAATGCGAGGGGAGCATTTTAGTAGATTGAACCAGGGCAGGACTTACTTAGTTAATGGTAGGGCATTGGGGAGAGTTACAGAACAAAGAGATCTAGGGGTACATGGTCATAGCTCCTTGAAAGTGGAGTCACAGGTGGACAGAGTGGTGAAGAAGGCATTTGGCATGCTAGGTTTCATCGGTCAAAACATTGAATGCAGGAGTTGGAATGTCTTGTTGAAGTTGTACAATACATTGGTAAGGCCACACTTGGAATATTGTGTGCAATTCTGGTCACCCTATTATAGAAAGGATATTATTAAACTAGAAAGAGTACAGAAGAAATAAACCACATCTCCCTCTCATCAACTCTACCAGTTATATCCTTGAGGAATTCCAGTAGATTTGTCAAACATGATTTCCCTTTCATAAATCCATGCTGACTGCCCAATCCTGCCACTGTTTACCAAGTGCTTTGCTGTAAAATCTTTGATAGTGGATTCTAGAATTTTCCCCAGTGCTGATGTCAGCCTTATTGATCTATAGTTCTGTTTTCTCTGTTCGGATGAAGGGAAAGGCTGGCAAGTTTAGGATCCCTGGCTGATGAGGGATATTGAGGCTCTGGTCGGGATAAAGAAGGAAACATACATTGGGTTTAGGCAATCAGGGACAAGTGAATCCCTCGATGACTATAAAAAGTGTAAGAGTAAGCTTCATAGGGAAATTGGGAGGGCAAAAAGAGGATGTGAGATGGATCTGGCAGACAAGGTTAAAGAAAATTCCAAGAGGTTCTATAGGTTTATTAAGAGTAGAAGGGTGACTAGGAAGAGAATAGGTTCCCTTAAAAATCAGCATGGCTGTCTATGCGGTGGATAAAATTTTTAATTACTATTTCTCCTTGGTGTTAACTGAGAAAAAAGTCATGGGTTCTAAAGAATTAAGGGAAACAAGTGGTGATGCATATTAAGACCGTAAGGTAAAGGAGCAGAATTAGGCCATTCAGCCTGTCACGTTTTCTCCGCCATTCAATCATGGCTAACAAGTTTCTCTACCCCATCTTCCACTTTTTCCCCAGAATCTTTGATCTCCTTACCAATCTGTCTCTGTCTTAAATGCACTCAATGACCTGGCCCCCTTAGCCTTTTTGGCAATAAATTCCATAGATTCAGCACCCTCTGGCTGAAGAAATTCCTCCTCAACTCAGTCCTTACTCTGAGGCTGTGCCCCCTGTTCCTAGTCTCTCCTACTATTGGGAACATCTCCCCTTGTCCACTCTATCCAGGCCTTTCATTATTCTGTAAGTTTCAATGAGATCTCCCCTCACCCTTCTAAAGTCCATTGAATACAGACCCAGAGTCTTTAGACATTCCTCGTACATCAAGCTTTTCATTCCCGGGATCATGCTTGTGAACTTCCTCTGGACTCTCCAAGGACAGGTAGGTTCTTTACCCAGAGGGTGGTGGGGGAATGGAATGCCCTGCCTGCTGCAGTTGTACTTGCGCCTAGTTTGGGGGTGTTTAAGAGGTCCGTGGATAGGTTTATGGATGGAAAGGGATTGGTTTAGGTTAGAGGGTCATTGCTTTTCTCTTAATTGGTCGGCGCAACATCGTGGGTCGAAGGGCCTGTTCTGCGCTGTAATGTTCTATGTTCTATGTTCTAAGAGATTTACTAGATGCTACCGGCACTTGATGGACTGAATGAATTTTATTAATGATCTGGATGAGGGTATAGTTGGGTGGATTAGTAAATTTGCTGATGACACCAAAGTCGGAGGTGTGGTAGATAGAGATGAAGGGTGTCATAGTTTGCAGGAAGATTTAAACAGGTTGCAGAGCTGGGCCGAGAGGTGGCGGATGGAGTTTAATGCGGAGAAGTGTGAGGTAATTCACTTTGGTAGGAATAACAGATGTGTCGAGGATAGGGCTAACGGGAGGACTTTGAATAGTGTGGATGAGCAGAGGGATCTAGGTGTATGTGTACATAGATCCCTGAAAGTTGGGAGTCAAGTAGATAAGGTTGTTAAGAAGGCATACGGTGTCTTGGCGTTTATTGGTAGGGGGATTGAATTTAGGAGTCGCAGCGTCATGTTGCAACTGTACACAACTCTGGTGCGGCCGCACTTGGAGTACTGTGTGCAGTTCTGGTCCCCACATTACAGGAAGGATGTGGAGGCTTTGGAGAGGGTGCAGAGGAGGTTTACCAGGATGTTGCCTGGTATGGAGGGGAGGTCCTATGAGGAGAGGCTCGAGGGATTTGGGGTTGTTTTTGCTGGAAAGAAGGCGGCTAAGAGGGGATCTTATTGAAACATATAAGATGATTAGAGGTTTAGATAGGGTGGATAGTAATAGCCTTTTTCCTCTGATGGAGAAATCTAGCACGAGGGGGCATGGCTTTAAATTAAGGGGTGGTAGTTATAGGACGGATGTCAGGAGTAGGTTCTTTACCCAGAGGGTGGTGAGGGATTGGAATGCCCTGCCTGCTGCAGTTGTAAATGCGCCTAGTTTGGGGGCATTTAAGAGATCCGTGGATAGGTTTATGGACGAAAAGGGATTGGTTTAGGTTAGTGGGTCATTGTTTTGTAACTGGTCGGCGCAACATCGTGGGCCGAAGGGCCTGTTCTAACAAAGAACAAAGAACAACACAGCACGGGAAACAGGCCCTTCGGCCCAACGAGCCCGCGCCACCGTCCCATTGTCTCAGTGACCTATTCATGATTTTAGTCTACGCCTAATGTGCGAGGATCAGGGAGGTCCAATATAGGGACAATTTGTTACCCAATCAGTCAGCCTAAAAACACATCTTTGGGATGTGGGAGGAAACCGGAGCACCCGGAGGAAACCCACGCAACCACGGGGAGAACGCGCAAACTCCCACAGACACAGGCCCAAATCCATGTGTCCGCACAGCAACAGAGATAGTCTCTGAGCTGTCATGTTGCCCTTGAGATGGTCCAGTTTAAGCACACTAACGACATGAAGCAGTAGGCAACTCCCGAAGCAACATCCCACTACAACCCACTACAACCTGCTGCATGCATGCCCCTTGCTGGTCAACAAGGTGGACTTAAATGCCTGTGGAGACAAAAAATTCATTATTAAACAGGCAAAGACTATAACATCCCTGAGGCAAAAACGGAATCCCAAACCTACAATGTTTAGTAAGGCCTGCTATATCCCCCTATATGTAGACCGCTCATGTGGCTGTCTAAGTGACTCTTGAACAACCCTAGCGTGCCTGCTTCCACCACCTTACTCGGCAGTGCATTCCACACCCCCACTACCCTTTGCGTGAAAAACTGCCCTTTAATATTTGTCTTATACCTAGCCCCCCTCACCCTAAGCCCATGACCCCTCGTTCTATCCATTTCTAATAGCGGAAAAAGCTTACCACCATTTACTCTATCTATCCCCTTCATAATGTTATAAACCTCTATTAGATCCCCCCTCAGCCGACGTCTCTCAAGGGAAAACAGCCCAAGTTCGTTCAATCTTTCCTCGTAAGACAGCCCTTCCTTACTAGGCAGCATCCTGGTAAATCTCCTCTGCACTCTCTCCAGGATCTCTACATCCTTCCGGTAGTACGGCGACCAGAACTGGACGCAGTACTCCAAGTGAGGCCTAACCAACGTTCTATACAACTGCAACATCAGACTCCTACTCTTATATTCTATACCCCTTCCTATGAAGGCTAACATGCCATACGCTTTCCTCATCACATTCTGCACCTGCACCGACACCTTCAGGGACTTGTGTACCTGCACCCCCAGGTCTCTCTGCGTATCTATACTCCGGATAGTTCTACCTTTTATCGTATAACTCTCCTCCACATTATTCCGGCCAAAGTGCATCACCTCGCATTTCTCCGGATTAAATTCCATTTGCCATCTATCTGCCCAATCTACCAGCCTGTCTATGTCCTGTTGCATTGCCAGGCACTGCTCCTCAGTACCCGCCAATCCAACCATCTTAGTGTCATCAGCAAATTTGCTGATCACACCACCTACCCCCTCTTCCAAGTCATTAACATGTACTACAAATAGAAGAGGTCCTAGTACCGAGCCCTGCGGCACACCACTGGTGACAGACCTCCAATTGGAAAAGGAGCCCTCCACTACTACCCGCTGTCTCCTCCTCCCAAGCCAGTTCTCCACCCATCTACATACCTGGCCTTGTATCCCATGAGCCTTCACCTTTTCAATCAGCCTACCGTGAGGGACCTTGTCAAACGCCTTACTGAAATCCATATAGACGACATCAGCGGCTTGTCCTTTGTCAACCGTTTTTGTCACCTCTTCAAAAAATTCCACTAGATTCGTAAGGCACGACCTCCCTGTAACGAAGCCATGCTGCGTATCCCTGATCAGATTGCAGCGCTCCAGATGTTCATACATCCTATCCTTGAGGATCCTCTCCATTATCTTGCCTACAACTGAAGTCAAGCTCACCAGCCTATAATTCCCTGGGTTATCCCTCTGACTCTTTTTAAACAACGGTACTACATTTGCAATCCGCCAATCTTCTGGGACCTCACCTGTGTCCAAAGAAGAGACAAAGATTTGCGTCAGAGGCCCAGCAATTTCATCCCTCACCTCCCTTAGCAGCCTGGGATAGATGCCATCAGGCCCCGGAGATTTATCCATCTTTATACTGTCTAAAAGTCCCAATACCTCTTTCCTCGTGATGACTATTTCCCTCAACGGATCCTCAAACTCCTCAAGCACAGCACCAGACATCAGGCCCCTCTCCTGTGTGAATACCGACGCAAAGTATTCATTCAAGATCTCCCCCATTCCCCCAGGCTCCAAGCATAGTTCCCCTCCTCTGTCCCTGAGAGGACCAATCTTCCCTCTAACCATCCTTTTGTTTCTAACATAGGAGTAAAATGCCTTAGGATTTTCCTTAATCCTACCCACCAGAGCCATTCGTGGCCCCTTTTTGCCTTTCTGATGCCCCTTTTAAGTTCTCTCCTACATTCTCTGTATTCTTCTAACGTTATCTCTGTCCTCAAATGCCTAGATATAATGTATGCCTCCCTCTTCCTCTTGACCAGGTCCTCAATATCCCTACTTACCCACAGGTCTCTAATCCTACCCTTCCCATTCTTCCTCTTGACCGGCACATGTCTTTCCTGTAAAGATTTTAGTTTTCCCTTGAGAGACTCCCACATACCCAGCGTCGACCTGCCATCAAACAGCTTACCTCAGTCCGTATCTTTAAGATCCTGCCTAATCCGGTTGTATCTAGCCCTCCTCCAGTTTAACACCCTCCCCTTAGGACAGGCTTCATCTTTATCCATTAATATCTTAAACCAGACAGAGTTGTGGTCACTGTTAGCCACATGCTCTCCTACCTCAACGTCAACCACCTGCCCAGGCTCATTCCCCAGAACCAAGTCCAGTATAGCCCCCTCCCTGGTCGGTCTATCCACGTACTGCTCCAGGGATCCTTCCATTACACACTGTACAAATTCCTCCCCGTCAGCACCCTCTGATCTCGGCACCTTCCAATCTACCCCGGGGAGATTAAAATCTCCCACTACCACCACCCTATTCTTCCTGCACTTATCTAGAATGTCCCTGCTTATCCCTTCTTCCACAGCCCTCGGGCTGTTGGGCGGTCTGTAGTACACACCCAACATAGTAACATCTCCCTTCCTATTCCTCAACTCCACCCATAGCGACACGATTCCTATATCCTCTATACCTCCCTCCCTCTGCACTGCTATGATGCAATCCTTAACTAACAACGCCACTCCCCCACCTCTCAGCGACCCACCCCTATCTCGCCTGAAACACTTATACCCAGGAACATTCAACTGCCAGTCCTGCCCTTCCTTTAACCAAGTCTCTGTCACCGCCACCACCTCCAACTTCCTTTCGAACATTAATGCCTTCATGTTCTGCGCTGTAATGTTCTATGTTCTGTGTTCTATGAATTATAGGGAGAAGGTGGATAGACTGAGACTTTTTTCTCTGGAGCGTAGAAGGCTGAGGGGTGATCTTATAGAGGTCTATAAAATAATGAGGGGCACAGATCAGCTAGATAGTCAATATCTTTTCCCAAACGTAGGGGAGTCTAAAACTAGATGGGATAGGTTTAAAGTGAGAGGGGGGAGAAACGAAAGTGTCCAGAGGGTGGCGAGTGTCTGGAACAAGATGCCAGAGGTTGTAGTAGAGGCAGGTACAATTTTGACTTTTAACAACATTTAGATAGTTACATGGGTAAGATGGGTATAGAGAGATGGGATTAAATGTGGGTAATTGGGATTAATTTAGGGGTTTTAAAAAGGGTGGCATGGACAAGTTGGGCTGAAGGGCCTGTTTCCATGGTGTAAACCTCTATGACTCTATGATTCTATACAAGAGGGGTGTGGCGTATAACAGTTTTACATTGAGGGGTGTGGGATATATCAAAGTTACAGTGAGGGGCGTGGTTATATCAGGGTGTTACAGTGAGGGGTGTGGGATTTGTCAGTGTTACAGTAAGGGTTGTTGGATATATCAGTGCTACAGTGAGGAGTTTGGGATGTATCAGAGTCGTACAGTGAGGGTTCTGGAATATATCAGAGACTTAGAGTGAGTTCTCATGAACACCCAAAGTTATAGTGAGGAGAGTGGTGTTTGTCAGAGTGTTGCGGAAAGGCCACATTCAAGGCCTTTTAATGGAGGCAGACCGAGGGCCCGGGAACTGCAGAATACCCTCGGCCTACACAACTGTGTGCCAATTTTACTGTGTGCCTGCTGTGAGAAATAACGGCACAGGGTAAGATTTGAGACATGTATGTAGTTTTCAGTTTTGAAATGTAATGACTGTAATTTTGTTAAGGACTGTAAAAATGTTTTTTTTTGCACTGTTTGCAATTTTTATTCATGTAGGGATGCAGTGGTTTAATTGAGATTTTTTTGAATAAAGTATATTTCTGAAATAAAAGAACATGTCAGAGTGTTTCAGTGAGGGGTGTGGATTATATCAGTGTTACAGTGAGGAGTGTGGCATATTGGTCATTGTTTCCAGAGGAGCAGTTGGACTGGTGATTCAGTAAAGAGAGCTTGTAGGTAAGAGGGATTTTTACCTTACTTTTTTCGGAGTTTTTTTTTCTAAACCGAGAGTGTAATTCCAGTGAGAAATACCTGGGAGTCTCAGTATTTATCAGTATTTCTCACATCCCAGTGAGACCTGGGAAGGTTTTTTCCCCCCAATAAATTTGAATGGGGAGGAAACCCGAGACTCTACACTTCTAGATTCTCCCACCCTCCCCCCTCCTCTCACCTTAAGACTTGGAGTGAGAGCAGGTAAGCTTTCTTCATTTTTCTTCTTTTTTCGCTTATTCCTCAAACCTAAGGAGGATGAGGGAATATCAGGCAAGAGCTTTCTTTGTTTTTTTCTAAAGGGAATGGCAGGAAAGGCAGTGCAATGTTCCTCCTGCAGGATGTTTGAGATGAGGGATGCTGTCAGTGTCCCTGCTGATTTCACCTGTGGGAAGTGCAGCCATCCCCAGCTCCTCAAAAACCGCGTTAGGGAACTGGAGCCGGAGCTGGATGAACTTCGGATCATTCGGGAGGCGGAGGTGATGATAGATAAAAGCTTCAGGGATTTAGATACTCTGAAGAATGAAGATAGATGGGTGACAGTGAGAGGGGCTGGGAGGAAGCAGCCAGTGCGGGGATCCCCTGTGGTTATTCCCCTCAGTAACAAGTATACCGTGTTGGATACTGTTGAGGGGGACAATCTACCAGTGGTAAACCAGAGTGATCGGATCTCCAGCATTGAGTCCGTCCCTGTGCCTCAGAAGGGAAGGGGAGAGAGCAGGAGAGCAATAGTTATTGGGGATGTGATGGTTAGAGGGACAGATAAGAGGTTCTGTGGCAGCAAAAGAGACTCATGGATGGTATGTTGCCTCCCGGGTGCCAGGGTCCGTGACATCTCGGACTGTGTTTTCAAGATCCTTAAGGGGGAGGGGGCTCAGTCGCAGGTCATGGTACACATTGGTACCAATGATGTAGGTGGAAGAAGGGAAGGGGATTTAAAACAGGAATTTAGGGAGTTAGGATGGAAGCTGAGAGCCAGGAGCGTGTTGTCATCTCTGGTTTGTTGCTGGTGCCACGTGCTAGTGAGAACAGGGAGAGAGTGCAGATTAACATGCGTACTCAGCAAAAATATATCCCAGTGAAAAAGAAGGAATGTAAGAAAAGGGATAACCAGCCGTGGGTAACTAAGGAAATATAGGAGAGTATCAAATTAAAAACCAATGCGTACAGAGTGGCCAAAATTAGTGGGGAACTAGAAGATTGGGAAAACTTTAAAAAAACAACAAAGAATTACTAAGACAGCAATAAAGAAAGGAAAGATAGATTATGAAACTAAACTAGCTCAAAATATAAAAACTGATAGTAAGAGTTTTTACAAATATGTAAAAAGGAAAAGAGTGGCTAAAGTAAACGTTGGACCCTTAGAAGGGGGATTTAATAATGGGAAATGAGGAAATGACCAAGGCCTTAAACAAGTTTTTTGTGTCGGTCTTCACAGTGGAGGACACAAATAGTGTACTGAGAATTGACGGTTGTGGGACTGTAGGGGGTAAGGATCTTAAAATGATTACTATTACTAAAGAGGTAGTGCTTGGTAGGCTAATGGGACTAAAGGTAGACAAGTCCCTGGGCCCAGATGGAATGCATCCCAGGGAATTAAAAGAAATGGCAGAAGTAATAGCAGATGTGTTAGTTGTAAATTATCAAAATTCGCTGGACTCTGGGGAGGTGCCAACTGATTGGAAAACGGTTAATGTGACGCCACTGTTTAAAAAAGGAGATAGACAAAAGGCGGGCAACTATAGGCCGGTTAGCTTAATGTCCATAGTTGGGAAAATGCTGGAATCCATCATTAAGTAAGAAATAGCAGGACACCCGGAAAAGAATGGTTCAATCAAACAGACACAGCATGGATTTGTGAAGGGAAAGTCGTGTTTGATGAATTTATTAGATTTTTATGAAGATGTAACGAGTGTGGTGGACAGAGGGGAACTGGTGGATGTGGTACTTCTGGATTTCCAGAACGCTTTCGATAAGGTGCTCCACAAAAGGTTGCTGTATAAGGTTAAGGTACACGGAGTTGGGGGTAAAGTGTTAGCATGGATTGAGGATTGGCTCTCTAACAGGAAGCAGAGAGTTGGAATAATAGGGTGCTTTTCTGGTGGGCAGTTGGTGACTAGTGGAGTGCTGCAGGGATCGGTGCTGGGGCCTCAACTGTTTACCATACACATAGACAATCTGGAGGAGGGGACCGAGTATAGGGTAACAAATTTTGCGGATGACACAAAGATGAGTGGGAAAGCAAATTGTGTGGAGGACGTGGAAGGCTTGCAGAAAGATTTGGATAGGCTAAGTGAGTGGGCAAGGACCTGGCAGGTGGAGTATAACATTGACAAATGTGAGGTTATCCACTTTGGAAGAAATAATAGTAGGAGGGATTATTATTTAAAGGGCGAAAAGCTGCAGTATGCTGCCGTGCAGAGGGACCTGGGGGTCCTTGTGCATGAATCGCAAAAACCCAGTCTGCAGGTGATCAAGAAGGCGAATGGAATGTTGGCCTTTATAGCGAGGGGGATAGAATATAAAAGCAGGGAGGTCTTGCTGCAACTGTACACGGTACTGGTGAGGCTGCAGTTGGAGTACTGTGTGCAGTTTTGGTCCCCTTATTTGAGAAAGGATATATTGGCCTTGGAGGGAGTGCAGAGAAGGTTCACCAGGCTGATACTGGAGATGAGGGGGTTAGCTTATGAGGAGAGATTGAGTAGATTGGGCCTGTACTCATTGGAGTTTAGAAGGCTGAAGGAAGATCTTATAGAGACATATAAGATAATGAAGGGGCTAGACAGGGTAGAGGCAGAGAGATTATTTCTGCTTAGAAAGGAAACAAGGACTAGAGGGCACAGCCTCAAAATAAGGGGGAGTCAATTTAGAACAGAGTTGAGGAGGAACTTCTTCTCCCAGAGGGTAGTGAATCTTTGGAATTCACTGCCCATTGAAGCGGTGGAGGCTACCTTGTTAAATGTGTTTAAGTCACAGGTAGATAGATTTCTGATCAATAAGAGAATTAAGGGTTATGGGGAGCAGGCGGGTAAGTGGAACTGAACCACTGTCAGATCAGCCATGATCTTATTGAATGGCGGGGCAGGCTTGACACTTGACACTTTGATATATTCCACACCACTCACAGTAACACTCTGATATATCCCACACCATTCACTGTAACGTTCTGATATCACTGTAACACTCTTTTATATTCCACATCCCTCAAGGTAACACTCTGATATATCCCCTGTGAGTGATGCGGGATATGTCAGTGTTACACTGATATATCCCACACCACTCACTGTAACACTCTGATACATCCACACCCCTCAAAGTAACACTTTGATATATTCCACACACCTCACTGTAACATTCTGATATATCCCAAACCCCTCACTGTAACACTAATATATCCCCCTCACTATAACACTGCTGATTGGCCTTTGGATATTAATGTTTCAGTTTGGGCTCTCTGTGTACTTACATTCTGATATATCCCATATCCCTCACTGTAACAGTCTGATATATCCCACAACCCCACTGTAACAGTCTGATATATCCCATACCCCTCACTGTAACACTCTGATATATCCCACGACCCCACTGTAACAGTCTGATATATCCCACACCACTCACTGTAACACTGATATAACCCACACCTTTCACTGTAACACTCTAACATATGCCACACTCCTCATTGTAACGCTGATATATACCACACCCCTCACTGTAACACTGACATATCCCGCATCACTCACTGGGGATATATCAGAGTGTTACCTTGAGAGGTGTGGAATATAAAAGTGTGTTACAGTAATATCAGAACGTTACAGAAATGGTAGGGATATATCAGAGTGTTACTGTGAGTGGTGTGGGATATATCAAAGTGTCACTCTGAGGGGTGTGGAATATAAAGAGTGTTACAGTGAGGGGTGTGGGATATATCAGAGTGTTACAGTGAGTGGTGTGGGATATATCAGACTGTTACAGTGAGGGTGTGGGATATATCAGAGTGTTACAGTGAGGGATGTGGGATACATCAGATTGTTAGAGTGAATGGTGTGGGATATATCAGAATGCAAGTACATAGTGAGCCCAAAGTGAAACATTAATATCCAAAGGTCAATCAACTGTGTTACACTGAGGACTGTGGGATATATCAGTGTTACAGTGAGTGGTGTGGGATATGTTAGTGTCACAATGAGGGGTGTGATGTATATCAGCGTTACAATGAGGAGTGTAGCATATGTCAGAGTGTTACACTGAAGCGTAGGGATTATATCAGTTTTACAATGAGGACTGTGGGATATATCAGTCTTACTATGAGGGGTGGGGTATGTATTAGTGTTACAGTGAGGGATGTGGAATATATTAGTGTTACAGTGAAGTATATAGGATATATCAGAGCGTTACAGTGGGTGGTGTGGGATACATCAGACTGTTACAGTGAGTTGTGTGGGATATGTCAGTGTTACAGTGAGTGATGTGGGATACGTCAGTGTTGCAATGAGGGGTGTGGTATATATCAGCATTACAATGATGAATGTGGCATATGTTAGAGTGTTAGAGTGAAGAGTGTGAGTTATATCAGTTTTACAAAGAGGAATGTGGGATATATCAGTGTTATCATGAGGGATGGGGGGTATATCACTGTTACAGTGAGGAGTGTGGAATATCTCAGTGTTACAGTGAAGTATTTGGGATATATCAAAGTGTTACAGTAAATGGTGTGGGGTAGTCAGTGTTATAATGAGGCGTGTGGTATGTATCAGCATTACAATGAGGAGGGTAGCATATGTCAGAGCGTGGGTTATATCAGTTTTACAATGCGGGGTGTGGAATATATCATTATTACAATGAAGTTTGTGGGATATATCAGAGCATTACAGTGAGATGTCGGGGATGTATCAGTGTTACAGTGAGTGGTGTGGGATACATCAGTGTTATAGTGAGTGGTGTGGGATATAACAGAGTGATATAGTGAGGGGTGTGGGATATATCAGAGTGTTACAATGAGGCATGTGGACTATATCAAAGTGATACAGTGAGGGGTGTGGGATATAACAGAGTGATACAGTGAGGCATGTGGAATATATCAAAGTGTTACTTTGAGGGGAGTGGGATATACCAGATTGATACAGTGAGGAGTGTGGGATAGACCAGAGTGATACAGTGAGCGGTATGGGATATATCAGAGTGTTACACTGAAGGGTGTAGGATATATTAGAGTGTTACAGTGAGGCATGTGGAATATATCAAAGTCTTACTTTGAGGGGTGTGGGATATATTAGAATGTTACAGTGAGGCATGTGGAATATATCAGAGTGTTACTTTTTGAGGGGTGTGGGATATCAGAGTCTTACAGAGAAGGGTATGGGATATATCAGAGTGTTACAGTGAGTGGTGAGGGATATATCAGTGTTACAATGAGTGGTGTGTGGGATATGTCAGAGTATTACAGTGAGTGGTGTGTGGGATATATCAGTGTTACAGAGAAGAGTATGGGATATATCAGAGTGTTACAGTGAGTGGTGAGGGATATATCAGTGTTACAATGAGTGGTGTGTGGGATATGTCAGAGTATTACAGTGAGTGGTGTGTGGGATATATCAGTGTTACAGAGAAGAGTATGGGATATATCAGAGTGTTACAGTGAGTGGTGAGGGATATATCAGTGTTACAATGAGTGGTGTGTGGGATATATCAGAGTGTTACAGTGAGTGGTGTGTGGGATATATCAGTGTTACAGTGAGTAACACTGTAGCTCTAGCTCGTCAGAGGGGTCAGTTTTTGTTCAAAGTGTGCAGGAAGGTTTTTTGACTCAGTATGTAGATAGGCCGACTAGAGGTGAGGCTATATTGGATTTGGTGCTGGGTAATGAGCCAGACCAGGTGCTAGACTTGGAAGTTGGTGTGCATTTTGGGGTTAGTGACCACAATTCGATTACATTCACCTTAGTAATGGAAAGGGATAGGCATGAACCTCGGGTCAGTAGTTTCAGTTGGGGGAAGGGTAATTATGAGGCTATTAGGAGAGAATTAGGAAGCATTGGTTGGACTAGGAGATTACAGGGACTGGGAACATCCGAGATGTGGAGATTTTTCAAGGAGCAGCTATTGCGGGTCTGTGATAGGTATATCCCTGTCAGGCAAGGTGGATTTGGTAGGCCCAGGGAACCGTGGTGCACTAAAAAAGTTGATTCGTTGGTTAGGAAGAAAAAGGAGGCTTATGTTCGGATGAGGCTTGAGGGCTCAGGTAGTGCATTAGAAAGTTTTAGATTGGCTAGGAGGGAGTTGAAGAGGGAGTTAAGAAGGGCTAAAAGAGGACATGAGATGACTTTGGCTGATAGGATTAAGGAGAACCCTAAGGCGTTTTACAGGTATGTCAAGAACAGAAGGTTGGTTAGGGCAAGATTAGGGCCAGTTACAGACAGTGGAGGGAAGTTGTGTGTGGAACCGGAGGAGATTGGAGAGGCGTTGAATCAATATTTCTCTTCGGTGTTCACGCAAGGGGACATGAATGTAGCTGAAGAGGACACTAGGGTGCAGGGATGTAAAATAGATAGTATTGCAATTGATACGGGGGATGTGCTGGATATTTTAGAGGGTTTGAAAATAGATAAGTCCCCTGGTCCGGATGGGATTTACCCTAGGATTCTTTGGGAGGCAAGAGAGGTGATTGCAAAGCCTCTGGCTCTGATCTTCAGGTCGTCGTTGGTCTCTGGTATAGTACCGGAAGATTGGAGGACAGCAAATGTTGTCCCATTGTTTAAGAAGAGGAGAAGAGACTTCCCTGGGAATTATAGACCGGTGAGTCTTACTTCTGTGGTGGGTAAGGTTTTGGAAAGGATTATTAGAGACAGGATTTATAGTTATTTGGAGAGTAATGAGTTGATTAGAGACAGTCAGCATGGTTTTGTAGCGGGTAGGTCGTGCCTTACTAACCTTATCGAGTTCTTTGAGAAAGTGACCAAAGAGGTGGATAGGGGTAAGGCAGTTGATGTGGTGTATATGGATTTTAGCAAGGCGTTTGATAAGGTTCACCATGGTAGGCTTCTGCAGAAAATGCAGATGTATGGGATTGGGGGTGATCTAGGTAATTGGATCAGGAATTGGCTAGCAGATAGGAGACAGAGAGTGGTGGTTGATGGGAAATATTCGTCATGGAATTCGGTTACGTGTGGTGTGCCTCAGGGATCTGTTTTGGGGCCACTGCTGTTTGTAATTTTTATTAATGATCTGGATGAGGGTATAGTTGGGTGGATTAGTAAGTTTGCTGATGACACCAAAGTCGGAGGTGTGGTAGATTGTGAGGAAGGGTATCATAGTTTGCAGGGTGACTTAGAAAGGTTGCAGAGCTGGGCTGCGAGGTGGCGGATGGAGTTTAATGTGGAGAAGTGTGAGGTAATTAATTTCGGTAGGAATAACAGATGTGTCGAGTATAGGGCTAACGGGAGGACTTTGAATAGTATGGAGGAGCAGAGGGATCTAGGTGTATGTGTACATAGATCCCTGAAAGTTGGGAATCAAGTAGATAAGGTTGTTAAGAAGGCATATGGTGTCTTGGCGTTTATTGGTAGGGGGATTGAATTTAGGAGTCACAATGCAATGATGCAACTGTACACAACTCTGGTGCGGCCGCACTTGGGGTTTTGTGTGCAGTTCTGGTCCCCACATTACAGGAAGGATGTGGAGGCTTTGGAGAGGGTGCAGAGGAGGTTTACCAGGATGTTGCCTGGTATGGAGGGGAGATCCTATGAGGAGAGACTGAGAGATTTGGGGTTGTTTTCGCTGGAAAGAAGGCGGCTAAGAGGGGATCTTATTGAAACATATAAGATGATTAGAGGTTTAGACAGGGTAGATAGTGATAGCCTTTTTCCTCGGATGGAGAAAGCTAGCACGAGGGGGCACGACTTTAAATTAAGGGGGGGTAGTTATAGGACTGATGTCAGGGGTAGGTTCTTTACCCAGAGGGTGGTGAGGGACTGGAATGCCCTGCCAGCTGCAATTGTAAATGCGCCTAGTTTGGGGGCGTTTAAGAGATCTGTGGATAGGTTTATGGACGAAAAGGGATTGGTTTAGGCTAGTGGGTCATTGTTTTGTAACTGGTCGGCGCAACATCGTGGGCCGAAGGGCCTGTTCTGCGCTGTAATGTTCTATGTTCTATGGTGAGGGATATATCAGTGTTACAGTGAGTGGTGTATGGGAAATATCAGAGTGTTACAGTGAGTGGTGAGGGGTATATCAGTGTTACAGTGAGTGGTGTATGGGAGATATCAGAGTGTTACAGTGAGTGGTGAGGGATATATCAGTGTTACAGTGATATCAGAATGTTACAGTGAATGGTGTGTTATATATCAGAGTGTTACTGTGAGTGGTGAGGGATATATCAGTGTTACAGTGATATCAGATTGTTACAGTGAATGGTGTGGGATATATCAGAGTGTTACTGTGAGTGGTGTGGGATATATCAGTATTACAGTGAGTGGTGTATGGGAGATATCAGAGTGTTACTGTGAGTGGTGAGGGGTATATCAGTGTTACAGTGAGTGGTGTATGGGAGATATCAGAGTGTTACAGTGAGTGGTGAGGGGTATATCAGTGTTACAGTGAGTGGTGTATGGGAGATATCAGAGTGTTACAGTGAGTGGTGTATGGGAGATATCAGAGTGTTACAGTGAGTGGTGAGGGATATATCAGTGTTACAGTGATATCAGATTGTTACAGTGAATGGTGTGGGATATATCAGAGTGTTACTGTGAGTGGTGAGGGATATATCAGTGTTACAGTGATATCAGATTGTTACAGTGAATGGTGTGGGATATATCAGAGTGTTACTGTGAGTGGTGAGGGGTATATCAGTGTTACAGTGAGTGGTGTATGGGAGATATCAGAGTGTTACAGTGAGTGGTGAGGGATATATCAGTGTTACAGTGATATCAGAACGTTACAGTGAATGGTGTGGGATATATCAGAGTGTTACTGTGAGTGGTGAGGGGTATATCAGTGTTACAGTGATATCAGATTGTTACAGTGAATGGTGTGGGATATATCAGAGTGTTACTGTGAGTGGTGAGGGATATATCAAAGTGTTACTCTGAGGGGTGTGGAATATAAAAGAGTGTTACAGTGAGGGGTGTGGGATATATCAGAAACATTAATATCCAAAGGCCAATCAGTAGTTTTTAACAAGTGATCGTTTTAACAAGGTTTTGAATTTAGCCAATCAGTTTGAATCAGGCACTTATTAAGATTCATTCGTGGGACATGGGGCATCGCTGGCTGCCTAGCATTTACTGCCCATCCCTAGTTGCCCTTGACAAGGTTGTGGTGAGCTGCTTTCTTGAATCGTTGCAGTCGATGTTCTGTGGGTTGGCCACAATGCCGTCAGGGAGAGAATTCCAGGATTTAACAAGTTAAAAAGGCTTAATACAAAAGCAACGTTCTGCAAATACTGGAAATACCCAGCAGTTCCAGTACATCCCCAGAGAGAGACAGTTCATTTCAGGTTGATGACCCTTTTGTTGAGATTGGACAATTGTAAAATTTATATATAGAATCAGTTTACAAAATTACAATATACAGCCTGAAATTTCTGACATTTCTTGTTATCTTGACACCGATCAGGCTGCAGCATCATCTTTTGTTGCCTGGCATGTCGCCACCTTATCCTGAAAATCATGTAAGTATTTGTATATCAGAGTGTTACAGTCAGGGGTTTGGAATGTATCAGTGTTACAGTGAGGTATGTGGGATATATCAGTGTTACAGTGAGGTATGTGGGATATATCAGTGTTACAGTGAGGTATGTGGGATATATCAGTGTTACAGTGAGGGTTGTTGGATATATCAGTGTTACGTTGAGGGTTATGTGATACTTCAGTGTCACAATGAGGGGTGTGGGATATATCAGTGTTACATCGCGGAGTTTGGGATCCATCAGTGTTACAATGAGGAGTGTGGGATATATCAATATTATAGTGAGGGCTGTTGGATATCAGAATTACAGTGAGGTGTATGGGATATTTTAGTGTTACAGTAAGGAGCGTGTGATCAAAGTATTACAGTGAGGGGTGTGGGATATATCAGTATTACAGTGAGGGGTGTGGGATATATCAGTGTTACAGTGAGGGGCGTGGGTATATCAGTGTTACGGTGAGGGGTGTGGGATATATCAGTGTTACATAGAACATAGAACACTACAGCACAAACAGGCCCTTTGGCCCACGAGTTGCGCCGATCACATCAACACCCATCTATAACCCCCAATCCCATAAAACCCCATATACTCATCCAGAAGTCTTTTAAAAGACCCCAGCAAGTTCGCCTCCACCACCACTGACGGCAGCCGATTCCATTCACTCACCACCCTCTGAGTGAAAAACTTACCTCTAACATCACTTCTGTACTTTCCTCCCCGCACCTTAAATCTGTGTCCTCTCGTAGTGACCATTTCAACCCGGGGAAATAGCCTCTGAGAATCCACCCTATCGATTCCTCTCAACATTTTATAAACTTCTATCAGGTCGCTTCTCAACCTTCGCCTCTCCAGGGAAAAGAGTCCCAGCTCCCTCAACCTAACTTCATAAGGCATTCCTCCCAGTCCAGGCAACATCCTTGTAAATCTCCTCTGCACCCTTTCAATAGCTTCTACGTCTTTCCTATAGTGAGGCGACCAGAACTGCGCACAGTACTCCAAATGAGGCCTGACGAGGGTCCTGTAAAGTTGCAGCATTACCTCCCGACTCCTAAACTCAATCCCTCGATTAATGAAGGCCAGTACACCATACGCCTTCTTGACTACCTCTTCCACCTGCGAGGCCGATTTAAGAGTCCTGTGGATCCGGACCCCAAGATCCTTCTGCTCTTCAACACTACTAAGACTCCTGCCCTTGATAGTGTACTCGTTCATCCCGTTAGTTCTGCCAAAATGGATGTCTACGCATTTATCCGCGTTGAAGTCCACCGTGAGGACTGTGGGATATATCAGAGTGTTGTAGTGAGGGGTATGAGATTTATCAGTGTTATGGTTAGAAGTCTGGGATATATCAGTGTTACAGTGAGCAAACTGCGATATATCAGTGTTACAGTGAGGGGACTGGGCTATATTAGTGTTACAGTGAGGGGACTGGAATATATTAGTGTTACAGTGAGGGGACTGGGATATATTAGTGTTAAAGTGAGGGGACTGGGAGATATTAGTGTTACAGTGAGGGGACTGGGATATATTAGTGTTACAGTGAGGGGACTGGGATATATTAGTGTTAAAGTGAGGGGACTGGGATATATTAGTGTTACAGTGAGGGGACTGGGATATATTAGTGTTACAGTGAGCGAACTGCGATATATCAGTGTTACAGTGAGGAGACTGGGATATATCAGTGTTACAGTGAGGCGACTGGGATATATTAGTGTTACAGTGAGCGAACTGCGATATATCAGTGTTACAGTGAGGCGACTGGGATATATTAGTGTTACAGTGAGCGAACTGCGATATATCAGTGTTACAGTGAGGAGACTGGGATATATTAGTGTTACAGTGAGGGGACTGGGATATATTAGTGTTACAGTGAGGGGACTGGGATATATTAGTGTTACAGTGAGGGGACTGGGATATATTAGTGTTAAAGTGAGGGGACTGGAATATATGAGTGTTACTGTGAGGGGACTGGGATATAGAACATAGAACCCTACAGTGTAGAAACAGGCCCTTCGGCCCATCGAGTCTGCACCAAACACAATCCCACCCAGACCCTATCCCCATACCCCTACACATTTACCTGCTAATCCCTCTAACCTACACATCCCAGGACACTAAGGGACAATTTTAGCATAGCCAATGAACCTAACCCGCACATCTTTGGACAGTGGGAGGAAACCGGAGCAGCCGGAGAAAACCCACGCAGACACGAGGAGAATGTGCAAACTCCACATAGGCAGTGACCCGAGCCGGGAATCGAACCCAGGACCCTGGAGCTGTGAAGCAGCAGTGCTAACCACTGTGCAACCATGCCGCCCATATATTAGTGTTACAGTGAGAAGAGTGGCATATATCTGTGTTACAGTGAGGGGACTGAGATGTAACGGTGTTACAGTGAGGGGACTGTTATATACCAGTGTTACAACGAGCAGTGTGGGGTATATCAGTGCTGCAGTGAGAGGAATGGTTTGTATCAGAGTGTTACAGTGAGAGCTTTGGGAAATGTCAATCAATATAAGGAGTGTTACAGTGAGGAGCGTGGGATTTATTTGTGTTACAGTGAGGAATGTTGGAAAAATTAAAATAGTGCAGTGAAGAATGAGGTTATTTTTCAGTGTTACAGTGAGGGGTGAAGTTATTTATCAGAGTGTTACAGTGGGAGCTTTGGGATATATCAGAACATTGCTGTGGGCAGGAAGTTATTTATCGGAGTGTTACAGTGAGGAATGTATCAGTGTTACAGTGAGGGATATATCAGTGTTACAGTGAGGGGTGAGGTTATTTATTGGAATGTTACAGTGAGGGATATATCAGTGTTACAGTGAGGGGTGAGATTATTTGTCGGAGTGTTACAGTCAGGGATGCATCAGTGTTACAGTGAGGAGTGAGATTATTTATCGGAGTGTTACAGTGAGGGATATATCAGTGTTACAGTGAGGAGTGAGGTTATTTATCGGAGTGTTACAGTGAGGGATATATCAGTGTTACAGTGAGGAGTGAGATTATTTATCGGTGTGTTACAGTAGGGGATATATCAGTGTTACGGTGAGGAGGGAGATTATTTATTGGAGTGTTACAGTGAGGGATATATCAGTGTTACCGTGAGGGGTGAGGTTATTTATCGGAATGTTACAGTGAGGGATGTATCAGTGTTACAGTGAGGAGTGAGATTATTTATCGGAGTGTTATAGTGAGGGATATATCAGTGTTACAGTGAGCGGTGAGGTTATTTATCGGAGTGTTACAGTAGGGGTTACAGTGAGAGGTGAGATTATTTATTGGAGTGTTACAGTGGGGGTTTATCAGTGTTACAGTGAGTGGTGAGGTTATTTATCGGAGTGTTACAGTAGGGGATATATCAGTGTTACGGTGAGGGGTGAGATTATTTATTGGAGTGTTACAGTGAGGGATATATCAGTGTTACAGTGAGGAGTGAGATTATTTATCAGAGTGTTACAGTGAGGGATATATCAGTGTTACAGTGAGGAGTGAGTTTATATATCGGAGTGTTACAGTGAGGGATGTATCAGTGTTACAGTGAGGAGTGAGATTATTTATCGGAGTGTTACAGTAGGGGATATATCAGTGTTAAAGTGAGGGGTGAGATTATTTATCGGAGTGTTACAGTAGGGGATATATCAGTGTTACAGTGAAGAGGGAGATTATTTATTGGAGTGTTACAGTGAGGGATATATCAGTGTTACAGTGAGGGGTGAGGTTATTTAACGGAATGTTACAGTGAGGGATATATCAGTGTTTAAGTGAGGGGTGAGGTTATTTAACGGAATGTTACAGTGAGGGATGTATCAGTGTTACAGTGAGGGGTGAGATTATTTATCAGACTGTTACAGTGAGGGATGTATCAGTGTTACAGTGAGGAGTGAGATTATTTATCGGAGTGTTATAGTGAGGGATATATCAGTGTTACAGTGAGGAGTGAGATTATTTATCGGAATGTTACAGTGAGGGATATATCAGTGTTACAGTGAGGGCTGAGGTTATTTATTGGAGTGTTACAGTGAGGGATATATCAGTGTTACAGTGAGAGGTGAGATTATTTATCGGAGTGTTACAGTGGGGGTTTATCAGTTTTACAGTGAGTGGTGAGGTTATTTATCGGAGTGTTACAGTAGGGGTTACAGTGAGAGGTGAGATTATTTGTCGGAGTGTTACACTGGGGGTTTATCAGTGTTACAGTGAGTGGTGAGGTTATTTATCGGAGTGTTACAGTAGGGGATATATCAGTGTTACAGTGAGGGCTGAGGTTATTTATTGGAGTGTTACAGTGAGGGATATATCAGTGTTACAGTGAGGGCTGAGGTTATTTATTGGAGTGTTACAGTGAGGGATATATCAGTGTTACAGTGAGGGGTGAGATTATTTATTGGAGTGTTACAGTGGGGGTTTATCAGTTTTACAGTGAGTGGTGAAGTTATTTATCGGAGTGTTACAGTAGGGGTTACAGTGAGAGGTGAGATTATTTGTCGGAGTGTTACAGTGAGGGATATATCAGTGTTACAGTGAGGAGTGAGTTTATATATCGGAGTGTTACAGTAGGGGATATATCAGTGTTACAGTGAGGGGTGAGATTATTTATCGGAGTGTTACAGTGAGGGATATATCAGTGTTACAGTGAGGGGTGAGATTATTTATCGGAGTGTTACAGTGAGGGATATATCAGTGTTACAGTGAGGAGTGAGTTTATATATCGGAGTGTTACAGTGAGGGACATATCAGTGTTAAAGTGAGGGGTGAGATTATTTATCGGAGTGTTACAGTAGGGGATATATCAGTGTTACAGTGAGGAGGGAGATTATTTATTGGAGTGTTACAGTGAGGGATATATCAGTGTTACAGTGAGGGGTGAGGTTATTTAACGGAATGTTACAGTGAGGAATGTATCAGTGTTACAGTGAGGGGTGAGATTATTTATCGGAGTGTTACAGTGAGGGACATATCAGTGTTACAGTGAGGAGTGAGTTTATATATCGGAGTGTTACAGTGAGGAATGTATCAGTGTTCCAGTGAGGAGTGAGATTATTTACCGGAGTGTTACAGTCAGGGACATATCAGTGTTACAGTGAGGGGTGAGGTTATTTATTGGAGTGTTACAGTGGGGGTTTATCAGTTTTACAGTGAGTGGTGAGGTTATTTATCGGAGTGTTACAGTAGGGGTTACAGTGAGAGGTGAGATTATTTGTCTGAGTGTTACAGTGGGGGTTTATCAGTGTTACAGTGAGTGGTGAGATTATTTATCGGAATGTTACAGTAAGGGATATATCAGTGTTACAGTGAGGAGTGAGATTATATATCGGAGTGTTATAGTGAGGGATGTATCAGTGTTACAGTGAGGGGTGAGATTATTTATCGGAGTGTTACAGTAGGGGATATATCAGTGTTACAGTGAGGGGTGAGATTATTTATCGGAGTGTTACAGTAGGGGATATATCAGTGTTACAGTGAGGGGTGAGGTTATTTATCGGAATGTTACAGTGAGGGATATATCAGTGTTACAGTGAGGGGTGAGGTTATTTATCGGAGTGTTACAGTGAGGGATATATCAGTGTTACGGTGAGGGGTGAGATTATTTATTGGAGTGTTATAGTGAGGGATATATCAGTGTTACAGTGAGGAGTGAGATTATTTATCGGACTGTTACAGTGAGGGATATATTAGTCTTACAGTGAGGAGTGAGATCATATATCGGAGTGTTACATTGAGGGATGTATCAGTGTTACTGTGAGGGGTGAGATTATTTAGTGGAGTGTTACAGTGAGGGATATATCAGTGTTACAGTGAGGGGTGAGATTATTTATCGGTGTGTTACAGTACGGGATATATCAGTGTTACAGTGAGGATTGAGATTATTTATTGGAGCATTACAGTGAGGGATGTATCAGTGTTACAGTGAGGGGTGAGATTATTTATCGGAGTGTTACAGTGAGGGACATATCAGTGTTACAGTGAGGGGTGAGATTATTTATCGGAGTGTTACAGTGAGGGATGTATCAGTGTTACAGTGAGGAGTGAGATTATTTATCGGAGTGTTACAGTGGGGGTTTATCAGTTTTACAGTGAGTGGTGAGATTATTTATCGGAGTGTTACAGTAGGCGATATATCAGTGTTACAGTGAGGAGTGAGATTATATATCGGAGTGTTACAGTAGGGGATATATCAGTGTTACTGTGAGAGGTGAGATTATTTATCGGAGTGTTACAGTAGGCGATATATCAGTGTTACAGTGAGTGAGATTATTTATCGGAGTGTTACACTGAGGGATATTTCAGTGTTACAGTGAGGAGTGAGTTTATATATCGGAGTGTTACAGTGAGGGATGTATCAGTGTTAGCGTGAGGAGTGAGATTATTTATCGGAGTGTTACAGTGAGGGATATATCAGTGTTACAGTGAGGAGTGAGGTTATTTATCGCAGTGTTACAGTGAGAGATATTTCAGTGTTACAGTGAGGAATGAGGTTATTTATCAGAGTGTTACAGTGAGGGATGTTTCAGTGTTACAGTGAGGGGTGAGTTTATTTAGTGGAGTGTTATAGTGAGGGATGTATCAGTTTTACAGTGAGGAGTGAGATTATTGATTGGAGTCTTACAGTGAGGGATATATCAGTGTTACAGTGAGGAGTGAGATTATTTATCGGTGTGTTACAGTGAGGGATATATCAGTGTTACAGTGAGGAGTGAGATTATTTATCGGAGTGTTACAGTGAGGGATATATCAGTGTTACAGTGAGGAGTGAGATTATTTATCGTAGTGTTACAGTGAGGGATATATCAGTGTTACAGTGAGGGGTGAGATTATTTATCGGAGTGTTACACTGAGGGATATATCAGTGTTACAGTGAGGGGTGAGGTTATTTATCGGAATGTTACAGTGAGGGATATATCAGTGTTTAAATGAGGGGTGAGGTTATTTATTGGAGTGTTACAGTGAGGGATGTATCAGTGTTACAGTGAGGGGTGAGATTATTTATCGGAGTGTTACATAGTGGATATGTCAGTGTTACAGTGAGGGGTGATATTATTTATCAGAGTGTTATAGTGAGGAATATATCAGTGTTACACTGATGGGTGAGATTATTTATCGGAGTGTCACAGTGAGGGATCTATCAGTGTTACTGTGAGGGCTGAGTTTATTTTTCGGAGTGTTTACAGTAGGGGACATATCAGTGTTACAGTGAGGGGTGAGATTATTTATCGGAGTGTTACAGTGAGGGATATATCGGTGATGCAGTGAGGGGTGAGATTATTTATCGGAGTGTTACAGTGAGGGATATATCGGTGTTACAGTGAGGGGTGAGATTATTTATCGGAGTGTTACAGTGAGGGATGTATCAGTGTTACAGTGAGGGGTGAGATTATTTATTGGAGTGTTACAGTGAGGGAAGTATCAGTGTTACAGTGAGGAGTGAGATTATTTATCGGACTGTTACAGTGAGGGATGTATCAGTGTTACAGTGAGGGGTGAGATTATTTAGTGGAGTGTTATAGTGAGGGATGTATCAGTGTTACAGTGAGGAGTGAGATTATTTATTGGAGTCTTACAGTGTGGGATATATGAGTGTTACAGTGAGGAGTGAGATTATTTATCGGAGTGTTACAGTGAGGGATATATCAGTGTTACAGTGAGGAGTGAGATTATTTATCGTAGTGTTACAGTGAAGGATGTATCAGTGTTTCAGTGAGGAGTGAGATTATTTATTGGAGTCTTAGAGTGAGGGATATATCAGTGTTACAGTGAGTGAGATTATTTATCGGAGTGTTACACTGAGGGATATATCAGTGTTACAGTGAGGGGTGAGGTTATTTATCGGAATGTTACAGTGAGGGATATATCAGTGTTACAGTGAGGGGTGAGGTTATTTATCGGAATGTTACAGTGAGGGATATATCAGTGTTACAGCGAGGGGTGAGGTTATTTATCGGAGTGTTACAGTGAGGGATGTATCAGTGTTACAGTGAGGAGTGAGATTATTTATCGGACTGTTACAGTGAGGGATGTATCAGTGTTACAGTGAGGGGTGAGATTATTTAGTGGAGTGTTATAGTGAGGGATGTATCAGTGTTACAGTGAGGAGTGAGATTATTTATTGGAGTCTTACAGTGTGGGATATATGAGTGTTACAGTGAGGAGTGAGATTATTTATCGGAGTGTTACAGTGAGGGATATATCAGTGTTACAGTGAGGAGTGAGATTATTTATCGTAGTGTTACAGTGAAGGATGTATCAGTGTTTCAGTGAGGAGTGAGATTATTTATTGGAGTCTTA
The DNA here is from genome assembly GCA_037974335.1 of Prionace glauca. NCBI lineage: Eukaryota > Metazoa > Chordata > Chondrichthyes > Carcharhiniformes > Carcharhinidae > Prionace > Prionace glauca. Next base: position 221,579 of record JBBMRE010000068.1, read on the forward strand.
GAGTGAGGGATATATCAGTGTTACAGTGAGTGAGATTATTTATCGGAGTGTTACACTGAGGGATATATCAGTGTTACAGTGAGGGGTGAGGTTATTTATCGGAATGTTACAGTGAGGGATATATCAGTGTTACAGTGAGGGGTGAGGTTATTTATCGGAATGTTACAGTGAGGGATATATCAGTGTTACAGCGAGGGGTGAGGTTATTTATCGGAGTGTTACAGTGAGGGATGTATCAGTGTTACAGTGAGGGGTTAGATTATTTATCGGAGTGTTACATAGTGGATATGTCAGTGTTACAGTGAGGGGTGATATTATTTATCGGAGTGTTATAGTGAGGAATATATCAGTGTTACAGTGATGGGTGAGATTATTTATCGGAGTGTCACAGTGAGGGATCTATCAGTGTTACAGTGAGGGGTGAGATTATTTATCGGAGTGTTACAGTGAGGGATATATCGGTGATGCAGTGAGGGGTGAGATTATTTATCGGAGTGTTACAGTGAGGGAAGTATCAGTGTTACAGTGAGGAGTGAGATTATTTATCGGACTGTTACAGTGAGGGATGTATCAGTGTTACAGTGAGGAGTGAGATTATTTATTGGAGTCTTACAGTGAGGGATATATCAGTGTTACAGTGAGGAGTGAGATCATTTATCGGAGTGTTACAGTGAGGGATATATCAGTGTTACAGTGAGGGGTGAGATTATTTATCGGAGTGTTACAGTGAGGGATATATCGGTGATGCAGTGAGGGGTGAGATTATTTATCGGAGTGTTACAGTGAGGGAAGTATCAGTGTTACAGTGAGGAGTGAGATTATTTATCGGACTGTTACAGTGAGGGATGTATCAGTGTTACAGTGAGGAGTGAGATTATTTATTGGAGTCTTACAGTGAGGGATATATCAGTGTTACAGTGAGGAGTGAGATCATTTATCGGAGTGTTACAGTGAGGGATATATCAGTGTTACAGTGAGGAGTGAGATTATTTATCGGAGTGTTACACTGAGGGATATATCAGTGTTACAGTGAGGAGTGAGGTTATTTATCGGAATGTTACAGTGAGGGATATATCAGTGTTACAGTGAGGAATGAGGTTATTTATTGGAATGTTACAGTAGGGATATATCAGTGTTACAGCGAGGGGTGAGGTTATTTATCGGAGTGTTACAGTGAGGGATGTATCAGTGTTAGAGTGAGGGGTGAGATTATTTATCGGAGTGTTACAGTGGGGGTTTATCAGTGTTACTGTGAGGGGTGAGATTATTTATTGGAGCATTACAGTGAGGGATGTATCAGTGTTACAGTGAGGGGTGAGATTATTTATCGGAGTGTTACAGTGAGGGACATATCAGTGTTACAGTGAGGGGTGAGATTATTTATCGGAATGTTACAGTGAGGGATGTATCAGTGTTACAGTGAGGAGTGAGATTATTTATCGGAGTGTTACAGTGGGGGTTTATCAGTTTTACAGTGAGTGGTGACGTTATTTATCGGAGTGTTACAGTGAGGGATATATCAGTGTTACAGTGAGGAGTGAGATTATATATCGGAGTGTTACAGTAGGGGATATATCAGTGTTACTGTGAGAGGTGAGATTATTTATCGGAGTGTTACAGTAGGCGATATATCAGTGTTACAGTGAGTGAGATTATTTATCGGAGTGTTACACTGAGGGATATTTCAGTGTTACAGTGAGGAGTGAGTTTATATATCGGAGTGTTACAGTGAGGGATGTATCAGTGTTAGCGTGAGGAGTGAGATTATTTATCGGAGTGTTACAGTGAGGGATATATCAGTGTTACAGTGAGGAGTGAGGTTATTTATCGCAGTGTTACAGTGAGAGATATTTCAGTGTTACAGTGAGGAATGAGGTTATTTATCAGAGTGTTACAGTGAGGGATGTTTCAGTGTTACCGTGAGGGGTGAGTTTATTTAGTGGAGTGTTATAGTGAGGGATGTATCAGTTTTACAGTGAGGAGTGAGATTATTGATTGGAGTCTTACAGTGAGGGATATATCAGTGTTACAGTGAGGAGTGAGATTATTTATCGGTGTGTTACAGTGAGGGATATATCAGTGTTACAGTGAGGAGTGAGATTATTTATCGGAGTGTTACAGTGAGGGATATATCAGTGTTACAGTGAGGAGTGAGATTATTTATCGTAGTGTTACAGTGAGGGATATATCAGTGTTACAGTGAGGGGTGAGATTATTTATCGGAGTGTTACACTGAGGGATATATCAGTGTTACAGTGAGGGGTGAGGTTATTTATCGGAATGTTACAGTGAGGGATATATCAGTGTTTAAATGAGGGGTGAGGTTATTTATCGGAGTGTTACAGTGAGGGATGTATCAGTGTTACAGTGAGGGGTGAGATTATTTATCGGAGTGTTACATAGTGGATATGTCAGTGTTACAGTGAGGGGTGATATTATTTATCAGAGTGTTATAGTGAGGAATATATCAGTGTTACACGGATGGGTGAGATTATTTATCGGAGTGTCACAGTGAGGGATCTATCAGTGTTACTGTGAGGGCTGAGTTTATTTTTCGGAGTGTTTACAGTAGGGGACATATCAGTGTTACAGTGAGGGGTGAGATTATTTATCGGAGTGTTACAGTGAGGGATATATCGGTGATGCAGTGAGGGGTGAGATTATTTATCGGAGTGTTACAGTGAGGGATATATCGGTGTTACAGTGAGGGGTGAGATTATTTATCGGAGTGTTACAGTGAGGGATGTATCAGTGTTACAGTGAGGGGTGAGATTATTTATTGGAGTGTTACAGTGAGGGAAGTATCAGTGTTACAGTGAGGAGTGAGATTATTTATCGGACTGTTACAGTGAGGGATGTATCAGTGTTACAGTGAGGGGTGAGATTATTTAGTGGAGTGTTATAGTGAGGGATGTATCAGTGTTACAGTGAGGAGTGAGATTATTTATTGGAGTCTTACAGTGTGGGATATATCAGTGTTACAGTGAGGAGTGAGATTATTTATCGGAGTGTTACAGTGAGGGATATATCAGTGTTACAGTGAGGAGTGAGATTATTTATCGTAGTGTTACAGTGAAGGATGTATCAGTGTTTCAGTGAGGAGTGAGATTATTTATTGGAGTCTTAGAGTGAGGGATATATCAGTGTTACAGTGAGGGGTGAGGTTATTTATTGGAATGTTACAGTGAGGGATATATCAGTGTTACAGTGAGGGGTGAGATTATTTATCGGAGTGTTACAGTGAGGGATGTATCAGTGTTACAGCGAGGGGTGAGGTTATTTATCGGAGTGTTACATAGTGGATATGTCAGTGTTACAGTGAGGGGTGATATTATTTATCGGAGTGTTATAGTGAGGAATATATCAGTGTTACAGTGATGGGTGAGATTATTTATCGGAGTGTCACAGTGAGGGATCTATCAGTGTTACTGTGAGGGGTGAGTTTATTTTTCGGAGTGTTTACAGTGAGGGATGTATCAGTGTTACAGTGAGGAGTGAGATTATTTATCGGAGTGTTACAGTGAGGGATATATCGGTGATGCAGTGAGGGGTGAGATTATTTATCGGAGTGTTACAGTGAGGGAAGTATCAGTGTTACAGTGAGGAGTGAGATTATTTATCGGACTGTTACAGTGAGGGATGTATCAATGTTACAGTGAGGGGTGAGATCATTTAGTGGAGTGTTATAGTGAGGGATGTATCAGTGTTACAGTGAGGAGTGAGATTATTTATTGGAGTCTTACAGTGAGGGATATATCAGTGTTACAGTGAGGAGTGAGATTATTTATCGGAGTGTTACAGTGAGGGATATATCAGTGTTACAGTGAGGAGTGAGATTATTTATCGGAGTGTTACACTGAGGGATATATCAGTGTTACAGTGAGGAGTGAGGTTATTTATCGGAATGTTACAGTAGGGATATATCAGTGTTACAGCGAGGGGTGAGGTTATTTATCGGAGTGTTACAGTGAGGGATGTATCAGTGTTACAGTGAGGGGTTAGATTATTTATCGGAGTGTTACATAGTGGATATGTCAGTGTTACAGTGAGGGGTGATATTATTTATCGGAGTGTTATAGTGAGGGATCTATCAGTGTTACTGTGAGGGGTGAGTTTATTTTTCGGAGTGTTTACAGTAGGGGATATATCAGTGTTACAGTTAGGGGTGAGATTATTTATCGGAGTGTTACAGTGAGGGATATATCGGTGATGCAGTGAGGGGTGAGATTATTTATCGGAGTGTTACAGTGAGGGATATATCGGTGTTACAGTGAGGGGTGAGATTATTTATCGGAGTGTTACAGTGAGGGATGTATCAGTGTTACCGTGAGGGGTGAGATTATTTATTGGAGTGTTACAGTGAGGGAAGTATCAGTGTTACATTGAGGAGTTAGATTATTTATCGGAGTGTTACAGTGAGGGATGTATCAGTGTTACAGTGAGGAGTGAGATTATTTATCGGAGTCTTACAGTGAGGGATGTATCAGTGTTACAGTGAGGAGTGAGATTATTAATTGGAGTGTTACAGTGAGGGATATATCAGTGTTACAGTGAGGAGTGAGGTTATTTATCGGAGTGTTACAGTGAGGGATATATCAGTGTTACAGTGAGGAGTGAGGTTATTTATCGGAGTGTAACAGTGAGGGATATATCAGTGTTACAGTGAGGGGTGAGGTTATTTATCGGAGTGTAACAGTGAGGGATATATCAGTGTTACAGTGAGGAGTGAGATTATTTATTGGAGTGTTACAGTGAGGGTTATATCAGTGTTACAGTGAGGCGTGATGTTATTTATCGGAATGTTACAGTGAGGGATATATCATTGTTTAAGTGAGGGGTGAGGTTATTTATCGGAGTGTTACAGTGAGGGATGTATCAGTGTTACAGTGAGGGGTGAGATTATTTATCGGAGTGTTACAGTGCGGGATATATCAGTGTTACAGTGAGGAGTGAGATTATTTATCGGTGTGTTACAGTGAGGGATGAATCAGTGTTACAGTGAGGGGTGAGATTATTTATCAGAATGTTACAGAGAGGGATATATCAGTGTTACAGTGAGGGGTGAGTTTATTTATCGGAATGTTACAGTGAGGGATGTATCAGTGTTACAGTGAGCGGTGAGATTATTTATCGGAGTGTTACGTAAGGGTTATATCAGTGTTACAGTGAGGAGTGAGGTTATTTATCGGAGTGTTACAGTGAGGGATGTATCAGTGTTACAGTGAGGGGTGAGATTATTTAGTGGATCGTTATAGTGGGGGATATATCTGTGTTACAGTGAGGATTGAGATTATTTATCGGAGTGTTACAGTGAGGGATATATCAGTCTTACAGTGAGGAGTGAGATTATTTATCGGAGTGTTACAGTGAGGGATATATCAGTGTTACAGTGAGTGGTGAGATTATTTATCGGTGCGTTACAGTAGGGGATATATCAGTGTTACAGTGAGGAGTGAGATTATTTATTGGAGTGTTACAGTGAGGGATATATCAGTGTTACAGTGAGGAGTGATGTTATTTCTTGGAGTGTTACAGTGAGGGATATATCAGTGTTACAGTGAGGGGTGAGGTTATTTATCAGAATGTTACAGTGAGGGATATATCAGTGTTACAGTGAGGGTTGAGGTTATTTATCGGAATCTTACAGTGACGGACGTATCAGTGTTACAGTGAGGGGTGAGATTATTTATCGGAGTGTTACAGTGAGGGATATATCAGTGTTACAGTGAGGGGTGAGATTATTTATCGAAATGTTACAGTGAGGGATATAACAGTGTTACAGTGAGGGGTGAGGTTATTTGTCGGAATGTTACAGTGAGGGATGTATCATTGTTACAGTGAGGGGTGAGATTATTTATCGGAGTGTTACATAGTGGATATGTCAGTGTTACAGTGAGGGGTGATATTATTTATCGGAGTGTTATAGTGAGGAATATATCAGTGTTGCAGTGATGGGTGAGATTATTTATCGGAGTGTCACAGTGAGGGATCTATCAGTGTTATTGTGATGGGTGAGTTTATTTTTCGGAGTGTTTACAGTAGGGGACATATCAGTGTTACAGTGAGGAGTGAGATTATTTATCGGAGTGTTACAGTGAGGGATATATCGGTGTTACAGTGAGGGGTGAGATTATTTATCGGAGTGTTAAAGTGAGGGATGTATCAGTGTTACAGTGAGGAGTGAGATTATTTATCGGAGTGTTACAGTGAGGGATGTATCAGTTTTACAGTGAGGGGTGAGATTATATATCGGAGTGTTACAGTGAGGGATATATCGGTGTTACAGTGAGGGTTGAGATTATTTATCGGAGTGTTGCAGTGAGGGATGTATCAGTGTTACAGTGAGGAGTGAGGTTATTTATCGGAGTGTTACAGTGAGGGATATATCAGTGTTACAGTGAGGGGTGAGGTTATTTATCGGAATGTTACAGTGTGGGATATATCAGTGTTACAGTGAGGAGTTGGTTATTTATCGGAGTGTTACAGTGAGGGATATATCAGTGTAACAGTGAGGGGTGAGATTATTTATCGGTTTGTTACAGTACGGGATATATCAGTGTTACAGTGAGGAATGCGATTATTTATTGGAGTGTTACAGTGAGGGATATATCAGTGTTACATTGAGGAGTGAGATTATTTATCGGAGTGTCACAGTGAGGGATCTATCAGTGTTACTCTGAGGGGTGAGTTTATTTTTCGGAGTGTTTACAGTAGGGGATATATCAGTGTTACAGTGAGGGGTGAGATTATTTATCGGAGTGTTACAGTGACGGATATATCGGTGATGCAGTGGGGGGTGAGATTATTTAGTGGAGTGTTATATGGAGGGATGTATCAGTGTTACAGTGAGGAGTGAGATTATTTATTGGAGTCTTACAGTGCGGGATATATCAGTATTACAGTGAGGAGTGAGATTATTTATCAGAGTGTTACAGTGAGGGATGTATCAGTGTTTAAGTGAGGGGTGAGGTTATTTATCGGAGTGTTACAGTGAGGGATGTATCAGTGTTACAGTGAGGGGTGAGATTATTTATCGGAGTGTTACAGTGCGGGATATATCAGTGTTACAGTGAGGAGTGAGATTATTTATCAGAATGTTACAGAGAGGGATATATCAGTGTTACAGTGAGGGGTGAGTTTATTTATCGGAATGTTACAGTGAGGTATGTATCAGTGTTACAGTGAGCGGTGAGATTATTTATCGGAGTTTTACAGTGAGGGTTATATCACTGTTACAGTGAGGAGTGAGGTTATTTATCGGAGTGTTACAGTGAGGGATGTATCAGTGTTACAGTGAGGGGTGAGATTATTTAGTGGATCGTTATAGTGAGTGATGTATCAGCGTTACAGTGAGGATTGAGATTATTTATCGGAGTGTTACAGTGAGGGATATATCAGTCTTACAGTGAGGAGTGAGATTATTTATCAGAGTGTTACAGTGAGGGATGTATCAGTGTTACAGTGAGGAGTGAGATTATTTATCGGAGTGTTACAGTGAGGGATATATCAGTGTTACAGTGAGTGGTGAGATTATTTATCGGTGCGTTACAGTAGGGGATATATCAGTGTTACAGTGAGGAGTGAGATTATTTATTGGAGTGTTACAGTGAGGGATATATCAGTGTTACAGTGAGGAGTGATGTTATTTCTTGGAGTGTTACAGTGAGGGATATATCAGTGTTACAGTGAGGGGTGAGGTTATTTATCAGAATGTTACAGTGAGGGATATATCAGTGTTACAGTGAGGGTTGAGGTTATTTATCGGAATCTTACAGTGACGGACGTATCAGTGTTACAGTGAGGGGTGAGATTATTTATCGGAGTGTTACAGTGAGGGATATATCAGTGTTACAGTGAGGGGTGAGATTATTTATCGAAATGTTACAGTGAGGGATATAACAGTGTTACAGTGAGGGGTGAGGTTATTTATCGGAATGTTACAGTGAGGGATGTATCAGTGTTACAGTGAGGGGTGAGATTATTTATCGGAGTGTTACATAGTGGATATGTCAGTGTTACAGTGAGGGGTGATATTATTTATCGGAGTGTTATAGTGAGGAATATATCAGTGTTACAGTGATGGGTGAGATTATTTATCGGAGTGTCACAGTGAGGGATCTATCAGTGTTACTGTGATGGGTGAGTTTATTTTTCGGAGTGTTTACAGTAGGGGACATATCAGTGTTACAGTGAGGAGTGAGATTATTTATCGGAGTGTTACAGTGAGGGACATATCAGTGTTACAGTGAGGAGTGAGATTATTTATCGGAGTGTTACAGTGAGGGATATATCAGTGTTACAGTGAGGAGTGAGGTTATTTATCGCAGTGTTACAGTGAGAGATATTTCAGTGTTACAGTGAGGAATGAGGTTATTTATCAGAGTGTTACAGTGAGGGATGTTTCAGTGTTACAGTGAGGGGTGAGGTTATTTATCGGAATGTTACAGTGTGGGATATATCAGTGTTACAGTGAGGAGTTGGTTATTTATCGGAGTGTTACAGTGAGGGATATGTCAGTGTTACAGTGAGGGGTGAGGTTATTTATTGGAATGTAACAGTTAGGGATGTACAAGTGTTACAGTGAGGAGTGAGACTATTTATCGGAGTGTTACAGTGAGGGATATATCAGTGTTACAGTGAGGGTAGAGATTATTTATCGGAATGTTACAGTGAGGGATATATCAGTGTTACAGTGAGGGGTGAGATTATTTATCGGAGTGTTACAGTGAGGGGTGTATCAGTGTTACAGTGAGGGGTGAGATTATTTATCGGAATGTTACAGTGAGGGATATATCAGTGTTACAGTGAGGGGTGAGATTATTTATCGGAATGTTACAGTGAGGGTTGTTACAGTGAGCGGTGAGATTATTTATCGGAGTGTTACAGTGAGGGATATATCAGTATTACAGTGAGGGGTGAGATTATTTGTCGGAGTGTTACAGTGAGGGATATATCAGTGTTACAATGAGGAGTGAGATTATTTATCGGAGTGTTACAGTGAGGGGTGTATCAGTGTTACAGTGAGGAGTGAGTTTATTTATCGGAGTCTTATAGTGAGGGATGTATCAGTGTTAAAGTGAGGAGTGAGATTATTTATCGGAGTGTTACAGTGAGGGATATATCAGTGTTACAGTGAGGTGTGAGATTATTTATCGGAATCTTATAGTGAGGGATGTATCAGTGTTACAGTGAGGAGTGAGATTATTTATCGGTGTGTTACAGTGAGGGATATATCAGTATTACAGTGAGGAGTGAGATTATTTATCGGAGTGTTACAGTGAGGGATATATCAGCTTTCCAGTGAGGAGTTAGATTATTTATCGGAATGTTACAGTGAGGGATATATCAGTGTTACAGTTGGGGGTGAGATTATTTATCGGAATGTTACAGTGAGGGATATATCAGTGTTACAGTGAGAGGTGAGATTATTTATCGGAGTCTTATAGTGAGGGATGTATCAGTGTTACAGTGAGGAGTGAGATTATTTATCGGAGTGTTACAGTGAGGGATATATCAATGTTACTGTGAGGGGTGAGTTTATTTATCGGAGTGTTTACAGTAGGGGATATTTCAGTGTTACAGTGAGGGGTGAGATTATTTATTGGAGTGTTACAATGAGGGATGTATCAGTGTTACAGTGAGGAGTGAGATTATTTATCGGAGTGTTCCAGTGAGGGATATATCAGTGTTTCAGTGAGGAGTGAGATTATTTATCGGAGTGTTACAGTGATGGATGTAGCAGTGTTACAGTGAGGGGTGAGATTATTTATTGAAATGTTACAGTGAGGGATATATCAGTGTTTAAATGAGGAGTGAGATTATTTATCGGAGTGTTACAGTGAGGGATGTATCAGTGTTACAGTGAGGGGTGAGATTATTTATCGGAGTGTTACATAGTGGATATGTCAGTGTTACCGTGAGGGGTGATATTATTTAGCAGAGTGTTATAGTGAGGAATATATCAGTGTTACAGTGATGGGTGAGATTATTTATCGGAGTGTCACAGTGAGGGATCTATCAGTGTTACTGTGAGGGGTGAGTTTATTTTTCGGAGTGTTTACAGTAGGGGATATATCAGTGCTACAGTGAGGGGTGAGATTATTTATCGGAGTGTTACAGTGAGGGATATATCAGTGTTACAGTGAGGGGTGAGATTATTTATCGGAGTGTTACAGTGAGGGATATATCGGTGATGCAGTGAGGGGTGAGATGATATATCGGAGTGTTACAGTGAGGGATATATCAGTGTTACAGTGAGGAGTGAGATTATTTATCAGAGTGTTACAGTGAGGGATGTATCAGTGTTACAGTGAGGAGTGAGGTTATTTATCGGAGTGTTACAGTGAGGGATATATCAGTGTTACAGTGAGGAGTGAGATTATTTATCAGAGTGTTACAGTGAGGGATGTATCAGTGTTACAGTGAGGAGTGAGGTTATTTATCGGAGTGTTACAGTGAGGGATATATCAGTGTTACAGTGAGGAGTGAGGTTATTTATCGGAGTGTTACAGTGAGGGATATATCAGTGTTACAGTGAGGGGTGAGGTTATTTATCGGAGTGTTACAGTGAGGGATGTATCAGTGTTACAGTGAGGGGTGAGATTATTTATCGGAGTGTTACAGTGAGGGATATATCAGTGAGTGGTGAGGTTATTTATCGGAATGTTACAGTGTGGGATATATCAGTGTTACAGTGAGGAGTTGTTTATTTATCGGAGTGTTACAGTGAGGGATATGTCAGTGTTACAGTGAGGGGTGAGGTTATTTATTGGAATGTTACAGTGAGGGATATATCAGTGTTACAGTGAGGAGTGAGATTATTTATCGGAGTGTTACAGTGAGGGATATATCAGTGTTACAGTGAGGGGTGAGACTATTTATCGGAATGTTACAGTGAGGGATATATCAGTGTTACAGTGAGGGGTGAGGTTATTTATCGGAATGTTACAGTGAGGGTTGTTACAGTGAGCGGTGAGATTATTTATCGGAGTGTTACAGTGAGGGATATATCAGTGTTACAGTGAGGGGTGAGATTATTTGTCGGAGTGTTACAGTGAGGGATATATCAGTGTTACAATGAGGAGTGAGATTATTTATCGGAGTGTTACAGTGAGGGATGTATCAGTGTTACAGTGAGGAGTGAGTTTATTTATCGGAGTCTTATAGTGAGGGATGTATCAGTGTTACAGTGAGGAGTGAGATTATTTATCGGAGTGTTACAGTGAGGGATATATCAGTGTTACAGTGAGGGTGAGATTATTTATCGGAGTCTTATAGTGAGGGATATATCAGTGTTACAGTGAGGATTGAGATTATTTATCGGTGTGTTACAGTGAGGGATATATTAGCGTTCCAGTGAGGAGTTAGATTATTTATCGGAATGTTACAGTGAGGGATATATCAGTGTTACAGTGAGAGGTGAGATTATTTATCGGAGTCTTATAGTGAGGGATGTATCAGTGTTACAGTGAGGCGTGAGGTTATTTATCGGAATGTTACAGTGAGGGATATATCAGTGTTACAGTGAGGGTTGAGGTTATTTATCGGAGTGTTACAGTGAGGGATATATCAGTGTTACAGTGAGGGGTGAGATTATTTATTGGAGTGTTACAATGAGGGATGTATCAGTGTTACAGTGAGGAATGAGATTATTTATCGGAGTGTTACAGTGATGGATGTAGCAGTGTTACAGTGAGGGGTGAGATTATTTATTGAAATGTTACAGTGAGGGATATAACAGTGTTACAGTGAGGGGTGAGATTATTTATCGGAGTGTTACATAGTGGATATGTCAGTGTTACAGTGAGGGGTGATATTATTTATCGGAGTGTTATAGTGAGGAATATATCAGTGTTGCAGTGATGGGTGAGATTATTTATCGGAGTGTCACATTGAGGGATCTATCAGTGTTACTGTGAGGGGTGAGTTTATTTTTCGGAGTGTTTACAGTAGGGGATATATCAGTGCTACAGTGAGGGGTGATATTATTTATCGGACTGTTACAGTGAGGGATATAGCGGTGATGCAGTGAGGGGTGAGATTATTTATCGGAGTGTTACAGTGAGGGATATATCGGTGTTACAGTGAGGGGTGAGATTATTTATCGGAGTGTTACAGTGAGGGATGTATCAGTGTTACAGTGAGGGGTGAGATTATTTAGTGGATCGTTATAGTGAGTGATGTATCAGCGTTACAGTGAGGAGTGAGATTATTTATCAGAGTGTTACAGTGAGGGATATATCAGTGTTACAGTGAGGAGTGAGATTATTTATTGGAGTCTTACAGTGAGGGATATATCAGTGTTACAGTGAGGAGTGAGATTATTTATCGGAGTGTTACAGTGAGGGATATATCAGTGTTACAGTGAGGAGTGAGATTATTTATCGGAGTGTTACACTGAGGGATATATCAGTGTTACAGTGAGGAGTGAGGTTATTTATCGGAATGTTACAGTGAAGGATATATCAGTGTTACAGTGAGGAATGAGGTTATTTATTGGAATGTTACAGTAGGGATATATCAGTGTTACAGCGAGGGGTGAGGTTATTTATCGGAGTGTTACAGTGAGGGATGTATCAGTGTTACAGTGAGGGGTTAGATTATTTATCGGAGTGTTACATAGTGGATATGTCAGTGTTACAGTGAGGGGTGATATTATTTATCGGAGTGTTATAGTGAGGGATCTATCAGTGTTACTGTGAGGGGTGAGTTTATTTTTCGGAGTGTTTACAGTAGGGGATATATCAGTGTTACAGTTAGGGGTGAGATTATTTATCGGAGTGTTACAGTGAGGGATATATCGGTGATGCAGTGAGGGGTGAGATTATTTATCGGAGTGTTACAGTGAGGGATATATCGGTGTTACAGTGAGGGGTGAGATTATTTATCGGAGTGTTACAGTGAGGGATGTATCAGTGTTACCGTGAGGGGTGAGATTATTTATTGGAGTGTTACAGTGAGGGAAGTATCAGTGTTACATTGAGGAGTTAGATTATTTATCGGAGTGTTACAGTGAGGGATGTATCAGTGTTACAGTGAGGAGTGAGATTATTTATCGGAGTCTTACAGTGAGGGATGTATCAGTGTTACAGTGAGGAGTGAGATTATTAATTGGAGTGTTACAGTGAGGGATATATCAGTGTTACAGTGAGGAGTGAGGTTATTTATCGGAGTGTTACAGTGAGGGATATATCAGTGTTACAGTGAGGAGTGAGGTTATTTATCGGAGTGTAACAGTGAGGGATATATCAGTGTTACAGTGAGGGGTGAGGTTATTTATCGGAGTGTAACAGTGAGGGATATATCAGTGTTACAGTGAGGAGTGAGATTATTTATTGGAGTGTTACAGTGAGGGTTATATCAGTGTTACAGTGAGGCGTGATGTTATTTATCGGAATGTTACAGTGAGGGATATATCATTGTTTAAGTGAGGGGTGAGGTTATTTATCGGAGTGTTACAGTGAGGGATGTATCAGTGTTACAGTGAGGGGTGAGATTATTTATCGGAGTGTTACAGTGCGGGATATATCAGTGTTACAGTGAGGAGTGAGATTATTTATCGGTGTGTTACAGTGAGGGATGAATCAGTGTTACAGTGAGGGGTGAGATTATTTATCAGAATGTTACAGAGAGGGATATATCAGTGTTACAGTGAGGGGTGAGTTTATTTATCGGAATGTTACAGTGAGGGATGTATCAGTGTTACAGTGAGCGGTGAGATTATTTATCGGAGTGTTACGTAAGGGTTATATCAGTGTTACAGTGAGGAGTGAGGTTATTTATCGGAGTGTTACAGTGAGGGATGTATCAGTGTTACAGTGAGGGGTGAGATTATTTAGTGGATCGTTATAGTGGGGGATATATCTGTGTTACAGTGAGGATTGAGATTATTTATCGGAGTGTTACAGTGAGGGATATATCAGTCTTACAGTGAGGAGTGAGATTATTTATCGGAGTGTTACAGTGAGGGATATATCAGTGTTACAGTGAGTGGTGAGATTATTTATCGGTGCGTTACAGTAGGGGATATATCAGTGTTACAGTGAGGAGTGAGATTATTTATTGGAGTGTTACAGTGAGGGATATATCAGTGTTACAGTGAGGAGTGATGTTATTTCTTGGAGTGTTACAGTGAGGGATATATCAGTGTTACAGTGAGGGGTGAGGTTATTTATCAGAATGTTACAGTGAGGGATATATCAGTGTTACAGTGAGGGTTGAGGTTATTTATCGGAATCTTACAGTGACGGACGTATCAGTGTTACAGTGAGGGGTGAGATTATTTATCGGAGTGTTACAGTGAGGGATATATCAGTGTTACAGTGAGGGGTGAGATTATTTATCGAAATGTTACAGTGAGGGATATAACAGTGTTACAGTGAGGGGTGAGGTTATTTGTCGGAATGTTACAGTGAGGGATGTATCATTGTTACAGTGAGGGGTGAGATTATTTATCGGAGTGTTACATAGTGGATATGTCAGTGTTACAGTGAGGGGTGATATTATTTATCGGAGTGTTATAGTGAGGAATATATCAGTGTTGCAGTGATGGGTGAGATTATTTATCGGAGTGTCACAGTGAGGGATCTATCAGTGTTATTGTGATGGGTGAGTTTATTTTTCGGAGTGTTTACAGTAGGGGACATATCAGTTTTACAGTGAGGAGTGAGATTATTTATCGGAGTGTTACAGTGAGGGATATATCGGTGTTACAGTGAGGGGTGAGATTATTTATCGGAGTGTTAAAGTGAGGGATGTATCAGTGTTACAGTGAGGAGTGAGATTATTTATCGGAGTGTTACAGTGACGGATATATCGGTGATGCAGTGGGGGGTGAGATTATTTAGTGGAGTGTTATATGGAGGGATGTATCAGTGTTACAGTGAGGAGTGAGATTATTTATTGGAGTCTTACAGTGCGGGATATATCAGTATTACAGTGAGGAGTGAGATTATTTATCAGAGTGTTACAGTGAGGGATGTATCAGTGTTTAAGTGAGGGGTGAGGTTATTTATCGGAGTGTTACAGTGAGGGATGTATCAGTGTTACAGTGAGGGGTGAGATTATTTATCGGAGTGTTACAGTGCGGGATATATCAGTGTTACAGTGAGGAGTGAGATTATTTATCAGAATGTTACAGAGAGGGATATATCAGTGTTACAGTGAGGGGTGAGTTTATTTATCGGAATGTTACAGTGAGGTATGTATCAGTGTTACAGTGAGCGGTGAGATTATTTATCGGAGTTTTACAGTGAGGGTTATATCACTGTTACAGTGAGGAGTGAGGTTATTTATCGGAGTGTTACAGTGAGGGATGTATCAGTGTTACAGTGAGGGGTGAGATTATTTAGTGGATCGTTATAGTGAGTGATGTATCAGCGTTACAGTGAGGATTGAGATTATTTATCGGAGTGTTACAGTGAGGGATATATCAGTCTTACAGTGAGGAGTGAGATTATTTATCAGAGTGTTACAGTGAGGGATGTATCAGTGTTACAGTGAGGAGTGAGATTATTTATCGGAGTGTTACAGTGAGGGATATATCAGTGTTACAGTGAGTGGTGAGATTATTTATCGGTGCGTTACAGTAGGGGATATATCAGTGTTACAGTGAGGAGTGAGATTATTTATTGGAGTGTTACAGTGAGGGATATATCAGTGTTACAGTGAGGAGTGATGTTATTTCTTGGAGTGTTACAGTGAGGGATATATCAGTGTTACAGTGAGGGGTGAGGTTATTTATCAGAATGTTACAGTGAGGGATATATCAGTGTTACAGTGAGGGTTGAGGTTATTTATCGGAATCTTACAGTGACGGACGTATCAGTGTTACAGTGAGGGGTGAGATTATTTATCGGAGTGTTACAGTGAGGGATATATCAGTGTTACAGTGAGGGGTGAGATTATTTATCGAAATGTTACAGTGAGGGATATAACAGTGTTACAGTGAGGGGTGAGGTTATTTATCGGAATGTTACAGTGAGGGATGTATCAGTGTTACAGTGAGGGGTGAGATTATTTATCGGAGTGTTACATAGTGGATATGTCAGTGTTACAGTGAGGGGTGATATTATTTATCGGAGTGTTATAGTGAGGAATATATCAGTGTTACAGTGATGGGTGAGATTATTTATCGGAGTGTCACAGTGAGGGATCTATCAGTGTTACTGTGATGGGTGAGTTTATTTTTCGGAGTGTTTACAGTAGGGGACATATCAGTGTTACAGTGAGGAGTGAGATTATTTATCGGAGTGTTACAGTGAGGGACATATCAGTGTTACAGTGAGGAGTGAGATTATTTATCGGAGTGTTACAGTGAGGGATATATCAGTGTTACAGTGAGGAGTGAGGTTATTTATCGCAGTGTTACAGTGAGAGATATTTCAGTGTTACAGTGAGGAATGAGGTTATTTATCAGAGTGTTACAGTGAGGGATGTTTCAGTGTTACAGTGAGGGGTGAGGTTATTTATCGGAATGTTACAGTGTGGGATATATCAGTGTTACAGTGAGGAGTTGGTTATTTATCGGAGTGTTACAGTGAGGGATATGTCAGTGTTACAGTGAGGGGTGAGGTTATTTATTGGAATGTAACAGTTAGGGATGTACAAGTGTTACAGTGAGGAGTGAGATTATTTATCGGAGTGTTACAGTGAGGGATATATCAGTGTTACAGTGAGGGTAGAGATTATTTATCGGAATGTTACAGTGAGGGATATATCAGTGTTACAGTGAGGGGTGAGATTATTTATCGGAGTGTTACAGTGAGGGGTGTATCAGTGTTACAGTGAGGGGTGAGATTATTTATCGGAATGTTACAGTGAGGGATATATCAGTGTTACAGTGAGGGGTGAGATTATTTATCGGAATGTTACAGTGAGGGTTGTTACAGTGAGCGGTGAGATTATTTATCGGAGTGTTACAGTGAGGGATATATCAGTATTACAGTGAGGGGTGAGATTATTTGTCGGAGTGTTACAGTGAGGGATATATCAGTGTTACAATGAGGAGTGAGATTATTTATCGGAGTGTTACAGTGAGGGGTGTATCAGTGTTACAGTGAGGAGTGAGTTTATTTATCGGAGTCTTATAGTGAGGGATGTATCAGTGTTAAAGTGAGGAGTGAGATTATTTATCGGAGTGTTACAGTGAGGGATATATCAGTGTTACAGTGAGGTGTGAGATTATTTATCGGAATCTTATAGTGAGGGATGTATCAGTGTTACAGTGAGGAGTGAGATTATTTATCGGTGTGTTACAGTGAGGGATATATCAGTATTACAGTGAGGAGTGAGATTATTTATCGGAGTGTTACAGTGAGGGATATATCAGCTTTCCAGTGAGGAGTTAGATTATTTATCGGAATGTTACAGTGAGGGATATATCAGTGTTACAGTTGGGGGTGAGATTATTTATCGGAATGTTACAGTGAGGGATATATCAGTGTTACAGTGAGAGGTGAGATTATTTATCGGAGTCTTATAGTGAGGGATGTATCAGTGTTACAGTGAGGAGTGAGATTATTTATCGGAGTGTTACAGTGAGGGATATATCAATGTTACTGTGAGGGGTGAGTTTATTTATCGGAGTGTTTACAGTAGGGGATATTTCAGTGTTACAGTGAGGGGTGAGATTATTTATTGGAGTGTTACAATGAGGGATGTATCAGTGTTACAGTGAGGAGTGAGATTATTTATCGGAGTGTTCCAGTGAGGGATATATCAGTGTTACAGTGAGGAGTGAGATTATTTATCGGAGTGTTACAGTGATGGATGTAGCAGTGTTACAGTGAGGGGTGAGATTATTTATTGAAATGTTACAGTGAGGGATATATCAGTGTTTAAATGAGGAGTGAGATTATTTATCGGAGTGTTACAGTGAGGGATGTATCAGTGTTACAGTGAGGGGTGAGATTATTTATCGGAGTGTTACATAGTGGATATGTCAGTGTTACCGTGAGGGGTGATATTATTTAGCGGAGTGTTATAGTGAGGAATATATCAGTGTTACAGTGATGGGTGAGATTATTTATCGGAGTGTCACAGTGAGGGATCTATCAGTGTTACTGTGAGGGGTGAGTTTATTTTTCGGAGTGTTTACAGTAGGGGATATATCAGTGCTACAGTGAGGGGTGAGATTATTTATCGGAGTGTTACAGTGAGGGATATATCAGTGTTACAGTGAGGGGTGAGATTATTTATCGGAGTGTTACAGTGAGGGATATATCGGTGATGCAGTGAGGGGTGAGATGATATATCGGAGTGTTACAGTGAGGGATATATCAGTGTTACAGTGAGGAGTGAGATTATTTATCAGAGTGTTACAGTGAGGGATGTATCAGTGTTACAGTGAGGAGTGAGGTTATTTATCGGAGTGTTACAGTGAGGGATATATCAGTGTTACAGTGAGGAGTGAGATTATTTATCAGAGTGTTACAGTGAGGGATGTATCAGTGTTACAGTGAGGAGTGAGGTTATTTATCGGAGTGTTACAGTGAGGG
The DNA here is from genome assembly GCA_037974335.1 of Prionace glauca. Classification (NCBI taxonomy): domain Eukaryota; kingdom Metazoa; phylum Chordata; class Chondrichthyes; order Carcharhiniformes; family Carcharhinidae; genus Prionace; species Prionace glauca. The sequence goes on from JBBMRE010000068.1 coordinate 240,076, forward strand.
ATATATCAGTGTTACAGTGAGGAGTGAGGTTATTTATCGGAGTGTTACAGTGAGGGATATATCAGTGTTACAGTGAGGGGTGAGGTTATTTATCGGAGTGTTACAGTGAGGGATGTATCAGTGTTACAGTGAGGGGTGAGATTATTTATCGGAGTGTTACAGTGAGGGATATATCAGTGAGTGGTGAGGTTATTTATCGGAATGTTACAGTGTGGGATATATCAGTGTTACAGTGAGGAGTTGTTTATTTATCGGAGTGTTACAGTGAGGGATATGTCAGTGTTACAGTGAGGGGTGAGGTTATTTATTGGAATGTTACAGTGAGGGATATATCAGTGTTACAGTGAGGAGTGAGATTATTTATCGGAGTGTTACAGTGAGGGATATATCAGTGTTACAGTGAGGGGTGAGACTATTTATCGGAATGTTACAGTGAGGGATATATCAGTGTTACAGTGAGGGGTGAGGTTATTTATCGGAATGTTACAGTGAGGGTTGTTACAGTGAGCGGTGAGATTATTTATCGGAGTGTTACAGTGAGGGATATATCAGTGTTACAGTGAGGGGTGAGATTATTTGTCGGAGTGTTACAGTGAGGGATATATCAGTGTTACAATGAGGAGTGAGATTATTTATCGGAGTGTTACAGTGAGGGATGTATCAGTGTTACAGTGAGGAGTGAGTTTATTTATCGGAGTCTTATAGTGAGGGATGTATCAGTGTTACAGTGAGGAGTGAGATTATTTATCGGAGTGTTACAGTGAGGGATATATCAGTGTTACAGTGAGGGTGAGATTATTTATCGGAGTCTTATAGTGAGGGATATATCAGTGTTACAGTGAGGATTGAGATTATTTATCGGTGTGTTACAGTGAGGGATATATTAGCGTTCCAGTGAGGAGTTAGATTATTTATCGGAATGTTACAGTGAGGGATATATCAGTGTTACAGTGAGAGGTGAGATTATTTATCGGAGTCTTATAGTGAGGGATGTATCAGTGTTACAGTGAGGCGTGAGGTTATTTATCGGAATGTTACAGTGAGGGATATATCAGTGTTACAGTGAGGGTTGAGGTTATTTATTGGAGTGTTACAGTGAGGGATATATCAGTGTTACAGTGAGGGGTGAGATTATTTATTGGAGTGTTACAATGAGGGATGTATCAGTGTTACAGTGAGGAATGAGATTATTTATCGGAGTGTTACAGTGATGGATGTAGCAGTGTTACAGTGAGGGGTGAGATTATTTATTGAAATGTTACAGTGAGGGATATAACAGTGTTACAGTGAGGGGTGAGATTATTTATCGGAGTGTTACATAGTGGATATGTCAGTGTTACAGTGAGGGGTGATATTATTTATCGGAGTGTTATAGTGAGGAATATATCAGTGTTGCAGTGATGGGTGAGATTATTTATCGGAGTGTCACAGTGAGGGATCTATCAGTGTTACTGTGAGGGGTGAGTTTATTTTTCGGAGTGTTTACAGTAGGGGATATATCAGTGCTACAGTGAGGGGTGATATTATTTATCGGACTGTTACAGTGAGGGATATAGCGGTGATGCAGTGAGGGGTGAGATTATTTATCGGAGTGTTACAGTGAGGGATATATCGGTGTTACAGTGAGGGGTGAGATTATTTATCGGAGTGTTACAGTGAGGGATGTATCAGTGTTACAGTGAGGGGTGAGATTATTTAGTGGATCGTTATAGTGAGTGATGTATCAGCGTTACAGTGAGGAGTGAGATTATTTATCAGAGTGTTACAGTGAGGGGTGTATCAGTGTTACAGTGAGGAGTGAGTTTATTTATCGGAGTCTTATAGTGAGGGATGTATCAGTGTTAAAGTGAGGAGTGAGATTATTTATCGGAGTGTTACAGTGAGGGATATATCAGTGTTACAGTGAGGTGTGAGATTATTTATCGGAATCTTATAGTGAGGGATGTATCAGTGTTACAGTGAGGAGTGAGATTATTTATCGGTGTGTTACAGTGAGGGATATATCAGTATTACAGTGAGGAGTGAGATTATTTATCGGAGTGTTACAGTGAGGGATATATCAGCTTTCCAGTGAGGAGTTAGATTATTTATCGGAATGTTACAGTGAGGGATATATCAGTGTTACAGTTGGGGGTGAGATTATTTATCGGAATGTTACAGTGAGGGATATATCAGTGTTACAGTGAGAGGTGAGATTATTTATCGGAGTCTTATAGTGAGGGATGTATCAGTGTTACAGTGAGGAGTGAGATTATTTATCGGAGTGTTACAGTGAGGGATATATCAATGTTACTGTGAGGGGTGAGTTTATTTATCGGAGTGTTTACAGTAGGGGATATTTCAGTGTTACAGTGAGGGGTGAGATTATTTATTGGAGTGTTACAATGAGGGATGTATCAGTGTTACAGTGAGGAGTGAGATTATTTATCGGAGTGTTCCAGTGAGGGATATATCAGTGTTACAGTGAGGAGTGAGATTATTTATCGGAGTGTTACAGTGATGGATGTAGCAGTGTTACAGTGAGGGGTGAGATTATTTATTGAAATGTTACAGTGAGGGATATATCAGTGTTTAAATGAGGAGTGAGATTATTTATCGGAGTGTTACAGTGAGGGATGTATCAGTGTTACAGTGAGGGGTGAGATTATTTATCGGAGTGTTACATAGTGGATATGTCAGTGTTACCGTGAGGGGTGATATTATTTAGCGGAGTGTTATAGTGAGGAATATATCAGTGTTACAGTGATGGGTGAGATTATTTATCGGAGTGTCACAGTGAGGGATCTATCAGTGTTACTGTGAGGGGTGAGTTTATTTTTCGGAGTGTTTACAGTAGGGGATATATCAGTGCTACAGTGAGGGGTGAGATTATTTATCGGAGTGTTACAGTGAGGGATATATCAGTGTTACAGTGAGGGGTGAGATTATTTATCGGAGTGTTACAGTGAGGGATATATCGGTGATGCAGTGAGGGGTGAGATGATATATCGGAGTGTTACAGTGAGGGATATATCAGTGTTACAGTGAGGAGTGAGATTATTTATCAGAGTGTTACAGTGAGGGATGTATCAGTGTTACAGTGAGGAGTGAGGTTATTTATCGGAGTGTTACAGTGAGGGATATATCAGTGTTACAGTGAGGAGTGAGATTATTTATCAGAGTGTTACAGTGAGGGATGTATCAGTGTTACAGTGAGGAGTGAGGTTATTTATCGGAGTGTTACAGTGAGGGATATATCAGTGTTACAGTGAGGAGTGAGGTTATTTATCGGAGTGTTACAGTGAGGGATATATCAGTGTTACAGTGAGGGGTGAGGTTATTTATCGGAGTGTTACAGTGAGGGATGTATCAGTGTTACAGTGAGGGGTGAGATTATTTATCGGAGTGTTACAGTGAGGGATATATCAGTGAGTGGTGAGGTTATTTATCGGAATGTTACAGTGTGGGATATATCAGTGTTACAGTGAGGAGTTGTTTATTTATCGGAGTGTTACAGTGAGGGATATGTCAGTGTTACAGTGAGGGGTGAGGTTATTTATTGGAATGTTACAGTGAGGGATATATCAGTGTTACAGTGAGGAGTGAGATTATTTATCGGAGTGTTACAGTGAGGGATATATCAGTGTTACAGTGAGGGGTGAGACTATTTATCGGAATGTTACAGTGAGGGATATATCAGTGTTACAGTGAGGGGTGAGGTTATTTATCGGAATGTTACAGTGAGGGTTGTTACAGTGAGCGGTGAGATTATTTATCGGAGTGTTACAGTGAGGGATATATCAGTGTTACAGTGAGGGGTGAGATTATTTGTCGGAGTGTTACAGTGAGGGATATATCAGTGTTACAATGAGGAGTGAGATTATTTATCGGAGTGTTACAGTGAGGGATGTATCAGTGTTACAGTGAGGAGTGAGTTTATTTATCGGAGTCTTATAGTGAGGGATGTATCAGTGTTACAGTGAGGAGTGAGATTATTTATCGGAGTGTTACAGTGAGGGATATATCAGTGTTACAGTGAGGGTGAGATTATTTATCGGAGTCTTATAGTGAGGGATATATCAGTGTTACAGTGAGGATTGAGATTATTTATCGGTGTGTTACAGTGAGGGATATATTAGCGTTCCAGTGAGGAGTTAGATTATTTATCGGAATGTTACAGTGAGGGATATATCAGTGTTACAGTGAGAGGTGAGATTATTTATCGGAGTCTTATAGTGAGGGATGTATCAGTGTTACAGTGAGGCGTGAGGTTATTTATCGGAATGTTACAGTGAGGGATATATCAGTGTTACAGTGAGGGTTGAGGTTATTTATTGGAGTGTTACAGTGAGGGATATATCAGTGTTACAGTGAGGGGTGAGATTATTTATTGGAGTGTTACAATGAGGGATGTATCAGTGTTACAGTGAGGAATGAGATTATTTATCGGAGTGTTACAGTGATGGATGTAGCAGTGTTACAGTGAGGGGTGAGATTATTTATTGAAATGTTACAGTGAGGGATATAACAGTGTTACAGTGAGGGGTGAGATTATTTATCGGAGTGTTACATAGTGGATATGTCAGTGTTACAGTGAGGGGTGATATTATTTATCGGAGTGTTATAGTGAGGAATATATCAGTGTTGCAGTGATGGGTGAGATTATTTATCGGAGTGTCACAGTGAGGGATCTATCAGTGTTACTGTGAGGGGTGAGTTTATTTTTCGGAGTGTTTACAGTAGGGGATATATCAGTGCTACAGTGAGGGGTGATATTATTTATCGGACTGTTACAGTGAGGGATATAGCGGTGATGCAGTGAGGGGTGAGATTATTTATCGGAGTGTTACAGTGAGGGATATATCGGTGTTACAGTGAGGGGTGAGATTATTTATCGGAGTGTTACAGTGAGGGATGTATCAGTGTTACAGTGAGGGGTGAGATTATTTAGTGGATCGTTATAGTGAGTGATGTATCAGCGTTACAGTGAGGAGTGAGATTATTTATCAGAGTGTTACAGTGAGGGATATATCAGTGTTACAGTGAGGAGTGAGATTATTTATCGGAGTGTTACAGTGAGGGATATATCAGTGTTAATGTGAGGAGTGAGGTTATTTATCGGAGTGTTACAGTGAGGGATATATCAGTGTTACAGTGAGGGGTGAGGTTATTTATCGGAGTGTTACAGTGAGGGATATATCAGTGAGGGGTGAGGTTATTTATCGGAATGTTACAGTGTGGGATATATCAGTGTTACAGTGAGGAGTTGTTTATTTCTCGGAGTGTTACAGTGAGGGATATGTCAGTGTTACAGTGAGGGGTGAGGTTATTTATTGGAATGTTACAGTGAGGGATATTTCAGTGTTACAGTGAGGAGTGAGATTATTTATCGGAGTGTTACAGTGAGGGATATATCAGTGTTACAGTGAGGGGTGAGATTATTTATCGGAATGTTACAGTGAGGGATATATCAGTGTTACAGTGAGGGGTGAGGTTATTTATCGGAATGTTACAGTGACGGTTGTTACAGTGAGCGGTGAGATTATTTTTCGGAGTGTTACAGTGAGGGATATATCAGTGTTACAGTGAGGGGTGAGATTATTTGTCGGAGTGTTACAGTGAGGGATATATCAGTGTTACAATGAGGAGTGAGATTATTTATCGGAGTGTTACAGTGAGGGATGTATCAGTGTTACAGTGAAGAGTGAGTTTATTTATCGGAGTCTTATCGTGAGGGATGTATCAGTGTTACAGTGAGGAGTGAGATTATTTATCGGAGTGTTACAGTGAGGTATATATTAGTGTTACAGTGAGGAGTGAGATTATTTATCGGAATCTTATAGTGAGGGATGTATCAGTGTTACAGTGAGGAGTGAGATTATTTATCGGAGTGTTACAGTGAGGGATATATCAGCGTTCCAGTGAGGAGTTAGATTATTTATCGGAATGTTACAGTGAGGGATATATCAGTGTTACAGTTAGGGGTGAGATTATTTATCGGAATGTTACAGTGAGGGATATATCAGTGTTACAGTGAGAGGTGAGATTATTTATCGGAGTCTTATATTGAGGGATGTATCAGTGTTACAGTGAGGAGTGAGATTATTTATCGGAGTGTTACAGTGAGGGATATATCAATGTTACTGTGAGGGGTAAGTTTATTTATCGGAGTGTTTACAGTAGGGGATATTTCAGTGTTACAGTGAGGGGTGAGATTATTTATTGGAGTGTTACAGTGAGGGATATATCAGAGTTACAGTGAGGGGTGAGGTTATTTATCGGAATGTTACAGTGAGGGATATATCAGTGTTACAGTGAGGGTTGAGGTTATTTATCGGAGTGTTACAGTGAGGGATATATCAGTGTTACAGTGAGGGGTGAGATTATTTATTGGAGTGTTACAATGAGGGATGTATCAGTGTTACAGTGAGGAGTGAGATTATTTATCGGAGTGTTACAGTGATGGATGTAGCAGTGTTACAGTGAGGGGTGAGATTATTTATTGAAATGTTACAGTGAGGGATATAACAGTGTTAAAGTGAGGGGTGAGATTATTTATCGGAGTGTTACATAGTGGATATGTCAGTGTTACAGTGAGGGGTGATATTATTTATCGGAGTGTTATAGTGAGGAATATATCAGTGTTACAGTGAGGGGTGAGATTATTTATCGGTGTGTTACAGTGAGGGATATATCAGTGTTACAGTGATGGGTGAGATTATTTATCGGAGTGTTACAGTGAGGGATGTATCAGTGTTGCAGTGAGGAGTGAGATTATTTATCGGAGTGTTACAGTGAGGGATATATCAGTGTTACAGTGAGGGGTGAGATTATTTATCGGAGTGTCACAGTGAGGGATCTATCAGTTTTACTGTGAGGGGTGAGTTTATTTTTCGGAGTGTTTACAGTAGGGGATATATCAGTGCTACAGTGAGGGGTGAGATTATTTATCGGAGTGTTACAGTGAGGGATATATCGGTGATGCAGTGAGGGGTGAGATTATTTATCGGAGTGTTACAGTGAGGGATCTATCAGTGTTACTGTGAGGGGTGAGTTTATTTTTCGGAGTGTTTACAGTAGGGGATATATCAGTGTTACAGTGAGGGGTGAGATTATTTATCGGAGTGTTACAGTGAGGGATGTATCAGTGTTACAGTGAGGAATGAGATTATTTATCGGAGTGTTACAGTGAGGGATATATCAGTGTTACAGTGAGGAGTGAGGTTATTTATCGGAGTGTTACAGTGAGGGATATATCAGTGTTACAGTGAGGAGTGAGGTTATTTATCGGAATGTTACAGTGAGGGATATATCAGTGTTACAGTGAGGAGTGAGGTTATTTATCGGAGTGTTACAGTGAGGGATATATCAGTGTTACAGTGAGGAGTGAGGTTATTTATCGGAGTGTTACAGTGAGGGATATATCAGTGTTACAGTGAGGAGTGAGATTATTTATCAGAGTGTTACAGTGAGGGATGTATCAGTGTTACAGTGAGGAATGAGATTATTTATCGGAGTGTTACAGTGAGGGATATATCAGTGTTACAGTGAGGAGTGAGGTTATTTATCGGAGTGTTACAGTGAGGGATATATCAGTGTTACAGTGAGGAGTGAGGTTATTTATCGGAATGTTACAGTGAGGGATATATCAGTGTTACAGTGAGGAATGAGGTTATTTATTGGAATGTTACAGTGAGGGATATATCAGTGTTACAGTGAGTGGTGAGGTTATTTATCGGAATGTTACAGTGTGGGATATATCAGTGTTACAGTGAGGAGTTGGTTATTTATCGGAGTGTTACAGTGAGGGATATGTCAGTGTTACTGTGATGGGTGAGTTTATTTTTCGGAGTGTTTACAGTAGGGGACATATCAGTGTTACAGTGAGGAGTGAGATTATTTATCGGAGTGTTACAGTGAGGGACATATCAGTGTTACAGTGAGGAGTGAGATTATTTATCGGAGTGTTACAGTGAGGGATATATCAGTGTTACAGTGAGGAGTGAGGTTATTTATCGCAGTGTTACAGTGAGAGATATTTCAGTGTTACAGTGAGGAATGAGGTTATTTATCAGAGTGTTACAGTGAGGGATGTTTCAGTGTTACAGTGAGGGGTGAGGTTATTTATCGGAATGTTACAGTGTGGGATATATCAGTGTTACAGTGAGGAGTTGGTTATTTATCGGAGTGTTACAGTGAGGGATATGTCAGTGTTACAGTGAGGGGTGAGGTTATTTATTGGAATGTAACAGTTAGGGATGTACAAGTGTTACAGTGAGGAGTGAGATTATTTATCGGAGTGTTACAGTGAGGGATATATCAGTGTTACAGTGAGGGTAGAGATTATTTATCGGAATGTTACAGTGAGGGATATATCAGTGTTACAGTGAGGGGTGAGATTATTTATCGGAGTGTTACAGTGAGGGGTGTATCAGTGTTACAGTGAGGGGTGAGATTATTTATCGGAATGTTACAGTGAGGGATATATCAGTGTTACAGTGAGGGGTGAGATTATTTATCGGAATGTTACAGTGAGGGTTGTTACAGTGAGCGGTGAGATTATTTATCGGAGTGTTACAGTGAGGGATATATCAGTATTACAGTGAGGGGTGAGATTATTTGTCGGAGTGTTACAGTGAGGGATATATCAGTGTTACAATGAGGAGTGAGATTATTTATCGGAGTGTTACAGTGAGGGGTGTATCAGTGTTACAGTGAGGAGTGAGTTTATTTATCGGAGTCTTATAGTGAGGGATGTATCAGTGTTAAAGTGAGGAGTGAGATTATTTATCGGAGTGTTACAGTGAGGGATATATCAGTGTTACAGTGAGGTGTGAGATTATTTATCGGAATCTTATAGTGAGGGATGTATCAGTGTTACAGTGAGGAGTGAGATTATTTATCGGTGTGTTACAGTGAGGGATATATCAGTATTACAGTGAGGAGTGAGATTATTTATCGGAGTGTTACAGTGAGGGATATATCAGCTTTCCAGTGAGGAGTTAGATTATTTATCGGAATGTTACAGTGAGGGATATATCAGTGTTACAGTTGGGGGTGAGATTATTTATCGGAATGTTACAGTGAGGGATATATCAGTGTTACAGTGAGAGGTGAGATTATTTATCGGAGTCTTATAGTGAGGGATGTATCAGTGTTACAGTGAGGAGTGAGATTATTTATCGGAGTGTTACAGTGAGGGATATATCAATGTTACTGTGAGGGGTGAGTTTATTTATCGGAGTGTTTACAGTAGGGGATATTTCAGTGTTACAGTGAGGGGTGAGATTATTTATTGGAGTGTTACAATGAGGGATGTATCAGTGTTACAGTGAGGAGTGAGATTATTTATCGGAGTGTTCCAGTGAGGGATATATCAGTGTTACAGTGAGGAGTGAGATTATTTATCGGAGTGTTACAGTGATGGATGTAGCAGTGTTACAGTGAGGGGTGAGATTATTTATTGAAATGTTACAGTGAGGGATATATCAGTGTTTAAATGAGGAGTGAGATTATTTATCGGAGTGTTACAGTGAGGGATGTATCAGTGTTACAGTGAGGGGTGAGATTATTTATCGGAGTGTTACATAGTGGATATGTCAGTGTTACCGTGAGGGGTGATATTATTTAGCGGAGTGTTATAGTGAGGAATATATCAGTGTTACAGTGATGGGTGAGATTATTTATCGGAGTGTCACAGTGAGGGATCTATCAGTGTTACTGTGAGGGGTGAGTTTATTTTTCGGAGTGTTTACAGTAGGGGATATATCAGTGCTACAGTGAGGGGTGAGATTATTTATCGGAGTGTTACAGTGAGGGATATATCGGTGATGCAGTGAGGGGTGAGATGATATATCGGAGTGTTACAGTGAGGGATATATCAGTGTTACAGTGAGGAGTGAGATTATTTATCAGAGTGTTACAGTGAGGGATGTATCAGTGTTACAGTGAGGAGTGAGGTTATTTATCGGAGTGTTACAGTGAGGGATATATCAGTGTTACAGTGAGGAGTGAGATTATTTATCAGAGTGTTACAGTGAGGGATGTATCAGTGTTACAGTGAGGAGTGAGGTTATTTATCGGAGTGTTACAGTGAGGGATATATCAGTGTTACAGTGAGGAGTGAGGTTATTTATCGGAGTGTTACAGTGAGGGATATATCAGTGTTACAGTGAGGGGTGAGGTTATTTATCGGAGTGTTACAGTGAGGGATGTATCAGTGTTACAGTGAGGGGTGAGATTATTTATCGGAGTGTTACAGTGAGGGATATATCAGTGAGTGGTGAGGTTATTTATCGGAATGTTACAGTGTGGGATATATCAGTGTTACAGTGAGGAGTTGTTTATTTATCGGAGTGTTACAGTGAGGGATATGTCAGTGTTACAGTGAGGAGTGAGATTATATATCGGAGTGTTACATTGAGGGATGTATCAGTGTTACAGTGAGGGGTGAGGTTATTTATTGGAATGTTACAGTGAGGGATATATCAGTGTTACAGTGAGGAGTGAGATTATTTATCGGAGTGTTACAGTGAGGGATATATCAGTGTTACAGTGAGGGGTGAGACTATTTATCGGAATGTTACAGTGAGGGATATATCAGTGTTACAGTGAGGGGTGAGGTTATTTATCGGAATGTTACAGTGAGGGTTGTTACAGTGAGCGGTGAGATTATTTATCGGAGTGTTACAGTGAGGGATATATCAGTGTTACAGTGAGGGGTGAGATTATTTGTCGGAGTGTTACAGTGAGGGATATATCAGTGTTACAATGAGGAGTGAGATTATTTATCGGAGTGTTACAGTGAGGGATGTATCAGTGTTACAGTGAGGAGTGAGTTTATTTATCGGAGTCTTATAGTGAGGGATGTATCAGTGTTACAGTGAGGAGTGAGATTATTTATCGGAGTGTTACAGTGAGGGATATATCAGTGTTACAGTGAGGGTGAGATTATTTATCGGAGTCTTATAGTGAGGGATATATCAGTGTTACAGTGAGGATTGAGATTATTTATCGGTGTGTTACAGTGAGGGATATATTAGCGTTCCAGTGAGGAGTTAGATTATTTATCGGAATGTTACAGTGAGGGATATATCAGTGTTACAGTGAGAGGTGAGATTATTTATCGGAGTCTTATAGTGAGGGATGTATCAGTGTTACAGTGAGGCGTGAGGTTATTTATCGGAATGTTACAGTGAGGGATATATCAGTGTTACAGTGAGGGTTGAGGTTATTTATCGGAGTGTTACAGTGAGGGATATATCAGTGTTACAGTGAGGGGTGAGATTATTTATTGGAGTGTTACAATGAGGGATGTATCAGTGTTACAGTGAGGAATGAGATTATTTATCGGAGTGTTACAGTGATGGATGTAGCAGTGTTACAGTGAGGGGTGAGATTATTTATTGAAATGTTACAGTGAGGGATATAACAGTGTTACAGTGAGGGGTGAGATTATTTATCGGAGTGTTACATAGTGGATATGTCAGTGTTACAGTGAGGGGTGATATTATTTATCGGAGTGTTATAGTGAGGAATATATCAGTGTTGCAGTGATGGGTGAGATTATTTATCGGAGTGTCACAGTGAGGGATCTATCAGTGTTACTGTGAGGGGTGAGTTTATTTTTCGGAGTGTTTACAGTAGGGGATATATCAGTGCTACAGTGAGGGGTGATATTATTTATCGGACTGTTACAGTGAGGGATATAGCGGTGATGCAGTGAGGGGTGAGATTATTTATCGGAGTGTTACAGTGAGGGATATATCGGTGTTACAGTGAGGGGTGAGATTATTTATCGGAGTGTTACAGTGAGGGATGTATCAGTGTTACAGTGAGGGGTGAGATTATTTAGTGGATCGTTATAGTGAGTGATGTATCAGCGTTACAGTGAGGAGTGAGATTATTTATCAGAGTGTTACAGTGAGGGATATATCAGTGTTACAGTGAGGAGTGAGATTATTTATCGGAGTGTTACAGTGAGGGATATATCAGTGTTAATGTGAGGAGTGAGGTTATTTATCGGAGTGTTACAGTGAGGGATATATCAGTGTTACAGTGAGGGGTGAGGTTATTTATCGGAGTGTTACAGTGAGGGATATATCAGTGAGGGGTGAGGTTATTTATCGGAATGTTACAGTGTGGGATATATCAGTGTTACAGTGAGGAGTTGTTTATTTCTCGGAGTGTTACAGTGAGGGATATGTCAGTGTTACAGTGAGGGGTGAGGTTATTTATTGGAATGTTACAGTGAGGGATATTTCAGTGTTACAGTGAGGAGTGAGATTATTTATCGGAGTGTTACAGTGAGGGATATATCAGTGTTACAGTGAGGGGTGAGATTATTTATCGGAATGTTACAGTGAGGGATATATCAGTGTTACAGTGAGGGGTGAGGTTATTTATCGGAATGTTACAGTGACGGTTGTTACAGTGAGCGGTGAGATTATTTATCGGAGTGTTACAGTGAGGGATATATCAGTGTTACAGTGAGGGGTGAGATTATTTGTCGGAGTGTTACAGTGAGGGATATATCAGTGTTACAATGAGGAGTGAGATTATTTATCGGAGTGTTACAGTGAGGGATGTATCAGTGTTACAGTGAAGAGTGAGTTTATTTATCGGAGTCTTATCGTGAGGGATGTATCAGTGTTACAGTGAGGAGTGAGATTATTTATCGGAGTGTTACAGTGAGGTATATATTAGTGTTACAGTGAGGAGTGAGATTATTTATCGGAATCTTATAGTGAGGGATGTATCAGTGTTACAGTGAGGAGTGAGATTATTTATCGGTGTGTTACAGTGAGGGATATATCAGTATTACAGTGAGGAGTGAGATTATTTATCGGAGTGTTACAGTGAGGGATATATCAGCGTTCCAGTGAGGAGTTAGATTATTTATCGGAATGTTACAGTGAGGGATATATCAGTGTTACAGTTAGGGGTGAGATTATTTATCGGAATGTTACAGTGAGGGATATATCAGTGTTACAGTGAGAGGTGAGATTATTTATCGGAGTCTTATATTGAGGGATGTATCAGTGTTACAGTGAGGAGTGAGATTATTTATCGGAGTGTTACAGTGAGGGATATATCAATGTTACTGTGAGGGGTAAGTTTATTTATCGGAGTGTTTACAGTAGGGGATATTTCAGTGTTACAGTGAGGGGTGAGATTATTTATTGGAGTGTTACAGTGAGGGATATATCAGAGTTACAGTGAGGGGTGAGGTTATTTATCGGAATGTTACAGTGAGGGATATATCAGTGTTACAGTGAGGGTTGAGGTTATTTATCGGAGTGTTACAGTGAGGGATATATCAGTGTTACAGTGAGGGGTGAGATTATTTATTGGAGTGTTACAATGAGGGATGTATCAGTGTTACAGTGAGGAGTGAGATTATTTATCGGAGTGTTACAGTGATGGATGTAGCAGTGTTACAGTGAGGGGTGAGATTATTTATTGAAATGTTACAGTGAGGGATATAACAGTGTTAAAGTGAGGGGTGAGATTATTTATCGGAGTGTTACATAGTGGATATGTCAGTGTTACAGTGAGGGGTGATATTATTTATCGGAGTGTTATAGTGAGGAATATATCAGTGTTACAGTGAGGGGTGAGATTATTTATCGGTGTGTTACAGTGAGGGATATATCAGTGTTACAGTGATGGGTGAGATTATTTATCGGAGTGTTACAGTGAGGGATGTATCAGTGTTGCAGTGAGGAGTGAGATTATTTATCGGAGTGTTACAGTGAGGCATATATCAGTGTTACAGTGAGGGGTGAGATTATTTATCGGAGTGTCACAGTGAGGGATCTATCAGTTTTACTGTGAGGGGTGAGTTTATTTTTCGGAGTGTTTACAGTAGGGGATATATCAGTGCTACAGTGAGGGGTGAGATTATTTATCGGAGTGTTACAGTGAGGGATATATCGGTGATGCAGTGAGGGGTGAGATTATTTATCGGAGTGTTACAGTGAGGGATCTATCAGTGTTACTGTGAGGGGTGAGTTTATTTTTCGGAGTGTTTACAGTAGGGGATATATCAGTGTTACAGTGAGGGGTGAGATTATTTATCGGAGTGTTACAGTGAGGGATGTATCAGTGTTACAGTGAGGAATGAGATTATTTATCGGAGTGTTACAGTGAGGGATATATCAGTGTTACAGTGAGGAGTGAGGTTATTTATCGGAGTGTTACAGTGAGGGATATATCAGTGTTACAGTGAGGAGTGAGGTTATTTATCGGAATGTTACAGTGAGGGATATATCAGTGTTACAGTGAGGAGTGAGGTTATTTATCGGAGTGTTACAGTGAGGGATATATCAGTGTTACAGTGAGGAGTGAGGTTATTTATCGGAGTGTTACAGTGAGGGATATATCAGTGTTACAGTGAGGAGTGAGATTATTTATCAGAGTGTTACAGTGAGGGATGTATCAGTGTTACAGTGAGGAATGAGATTATTTATCGGAGTGTTACAGTGAGGGATATATCAGTGTTACAGTGAGGAGTGAGGTTATTTATCGGAGTGTTACAGTGAGGGATATATCAGTGTTACAGTGAGGAGTGAGGTTATTTATCGGAATGTTACAGTGAGGGATATATCAGTGTTACAGTGAGGAATGAGGTTATTTATTGGAATGTTACAGTGAGGGATATATCAGTGTTACAGTGAGTGGTGAGGTTATTTATCGGAATGTTACAGTGTGGGATATATCAGTGTTACAGTGAGGAGTTGTTTATTTATCGGAGTGTTACAGTGAGGGATATGTCAGTGTTACAGTGAGGGGTGAGGTTATTTATTGGAATGTTACAGTGAGGGATATATCAGTGTTACAGTGAGGAGTGAGATTATTTATCGGAGTGTTACAGTGAGGGATATATCAGTGTTACACCTCTATCAAATCTCCCCTCATTCTTCTACACTGCAGGGAATAAAGTCCTAACCTATTCAATCTCTCTCTGTAACTCAGCTTCTCAAGTCCCAGCAACATCCTTGTGAACCTTCTCTGCATTCTTTGTAATAGTAACACTTTGGGGAATTTGATAAAGAAGGGAAAAACTTAGTAAAAAAGGGAAGATACAAACGCACAAGATTACAGTTACACAGTTAAAATTGTACTAAAGAACTTTGCTATACAGATGTATAAGTAAACATCCCAGGTCATGACCCCTTCCAGGTGTTTAACTATACACCCATAACATGATAAAAATCTGGTAATATTACAGGAGGAAAAATGCTGTCGCAGTCATGAGGTTCATAACTTCTCTAACCTGCAGTCTACTGTGGAATGCAACAATGCTGGAGGGTCAGTACTGAGGGTGTGCTGCACTGTCAGAGGGTCATTACAGAGGGAGTACAGCACTGTCAGAGGGTCAGTACCGAGGGAGTGCTTCACTGTCTGAGGGTCATTACTGAGGGAGTGCTGCACTGTCAGAGGGTCAGTACTGAGGGAGTGCTGCACTGTCAGAGGGTCAGAACTGAGGGACTGCTGCACTGTCAGAGGGTCATTACAGAGGGAGTGCTGCACTGTCAGAGGGTCAGTACTGAGGAGGTGCTGCACTGTCAGAGGGTCAGTACCGACGGAGTGCTGCACTGTCAGAGGGTCATTACTGAGGGAGTGCTGCACTGTCAGAGGGTCAGTACTGAGGGAGTGCTGCACTGTCAGAGGGTCAGTACTGAGGGAGTGCTGCACTGTCAGGGGGTCAGTACTGAGGGAGTGCTTCACTGTCAGGGGGTCATTACTGAGGGAGTGCTGCACTGTCAGAGGGTAAGTACTGAGGGAGTGCTGCACTGTCAGAGGGTCAGAACTGAGGGAGTGCTGCACTGTCAGAGGGTCATTACAGAGGGAGTGCTGCACTGTCAGAGGGTCAGTACTGAGGGAGTGCTGCACTGTCAGAGGGTCAGTACTGAGGGAGTGCTGCACTGTCAGGGGGTCAGTACTGAGGGAGTGCTTCACTGTCAGAGGGTCATTACTGAGGGAGTGCTGCACTTTCAGATGGTCAGTACTGAGGGAGTGCTGCACTGTCAGATGGTCAGTACTGAGGGAGTGCTGCACTGTCAGAGGGTCAGTAATGAGGGAACGCTGAACTGTCAGGAGGTCACTACTGAGGGAGTGCTGGACTGTCAGAGGGTCAGTACTGAGGCAGTGCCGGACTGTCGGAGGATAAGTGCTGAGGGAGTGCCGCACTGTCAGAGGGTCAGTACTAAGTGAGTGCTGCATTGTCAGACAGTCAGTACTGAGGGAGTACTGCGTGTCAGAGGGTCAGTACTGAGGGAGTGCGGCACTGTCAGAGGGTCAGTACTGAGGGAGTGCTGCACTGTCAGAGGGTCAGTACTGAGGGAGTGCTGCACTGTCAGACAGTTCGGACTGAGGGAGTGCTGCACTGTTAGAGGGTCAGTACTGGGGGAGTGCGGCACTGTCAGAGGGTCTACACTGAGGGAGTGCTGCACTGTCAGAGGGTCAGTACTGAGGGAGTGCTGCACTGTCAGAGGGTCAGTACTAGGGAGTGCTGCACTGCCAAAGGGTCAGTACTGAGGGAGCGCTGCACTGTCAGAGGGTCAGTACTGAGGGAGTGCTGCATTGTCAGAGGGTCAGTTCTGAGGGAGTGCTGCACTGTCAGAAGGTCAATCCTGAGAGAGTGCTGCACTGTCAGAGGGACAGTACTGAGGGAGTGCTGCACTGTCAGAGGGTCAGGACTGAGGGAGTGCTGCACTGTCAGATGGTCAGTACTGAGAGAGTGCTACACTGTCAGAGGGTCAGTACTGAGGGAGTGCTGCACTGTCAGAGGGTCAATACTGAGGGAGTGCTGCACTGTCAGAGGGTCAGTACTGAGGGAGTGCTGCACTGTCAGAGGGTCAGTACTGAGGAAGTGCTGCACTGTCAGAGGGTCAGTACTGAGGGAGTGCTGCACTGTCAGAGGGTCCATGCTCAGGAGGCGCTGCACTGTCAGAGGGTCAGTACTGAGGGAGTGTTGCACTGTCAGAGGGACAGTACTGAGGGAGTGCTGCACTGTCAGAGGGTCAGTACTGAGGAAGTGCTGCACTGTCAGAGGGTCAGTACTGAGGAAGTGCTGCACTGTCAGAGGGGCAGTACTGAGGAAGTGCTGCACTGTCAGAGGGTCAGTACTGAGGGAGTGCTACACTGTCAGAGGTTCAGTATTGCGGGAATGCTGCACTATCAGAGGGTAAATACTGAGGAAGTTCTGCACTGTCAGAGGGTCAGTACTGAGGGAGTGCCGCACTGTCAGAGGGTCAGTACTGAGGGAGTGCTGCACTGTCAGAGGGTCAGTACTGTGGGAGTGCCGCACTGTCAGAGGGTCAGTACTGAGGGATTGCTGCACTGTCAGAGGGTCAGTACTGAGGGAGTGCTGCACTGTCAGAGGGTCAGTACTGAGGGAGTGCAGGACTGTCAGAGGGTCAGTACTGAGGGAGTGCTGCACTGTCAGGGGGTTAGTACTGTGGGAGTGCTGCACTGTCAGAGGGTCAGTCCTGAGGGAGTGCTGCACTGTCAGAGGGTCAGTACTGAGGGAGTGCTGCACTGTCAGAGGGTCAGTACTGAGGGAGTGCTGCACTGTCAGAGGGTCAGTACTGAGGGTGTGCTGCACTGTCAGAGGGTCAGTACTGAGGGAGTGCTGCACTGTCAGAGGGTCAGTACTCAGGGAGAGCTGCACAGTCAGAGGGTCAGTACTGAGGGAGTGCTGCACTGTCAGAGGGTCAGTACTGAGGGAGTGCTGCACTGTCAGAAGGTGAGGACTGAGGGAGGGCTGCACTGTCAGAGGGTCAATACTGAGGGAGTGCTGCAATGTCAGAGGGTCAGTAGTGAGGGAGTGCTGCACTGTCAGAGGGTCAGTACTGAGGGAGTGCTGCACTGTCAGAGGGTCAATACTGAGAGAGTGCTGCACTGTCAGACGGACAGTACTGAGGGAGTGCTGCACTGTCAGAGGGTCAGTACTGAGGGAGTGCTGCACTGTCAGAGGTTCAGTACTGAGGGAGTGCTGCACTGTCAGAGGGTCCGTACTGAGGGAGTGCTGCACTGTCAGAGGGTCAGTACTGAGGGGTGCTGCACTGTCAGAGGGTCAGTACTATGGGAGTGCTGCACTGTCACAGGCTCAGTACTGAGGGACTGCTGCACTGTCAGAGGATCAGTACTGAGGCAGTGCTGCACTGTCAGAGGGTCAGTACTGAGGGAGTGCTGCACTGTCAGAGGGTCAATACTGACGGAGTGCTGCACTGTCAGAGGGACAATACTGAGGGAGTGCTGCACTGTCAGAGGGTCAGTACTGAGGAGGTGCTGCACTGTCAGAGGGTCAGTGCTCAGGAGACTCTGAACTGTCAGAGGGTCAGTAGTGAGGGAGTGCTGCACTGTCAGAGGGTCAGTACTGAGGGAGTGCTGCACTGTCAGAGGGTCAGTACTGAGGGAATGCTGCACTGTCAGAGGTTAAGTACTGAGGGAGTGCTGCACTGTCAGAGGGTCAGTACTGAGGGAATGCTGCAATGTCAGAGGGTAAGTATTGAGGGAGTGCGGCACTGTCAGAGGGTCAGTACTGAGGGAGTGCTGCACTGTGAGATGGTCAGTAACTGAGGGAGTGCTGCACTGTCAGAGGGTCAGTACTGAGGGAGTGCTGCACTGTCAGAGGGTCAGGACTGAGGGAGTGCTGCACTGTCAGAGGGTCAGTACTGAGGGAGTGCTGCACTGTCAGAGGGTCAGTACTGAGAGAGTGCTACATTGTCAGAGGGTCAGTACTGAGGGAGTGCTGCACTGTCAGAGGGTCAATACTGAGGAATTGCTGCACTGTCAGTGGGTCGGTACTGAGGGAGTGCTGCACTGTCAGAGGGTCAGTACTGAGGGAGTGCTGCACTGTCAGAGGGTCAGTACTGAGGGAGTGCTGCACCGTCAGAGGGTCAGTACTGAGGGAGTGCTGCACCGTCAGAGGGTCAGTACTGAGGGAGTGCTGCACTGTCAGAGGGTCAGTACTGAGGGAGTGCTGCACTGTCAGGGGGTCAGTACTGAGGGAGTGCTGCACTGTCAGAGGGTCAGTACTGAGGGAATGCTGCACTGTCAGAGGGTCAGTACTGAGGGAGTGCTGCACGGTCAGAGGGTCCGTGCTCAGGAGGCGCTGCACTGTCAGAGGGTCAGTACTGAGGGAGCGCTGCACTGTCAGAGGGACAGTACTGAGGGAGTGCTGCACTGTCAGAGGGTCAGTACTGAGGGAGTGATGCACTGTCAGAGGTTCAGTATTGCGGGAATGCTGCACTATCAGAGGGTAAATACTGAGGGAGTTCTGCACTGTCAGAGGGTCAGTACTGAGGGAATGCTGCACTGTCAGAGGGTAAGTACTGAGGGAGTGCTGCACTGTCAGAGGGTCAGTACTGAGGGAATGCTGCACTCTCAGAGGGTATGTACTGAGGGAGTGTCGCACTGTCAGAGGTTCAGTACTGAGGGAGTGCCGCACTGTCAGAGGGTCAGTACTGAGGGAGTGCTGCACTCTCAGAGGGTCAGTACTGAGGGAGTGCTGCACTGTCAGAGGTTCAGTACTGAGGGAGTGCTGTACTGTCAGAGGGTCAGTACTGAGAGAGTGCTGCACTGTCAGGGGGTCAGTACTGTGGGAGTGATGCACTGTCAGAGGGTCAGTCCTGAGGGAGTGCTGCACTATCAGAGGGTCAGTACTGAGGGAGTGCAGCACTGTCAGAGGGTCTGTACTGAGGGAGTGCTGCACTGTCAGAGGGTCAGTACTGAGGGAGTGCTGCACTGTCAGAGGGTCAGTACTGAGGGAGAGCTGCACTGTCAGAGTGTCAGTACTGAGGTAGTGCTGCACTGTCAGGGGATCAGTACTGAGGGAGTGCTGCACTGTCAGAGAGACAGTACTGAGGGACTGCTGCACTGTCAGAGGGTCAGTACTGAGGAGGTGCTGCACTGTCAGAGGGTCAGTGCTCAGGAGACTCTGAACTGTCAGAGGGTCAGTAGTGAGGGAGTGCTGCACTGTCAGAGGGTCAGTACTGAGGGAGTGCTGCACTGTCAGAGGGTCAGTACTGAGGGAATGCTGTACTGTCAGAGGTTAAGTACTGAGGGAGTGCTGCACTGTCAGAGGGTCAGTACTGAGGGAATGCTGCAATGTCAGAGGGTAAGTATTGAGGGAGTGCGGCACTGTCAGAGGGTCAGTACTGAGGGAGTGCTGCACTGTGAGATGGTCAGTAACTGAGGGAGTGCTGCACTGTCAGAGGGTCAGTACTGAGGGAGTGCTGCACTGTCAGAGGGTCAGGACTGAGGGAGTGCTGCACTGTCAGAGGGTCAGTACTGAGGGAGTGCTGCACTGTCAGAGGGTCAGTACTGAGAGAGTGCTACATTGTCACAGGGTCAGTACTGAGGGAGTGCTGCACTGTCAGAGGGTCAATACTGAGGAATTGCTGCACTGTCAGTGGGTCGGTACTGAGGGAGTGCTGCACTGTCAGAGGGTCAGTACTGAGGGAGTGCTACACTGTCAGAGGGTCAGTACTGAGGGAGTGCTGCACTGTCAGAGGGTCAGCATTGAGAGAGTGCTACACTGTCAGAGGGTCAGTACTGAGGGAGTGCTGCACTGTCAGAGGGTCAGTACTGAGGGAGTGCTGCACTGTCAGAGGGTCAGTACTGAGGGAGTGCTGCAATGTCAGAGGGTCAGTACTGAGGGAGTGCTGCACTGTCAGAGGGTCAGTACTGAGGGAGTGCTGCACTGTCAGAGGGTCAGTACTGAGGGAGTGCTGCACTGTCAGGGGGTCTGTACTGAGGGAGTGCTGCACTGTCAGAGGGTCAGGACTGAGGGAGTGCTGCACTGTCAGAGGGTCAGTACTGAGGGAATGCTGCACTGTCAGAGGGTCAGTACTGAGGGAGTGCTGCACGGTCAGAGGGTCCGTGCTCAGGAGGCGCTGCACTGTCAGAGGGTCAGTACTGAGAGAGCGCTGCACTGTCAGAGGGACAGTACTGAGGGAGTGCTGCACTGTCAGAGGGTCAGTACTGAGGGAGTGATGCACTGTCAGAGGTTCAGTATTGCGGGAATGCTGCACTATCAGAGGGTAAATACTGAGGGAGTTCTGCACTGTCAGAGGGTCAGTACTGAGGGAATGCTGCACTGTCAGAGGGTAAGTACTGAGGGAGTGCTGCACTGTCAGAGGGTCAGTACTGAGGGAATGCTGCACTGTCAGAGGGTATGTACTGAGGGAGTGCCGCACTGTCAGATGTTCAGTACTGAGGGAGTGCCGCACTGTCAGAGGGTCAGTACTGAGGGAGTGCTGCACTCTCAGAGGGTCAGTACTGAGGGAGTGCTGCACTGTCAGAGGTTCAGTACTGAGGGAGTGCTGTACTGTCAGAGGGTCAGTACTGAGAGAGTGCTGCACTGTCAGAGGGTCAGTACTGAGGGAATGCTGCACTGTCAGAGGGTCAGTACTGAGGGAGTGCTGCACGGCCAGAGGGTCCGTGCTCAGGAGGCGCTGCACTGTCAGAGGGTCAGTACTGAGAGAGCGCTGCACTGTCAGAGGGACAGTACTGAGGGAGTGCTGCACTGTCAGAGGGTCAGTACTGAGGGAGTGATGCACTGTCAGAGGTTCAGTATTGCGGGAATGCTGCACTATCAGAGGGTAAATACTGAGGGAGTTCTGCACTGTCAGAGGGTCAGTACTGAGGGAATGCTGCACTGTCAGAGGGTAAGTACTGAGGGAGTGCTGCACTGTCAGAGGGTCAGTCCTGAGGGAGTGCTGCACTATCAGAGGGTCTGTACTGAGGGAGTGCAGCACTGTCAGAGGGTCTGTACTGAGGGAGTGCTGCACTGTCAGAGGGTCAGTACTGAGGGAGTGCTGCACTGTCAGAGGGTCAGTACTGAGGGAGAGCTGCACTGTCAGAGTGTCAGTACTGAGGGAGTGCTGCACTGTCAGAGAGACAGTACTGAGGGACTGCTGCACTGTCAGAGGGTCAGTACTGAGGGAGTGCTGCACTGTCAGAGGGTCTGTACTGAGGGAGTGCAGCACTGTCAGAGGGACAATACTGACGGAGTGCTGCACTGTCAGAGGGTCAGTACTGAGGGAGTGCTGCACTGTCAGAGAGACAG
The DNA here is from genome assembly GCA_037974335.1 of Prionace glauca. Classification (NCBI taxonomy): domain Eukaryota; kingdom Metazoa; phylum Chordata; class Chondrichthyes; order Carcharhiniformes; family Carcharhinidae; genus Prionace; species Prionace glauca. Next base: position 262,136 of record JBBMRE010000068.1, read on the forward strand.
TACTGAGGGACTGCTGCACTGTCAGAGGGTCAGTACTGAGGGAGTGCTGCACTGTCAGAGGGTTGGTACTGAGGGAGTGCTGCACTGTCAGAGGGTCAGTACTGAGGGAGTGCTGCACTGTAAGAAGGTGAGGACTGAGGGAGGGCAGCACTGTCAGAGGGTCAATACTGAGGGAGTGCTGCACTGTCAGAGGGTCAGTACTGAGGGAGTGCTGAACTGTCAGAGGGTCTGTACTGAGGGAGTGCTGCACTGTCAGAGGGTCAGTACTAGGGAGTGCTGCACTGCCAAAGGGTCAGTACTGAGGGAGCGCTGCACTGTCAGAGGGTGAGTACTGAGGGAGTGCTGCATTGTCAGAGGGTCAGTTCTGAGGGAGTGCTGCACTGTCAGAAGGTCAATACTGAGAGAGTGCTGCACTGTCAGAGGGACAGTACTGAGGGAGTGCTGCACTGTCAGAGGGTCAGGACTGAGGGAGTGCTGCACTGTCAGATGGTCAGTACTGAGAGAGTGCTACACTGTCAGAGGGTCAGTACTGAGGGAGTGCTGCACTGTCAGAGGGTCAATACTGAGGGAGTGCTGCACTGTCAGAGGGTCAGTACTGAGGGAGTGCTGCACTGTCAGAGGGTCAGTACTGAGGAAGTGCTGCACTGTCAGAGGGTCAGTACTGAGGGAGTGCTGCACTGTCAGAGGGTCCGTGCTCAGGAGGCGCTGCACTGTCAGAGGGTCAGTACTGAGGGAGTGTTGCACTCTCAGAGGGACAGTACTGAGGGAGTGCTGCACTGTCAGAGGGTCAGTACTGAGGAAGTGCTGCACTGTCAGAGGGTCAGTACTGAGGAAGTGCTGCACTGTCAGAGGGTCAGTACTGAGGAAGTGCTGCACTGTCAGAGGGTCAGTACTAAGGGAGTGCTACACTGTCAGAGGTTCAGTATTGCGGGAATGCTGCACTATCAGAGGGTAAATACTGAGGGAGTTCTGCACTCTCAGAGGGACAGTAATGAGGGAATGCTGCACTGTCAGAGGGTAAGTACTGAGGGAGTGCTGCACTGTCAGAGGGTCAGTACTGAGGGAGTGCCGCACTGTCAGAGGGTCAGTACTGAGGGAGTGCCGCACTGTCAGAGGGTCAGAACTGAGGGAGTGCTGCACTGTCAGAGGGTCAGTACTGTGGGAGTGCCGCACTGTCAGAGGGTCAGTACTGAGGGATTGCTGCACTGTCAGAGGGTCAGTACTGAGGGAGTGCTGCACTGTCAGAGGGTCAGTACTGAGGGAGTGCAGTACTGTCAGAGGGTCAGTACTGAGGGAGTGCTGCACTGTCAGGGGGTTAGTACTGTGGGAGTGCTGCACTGTCAGAGGGTCAGTCCTGAGGGAGTGCTGCACTGTCAGAGGGTCAGTACTGAGGGAGTGCTGCACTGTCAGAGGTTAAGTATTGAGGGAGTGCTGCACTGTCAGAGGGTCAGGACTGAGGGAGTGCTGCACTGTCAGAGGGTCAGTACTGAGGGAGTGCTGCACTGTCAGAGGGTCAGTACTGAGAGAGTGCTACACTGTCAGAGGGTCAGTACTGAGGGAGTGCTGCACTGTCAGAGGGTCAATACTGAGGGAGTGCTGCACTGTCAGAGGCTCAGTACTGAGGGAGTGCTGCACTGTCAGAGTGTCAGTACTGAGGAAGTGCTGCACTGTCAGAGGGTCAGTACTGAGGGAGTGCTGCACTGTCAGAGAGTCAGTACTGAGGGAGTGTTGCACTGTCAGAGGGACAGTACTGAGGGAGTGCTGCACTGTCAGAGGGTCAGTACTGAGGAAGTGCTGCACTGTCAGAGGGTCAGTACTGAGGAAGTGCTGCACTGTCAGAGGGTCAGTACTGGGGAAGTGCTGCACTGTCAGAGGGTCAGTACTGAGGGAGTGCTACACTGTCAGAGGTTCAGTATTGCGGGAATGCTGCACTATCAGAGGGTAAATACTGAGGGAGTTCTGCACTGTCAGAGGGTCAGTAATGAGGGAATGCTGCACTGTCAGAGGGTAAGTACTGAGGGAGTGCTGCACTGTCAGAGGGTCAGTACTGAGGGAATGCTGCACTGTCAGAGGGTATGTACTGAGGGAGTACCGCACTGTCAGAGGGTCAGTACTGAGGGAGTGCCGCACTGTCAGAGGGTCAGTACTGAGGGATTGCTGCACTGTCAGAGGGTCAGTACTGAGGGAGTGCTGCACTGTCAGAGGGTCAGTACTGAGGGAGTGCTGTACTGTCAGAGGGTCAGAACTGAGGGAGTGCTGCACTGTCAGGGGGTCAGTACTGTGGGAGTGCTGCACGGTCAGAGGGTCAGTCCTGAGGGAGTGCTGCACTGTCAGAGGGTCAGTACTGAGGGAGTGCTGAACTGTCAGAGGGTCAGTACTGAGGGAGCGCTGCACTGTCAGAGGGTCAGTACTGAGAGAGTGCTGCACTGTCAGAGGGACAGTACTGAGGGAGTGCTGCACTGTCAGAGGTTCAGTACTGAGGGAGTGCTGCACTGTCAGAGGGTACGTACTGAGAGAGTGCTGCACTGTCAGAGGGTCAGTACTGAGGGGTGCTGCACTGTCAGAGGGTCAGTACTGAGGGAGTGCTGCACTGTCACAGGCTCAGTACTGAGGGACTGCTGCACTGTCAGAGGATCAGTACTGAGGCAGTGCTGCACTGTCAGAGGGTCAGTACTGAGGGAGTGCTGCAATGTCAGAGGGTCAGTACTGAGGGAGTGCTGCACTGTCAGAGGTGAGGACTGAGGGAGGGCTGCACTGTCAGAGGGTCAATACTGAGGGAGTGCTGCACTGTCAGAGGGACAATACTGAGGGAGTGCTGCACTGTCAGAGGGTCAGTACTGAGGAGGTGCTGCACTGTCAGAGGGTCAGTGCTCAGGAGACGCTGAACTGTCAGAGGGTCAGTAGTGAGGGAGTGCTGCACTGTCAGAGGGACAGTACTGAGGGAGTGCTACACTCTCAGAGGGTCAGTACTGAGGGAGTGCTGCACTGTCAGAGGGTAAGTACTGAGGGAGTGCTGCACTGTCAGAGGGTCAGTACTGAGGGAATGCTGCAATGTCAGAGGGTAAGTATTGAGGGAGTGCGGCACTGTCAGAGGGTCAGTACTGAGGGAGTGCTGCACTGTGAGATGGTCAGTACTGAGGGAGTGCTGCACTGTCAGAGGGTCAGTACTGAGGGAGTGCTGCACTGTCAGAGGGTCAGTACTGAGGGAGTGCTGCACTGTCAGAGGGTCAGTACTGAGGGAATGCTGCACTGTCAGAGGGTATGTACAGAGGGAGTGCGGCACTGTCTGAGGGCCAGTACTGAGGGAGTGCTGCACTGTGAGATGGTCAGTACTGAGGGAGTGCTGCACTGTCAGAGGGTCAGTACTGAGGGAGTGCTGCACTGTCAGAGGGTCAGTACTGAGGGTGTGCTGCACTGTCAGAGGGTCAGTACTGAGGGAATGCTGCACTGTCAGAGGGTATGTACTGAGGGAGTGCTGCACTGTCAGAGGTTCAGTACTGAGGGAGTGCCGCACTGTCAGAGGGTCAGTACTGAGGGAGTGCTGCACTGTCAGAGGGTCAGTACTGAGGGAGTGCTGCACTGTCAGAGGGTCAGTACTGAGGGAGTGCTGTACTGTCAGAGGGTCAGTACTGAGGGACTGCTGCACTGTCAGGGGGTCAGTACTGTGGGAGTGCTGCACTGTCAGAGGGTCAGTCCTGAGGGAGTGCTGCACTGTCAGAGGGTCAGTACTGAGGGAGTGCTGCACTGTCAGAGGGTCAGTACTGAGGGAGTGCTGCACTGTCAGAGGGTCAGTACTGAGGAAGTGCTGCACTGTCAGAGGGTCAGTACTGAGGGTGTGCTGCACTGTCAGAGGGTCAGTACTGAGGGAGTGCTGCACAGTCAGAGGGTCAGTACTCAGGGAGAGCTGCACAGTCAGAGGGTCAGTACTGAGGGAGTGCTGCACTGTCAGAGGGTCAGTACTGAGGGAGTGCTGCACTGTCAGAAGGTGAGGACTGAGGGAGGGCTGCACTGTCAGAGGGTCAATACTGAGGGAGTGCTGCACTGTCAGAGGGTCAGTACTGAGGGAGTGCTGCACTGTCAGAGGGTCAGTACTGAGGGAGTGCTGAACTGTCAGAGGGTCAGTACTGAGGGAGCGCTGCACTGTCAGAGGGTCAGTACTGAGGGAGTGCTGCACTGTCAGAGGGTCAATACTGAGAGAGTGCTGCACTGTCAGAGGGACAGTACTGAGGGAGTGCTGCACTGTCAGAGGGTCAGTACTGAGGGAGTGCTGCACTGTCAGAGGGTACGTACTGAGGGAGTGCTGCACTGACAGAGGGTACGTACTGAGGGAGTGCTGCACTGTCAGAGGGTCAGTACTGAGGGGTGCTGCACTGTCAGAGGGTCAGTACTGAGGGAGTGCTGCACTGTCACAGGCTCAGTACTGAGGGACTGCTGAACTGTCAGAGGATCAGTACTGAGGCAGTGCTGCACTGTCAGAGGGTCAGTACTGAGGGAGTGCTGCAATGTCAGAGGGTCAGTACTGAGGGAGTGCTGCACTGTCAGAGGTGAGGACTGAGGGAGGGCTGCACTGTCAGAGGGTCAATACTGAGGGAGTGCTGCACTGTCAGAGGGACAATACTGAGGGAGTGCTGCACTGTCAGAGGGTCAGTACTGAGGAGGTGCTGCACTCTCAGAGGGTCAGTGCTCAGGAGACGCTGAACTGTCAGAGGGTCAGTAGTGAGGGAGTGCTGCACTGTCAGAGGGACAGTACTGAGGGAGTGCTACACTCTCAGAGGGTCAGTACTGAGGGAGTGCTGCACTGTCAGAGGGTCAGTACTGAGGGAATGCTGCACTGTCAGAGGGTAAGTACTGAGGGAGTGCTGCACTGTCAGAGGGTCAGTACTGAGGGAATGCTGCAATGTCAGAGGGTAAGTATTGAGGGAGTGCGGCACTGTCAGAGGGTCAGTACTGAGGGAGTGCTGCACTGTTAGATGGTCAGTACTGAGGGAGTGCTGCACTGTCAGAGGGTCAGTACTGAGGGAGTGCTGCACTGTCAGAGGGTCAGGACTGAGGGAGTGCTGCACTGTCAGAGGGTCAGTACTGAGGGAGTGCTGCACTGTCAGAGGGTCAGTACTGAGAGAGTGCTACACTGTCAGAGGGTCAGTACTGAGGGAGTGCTGCACTGTCAGAGGGTCAATACTGAGGGAGTGCTGCACTGTCAGAGGGTCAGTACTGAGGGAGTGCTGCACTGTCAGAGGGTCAGTACTGAGGAAGTGCTGCACTGTCAGAGGGTCAGTACTGAGGGAGTGCTGCACTGTCAGAGGGTCCGTGCTCAGGAGGCGCTGCACTGTCAGAGGGTCAGTACTGAGGGAGTGTTGCACTGTCAGAGGGACAGTACTGAGGGAGTGCTGCACTGTCAGAGGGTCAGTACTGAGGAAGTGCTGCACTGTCAGAGGGTCAGTACTGAGGGAGTGATGCACTGTCAGAGGGTCAGTACTGAGGGAGTGCTACACTGTCAGAGGTTCAGTATTGCGGGAATGCTGCACTATCAGAGGGTAAATACTGAGGGAGTTCTGCACTGTCAGAGGGTCAGTAATGAGGGAATGCTGCACTGTCAGAGGGTCAGTACTGAGGGAGTGCTGCACTGTCAGAGTGTCAGTACTGAGGGAGTGCTGCACTGTCAGAGGGTCAGTACTGAGGGAGTGCTGCCCTGTCAGAGGGTCAGTACTGAGGGAATGCTGCACTGTCAGAGGGTCAGTACTGAGGGAGTGCTGTACTGTCAGAGGGTCAGTACTGTGGGAGTGCTGCACTGTCAGAGGGTCAGTCCTGAGGGAGTGCTGCACTGTCAGAGGGTCAGTACTGAGGGACTGCAGCACTGTCAGAGGGTCAGTACTGAGGGAGTGCTGCACTGTCAGAGGGTCAGTACTGAGGGAGTGCTGCACTGTCAGAGGGTCAGTACTGAGGGAGTGCTGCACTGTCAGAGTGTCAGTACTGAGGGAGTGCTGCACTGTCAGAGGGTCAGTACTGAGGGAGTGCTGCACTGTCAGAGGGTCAGTACTGAGGGAGTGCTGCACTGTCAGAGGGTCAGTACTGAGGGAGTGCTGTACTGTCAGAGGGTCAGTACTGAAGGAGTGTTGCACTGTCAGAGGTTCAGTATTGCGGGAATGCTGCACTATCAGAGGGTAAATACTGAGGGAGTTCTGCACTGTCAGAGGGTCAGTAATGAGGGAATGCTGCACTGTCAGAGGGTAAGTACTGAGGGAGTGCTGCACTGTCAGAGGGTCAGTACTGAGGGAATGCTGCACTGTCAGAGGGTATGTACTGAGGGAGTGCCGCACTGTCAGAGGGTCAGTACTGAGGGAGTGCCGCACTGTCAGAGGGTCAGTACTGAGGGAGTGCTGCACTGTCAGAGGGTCAGAACTGAGGGAGTGCTGCACTGTCAGAGGGTCAGTACTGAGGGAGTGCTGTACTGTCAGAGGGTCAGTACTGAGGGAGTGCTGCACTGTCGGGGGGTCAGTACTGTGGGAGTGCTGCACTGTCAGAGGGTCAGTCCTGAGGGAGTGCTGCACTGTCAGAGGGTCAGTACTGAGGGAGTGCTGAACTGTCAGAGGGTCAGTACTGAGGGAGCGCTGCACTGTCAGAGGGTCAGTACTGAGGGAGTGCTGCACTGTCAGAGGGTCAATACTGAGAGAGTGCTGCACTGTCAGAGGGACAGTACTGAGGGAGTGCTGCACTGTCAGAGGCTCAGTACTGAGGGAGTGCTGCACTGTCAGAGGTTCAGTACTGAGGGAGTGCTGCACTGTCAGAGGGTACGTACTGAGGCAGTGCTGCACTGTCAGAGGGTCAGTACTGAGGGGTGCTGCACTGTCAGAGGGTCAGTACTGAGGGAGTGATGCACTGTCAGAGGTTCAGTATTGCGGGAATGCTGCACTATCAGAGGGTAAATACTGAGGGAGTTCTGCACTGTCAGAGGGTCAGTACTGAGGGAATGCTGCACTGTCAGAGGGTAAGTACTGAGGGAGTGCTGCACTGTCAGAGGGTCAGTACTGAGGGAATGCTGCACTGTCAGAGGGTATGTACTGAGGGAGTGTCGCACTGTCAGAGGTTCAGTACTGAGGGAGTGCCGCACTGTCAGAGGGTCAGTACTGAGGGAGTGCTGCACTCTCAGAGGGTCAGTACTGAGGGAGTGCTGCACTGTCAGAGGTTCAGTACTGAGGGAGTGCTGTACTGTCAGAGGGTCAGTACTGAGAGAGTGCTGCACTGTCAGGGGGTCAGTACTGTGGGAGTGATGCACTGTCAGAGGGTCAGTCCTGAGGGAGTGCTGCACTATCAGAGGGTCAGTACTGAGGGAGTGCAGCACTGTCAGAGGGTCTGTACTGAGGGAGTGCTGCACTGTCAGAGGGTCAGTACTGAGGGAGTGCTGCACTGTCAGAGGGTCAGTACTGAGGGAGAGCTGCACTGTCAGAGTGTCAGTACTGAGGTAGTGCTGCACTGTCAGGGGATCAGTACTGAGGGAGTGCTGCACTGTCAGAGAGACAGTACTGAGGGACTGCTGCACTGTCAGAGGGTCAGTACTGAGGAGGTGCTGCACTGTCAGAGGGTCAGTGCTCAGGAGACTCTGAACTGTCAGAGGGTCAGTAGTGAGGGAGTGCTGCACTGTCAGAGGGTCAGTACTGAGGGAGTGCTGCACTGTCAGAGGGTCAGTACTGAGGGAATGCTGTACTGTCAGAGGTTAAGTACTGAGGGAGTGCTGCACTGTCAGAGGGTCAGTACTGAGGGAATGCTGCAATGTCAGAGGGTAAGTATTGAGGGAGTGCGGCACTGTCAGAGGGTCAGTACTGAGGGAGTGCTGCACTGTGAGATGGTCAGTAACTGAGGGAGTGCTGCACTGTCAGAGGGTCAGTACTGAGGGAGTGCTGCACTGTCAGAGGGTCAGGACTGAGGGAGTGCTGCACTGTCAGAGGGTCAGTACTGAGGGAGTGCTGCACTGTCAGAGGGTCAGTACTGAGAGAGTGCTACATTGTCACAGGGTCAGTACTGAGGGAGTGCTGCACTGTCAGAGGGTCAATACTGAGGAATTGCTGCACTGTCAGTGGGTCGGTACTGAGGGAGTGCTGCACTGTCAGAGGGTCAGTACTGAGGGAGTGCTACACTGTCAGAGGGTCAGTACTGAGGGAGTGCTGCACTGTCAGAGGGTCAGCATTGAGAGAGTGCTACACTGTCAGAGGGTCAGTACTGAGGGAGTGCTGCACTGTCAGAGGGTCAGTACTGAGGGAGTGCTGCACTGTCAGAGGGTCAGTACTGAGGGAGTGCTGCAATGTCAGAGGGTCAGTACTGAGGGAGTGCTGCACTGTCAGAGGGTCAGTACTGAGGGAGTGCTGCACTGTCAGAGGGTCAGTACTGAGGGAGTGCTGCACTGTCAGGGGGTCTGTACTGAGGGAGTGCTGCACTGTCAGAGGGTCAGGACTGAGGGAGTGCTGCACTGTCAGAGGGTCAGTACTGAGGGAATGCTGCACTGTCAGAGGGTCAGTACTGAGGGAGTGCTGCACGGTCAGAGGGTCCGTGCTCAGGAGGCGCTGCACTGTCAGAGGGTCAGTACTGAGAGAGCGCTGCACTGTCAGAGGGACAGTACTGAGGGAGTGCTGCACTGTCAGAGGGTCAGTACTGAGGGAGTGATGCACTGTCAGAGGTTCAGTATTGCGGGAATGCTGCACTATCAGAGGGTAAATACTGAGGGAGTTCTGCACTGTCAGAGGGTCAGTACTGAGGGAATGCTGCACTGTCAGAGGGTAAGTACTGAGGGAGTGCTGCACTGTCAGAGGGTCAGTACTGAGGGAATGCTGCACTGTCAGAGGGTATGTACTGAGGGAGTGCCGAACTGTCAGATGTTCAGTACTGAGGGAGTGCCGCACTGTCAGAGGGTCAGTACTGAGGGAGTGCTGCACTCTCAGAGGGTCAGTACTGAGGGAGTGCTGCACTGTCAGAGGTTCAGTACTGAGGGAGTGCTGTACTGTCAGAGGGTCAGTACTGAGAGAGTGCTGCACTGTCAGAGGGTCAGTACTGAGGGAATGCTGCACTGTCAGAGGGTCAGTACTGAGGGAGTGCTGCACGGCCAGAGGGTCCGTGCTCAGGAGGCGCTGCACTGTCAGAGGGTCAGTACTGAGAGAGCGCTGCACTGTCAGAGGGACAGTACTGAGGGAGTGCTGCACTGTCAGAGGGTCAGTACTGAGGGAGTGATGCACTGTCAGAGGTTCAGTATTGCGGGAATGCTGCACTATCAGAGGGTAAATACTGAGGGAGTTCTGCACTGTCAGAGGGTCAGTACTGAGGGAATGCTGCACTGTCAGAGGGTAAGTACTGAGGGAGTGCTGCACTGTCAGAGGGTCAGTCCTGAGGGAGTGCTGCACTATCAGAGGGTCTGTACTGAGGGAGTGCAGCACTGTCAGAGGGTCTGTACTGAGGGAGTGCTGCACTGTCAGAGGGTCAGTACTGAGGGAGTGCTGCACTGTCAGAGGGTCAGTACTGAGGGAGAGCTGCACTGTCAGAGTGTCAGTACTGAGGGAGTGCTGCACTGTCAGAGAGACAGTACTGAGGGACTGCTGCACTGTCAGAGGGTCAGTACTGAGGGAGTGCTGCACTGTCAGAGGGTCTGTACTGAGGGAGTGCAGCACTGTCAGAGGGACAATACTGACGGAGTGCTGCACTGTCAGAGGGTCAGTACTGAGGGAGTGCTGCACTGTCAGAGAGACAGTACTGAGGGACTGCTGCACTGTCAGAGGGTCAGTACTGAGGGAGTGCTGCACTGTCAGAGGGTTGGTACTGAGGGAGTGCTGCACTGTCAGAGGGTCAGTACTGAGGGAGTGCTGCACTGTAAGAAGGTGAGGACTGAGGGAGGGCAGCACTGTCAGAGGGTCAATACTGAGGGAGTGCTGCACTGTCAGAGGGTCAGTACTGAGGGAGTGCTGAACTGTCAGAGGGTCTGTACTGAGGGAGTGCTGCACTGTCAGAGGGTCAGTACTAGGGAGTGCTGCACTGCCAAAGGGTCAGTACTGAGGGAGCGCTGCACTGTCAGAGGGTGAGTACTGAGGGAGTGCTGCATTGTCAGAGGGTCAGTTCTGAGGGAGTGCTGCACTGTCAGAAGGTCAATACTGAGAGAGTGCTGCACTGTCAGAGGGACAGTACTGAGGGAGTGCTGCACTGTCAGAGGGTCAGGACTGAGGGAGTGCTGCACTGTCAGATGGTCAGTACTGAGAGAGTGCTACACTGTCAGAGGGTCAGTACTGAGGGAGTGCTGCACTGTCAGAGGGTCAATACTGAGGGAGTGCTGCACTGTCAGAGGGTCAGTACTGAGGGAGTGCTGCACTGTCAGAGGGTCAGTACTGAGGAAGTGCTGCACTGTCAGAGGGTCAGTACTGAGGGAGTGCTGCACTGTCAGAGGGTCCGTGCTCAGGAGGCGCTGCACTGTCAGAGGGTCAGTACTGAGGGAGTGTTGCACTCTCAGAGGGACAGTACTGAGGGAGTGCTGCACTGTCAGAGGGTCAGTACTGAGGAAGTGCTGCACTGTCAGAGGGTCAGTACTGAGGAAGTGCTGCACTGTCAGAGGGTCAGTACTGAGGAAGTGCTGCACTGTCAGAGGGTCAGTACTAAGGGAGTGCTACACTGTCAGAGGTTCAGTATTGCGGGAATGCTGCACTATCAGAGGGTAAATACTGAGGGAGTTCTGCACTCTCAGAGGGACAGTAATGAGGGAATGCTGCACTGTCAGAGGGTAAGTACTGAGGGAGTGCTGCACTGTCAGAGGGTCAGTACTGAGGGAGTGCCGCACTGTCAGAGGGTCAGTACTGAGGGAGTGCCGCACTGTCAGAGGGTCAGAACTGAGGGAGTGCTGCACTGTCAGAGGGTCAGTACTGTGGGAGTGCCGCACTGTCAGAGGGTCAGTACTGAGGGATTGCTGCACTGTCAGAGGGTCAGTACTGAGGGAGTGCTGCACTGTCAGAGGGTCAGTACTGAGGGAGTGCAGTACTGTCAGAGGGTCAGTACTGAGGGAGTGCTGCACTGTCAGGGGGTTAGTACTGTGGGAGTGCTGCACTGTCAGAGGGTCAGTCCTGAGGGAGTGCTGCACTGTCAGAGGGTCAGTACTGAGGGAGTGCTGCACTGTCAGAGGTTAAGTATTGAGGGAGTGCTGCACTGTCAGAGGGTCAGGACTGAGGGAGTGCTGCACTGTCAGAGGGTCAGTACTGAGGGAGTGCTGCACTGTCAGAGGGTCAGTACTGAGAGAGTGCTACACTGTCAGAGGGTCAGTACTGAGGGAGTGCTGCACTGTCAGAGGGTCAATACTGAGGGAGTGCTGCACTGTCAGAGGCTCAGTACTGAGGGAGTGCTGCACTGTCAGAGTGTCAGTACTGAGGAAGTGCTGCACTGTCAGAGGGTCAGTACTGAGGGAGTGCTGCACTGTCAGAGAGTCAGTACTGAGGGAGTGTTGCACTGTCAGAGGGACAGTACTGAGGGAGTGCTGCACTGTCAGAGGGTCAGTACTGAGGAAGTGCTGCACTGTCAGAGGGTCAGTACTGAGGGAGTGCTGCACTGTCAGAGGGTCAGTACTGAGGGAGTGCTGCACTGTCAGAGGGTCAGTACTGAGGGAATGCTGCACTGTCAGAGGGTATGTACAGAGGGAGTGCGGCACTGTCTGAGGGCCAGTACTGAGGGAGTGCTGCACTGTGAGATGGTCAGTACTGAGGGAGTGCTGCACTGTCAGAGGGTCAGTACTGAGGGAGTGCTGCACTGTCAGAGGGTCAGTACTGAGGGTGTGCTGCACTGTCAGAGGGTCAGTACTGAGGGAATGCTGCACTGTCAGAGGGTATGTACTGAGGGAGTGCTGCACTGTCAGAGGTTCAGTACTGAGGGAGTGCCGCACTGTCAGAGGGTCAGTACTGAGGGAGTGCTGCACTGTCAGAGGGTCAGTACTGAGGGAGTGCTGCACTGTCAGAGGGTCAGTACTGAGGGAGTGCTGTACTGTCAGAGGGTCAGTACTGAGGGACTGCTGCACTGTCAGGGGGTCAGTACTGTGGGAGTGCTGCACTGTCAGAGGGTCAGTCCTGAGGGAGTGCTGCACTGTCAGAGGGTCAGTACTGAGGGAGTGCTGCACTGTCAGAGGGTCAGTACTGAGGGAGTGCTGCACTGTCAGAGGGTCAGTACTGAGGAAGTGCTGCACTGTCAGAGGGTCAGTACTGAGGGTGTGCTGCACTGTCAGAGGGTCAGTACTGAGGGAGTGCTGCACAGTCAGAGGGTCAGTACTCAGGGAGAGCTGCACAGTCAGAGGGTCAGTACTGAGGGAGTGCTGCACTGTCAGAGGGTCAGTACTGAGGGAGTGCTGCACTGTCAGAAGGTGAGGACTGAGGGAGGGCTGCACTGTCAGAGGGTCAATACTGAGGGAGTGCTGCACTGTCAGAGGGTCAGTACTGAGGGAGTGCTGCACTGTCAGAGGGTCAGTACTGAGGGAGTGCTGAACTGTCAGAGGGTCAGTACTGAGGGAGCGCTGCACTGTCAGAGGGTCAGTACTGAGGGAGTGCTGCACTGTCAGAGGGTCAATACTGAGAGAGTGCTGCACTGTCAGAGGGACAGTACTGAGGGAGTGCTGCACTGTCAGAGGGTCAGTACTGAGGGAGTGCTGCACTGTCAGAGGGTACGTACTGAGGGAGTGCTGCACTGACAGAGGGTACGTACTGAGGGAGTGCTGCACTGTCAGAGGGTCAGTACTGAGGGGTGCTGCACTGTCAGAGGGTCAGTACTGAGGGAGTGCTGCACTGTCACAGGCTCAGTACTGAGGGACTGCTGAACTGTCAGAGGATCAGTACTGAGGCAGTGCTGCACTGTCAGAGGGTCAGTACTGAGGGAGTGCTGCAATGTCAGAGGGTCAGTACTGAGGGAGTGCTGCACTGTCAGAGGTGAGGACTGAGGGAGGGCTGCACTGTCAGAGGGTCAATACTGAGGGAGTGCTGCACTGTCAGAGGGACAATACTGAGGGAGTGCTGCACTGTCAGAGGGTCAGTACTGAGGAGGTGCTGCACTCTCAGAGGGTCAGTGCTCAGGAGACGCTGAACTGTCAGAGGGTCAGTAGTGAGGGAGTGCTGCACTGTCAGAGGGACAGTACTGAGGGAGTGCTACACTCTCAGAGGGTCAGTACTGAGGGAGTGCTGCACTGTCAGAGGGTCAGTACTGAGGGAATGCTGCACTGTCAGAGGGTAAGTACTGAGGGAGTGCTGCACTGTCAGAGGGTCAGTACTGAGGGAATGCTGCAATGTCAGAGGGTAAGTATTGAGGGAGTGCGGCACTGTCAGAGGGTCAGTACTGAGGGAGTGCTGCACTGTTAGATGGTCAGTACTGAGGGAGTGCTGCACTGTCAGAGGGTCAGTACTGAGGGAGTGCTGCACTGTCAGAGGGTCAGGACTGAGGGAGTGCTGCACTGTCAGAGGGTCAGTACTGAGGGAGTGCTGCACTGTCAGAGGGTCAGTACTGAGAGAGTGCTACACTGTCAGAGGGTCAGTACTGAGGGAGTGCTGCACTGTCAGAGGGTCAATACTGAGGGAGTGCTGCACTGTCAGAGGGTCAGTACTGAGGGAGTGCTGCACTGTCAGAGGGTCAGTACTGAGGAAGTGCTGCACTGTCAGAGGGTCAGTACTGAGGGAGTGCTGCACTGTCAGAGGGTCCGTGCTCAGGAGGCGCTGCACTGTCAGAGGGTCAGTACTGAGGGAGTGTTGCACTGTCAGAGGGACAGTACTGAGGGAGTGCTGCACTGTCAGAGGGTCAGTACTGAGGAAGTGCTGCACTGTCAGAGGGTCAGTACTGAGGGAGTGATGCACTGTCAGAGGGTCAGTACTGAGGGAGTGCTACACTGTCAGAGGTTCAGTATTGCGGGAATGCTGCACTATCAGAGGGTAAATACTGAGGGAGTTCTGCACTGTCAGAGGGTCAGTAATGAGGGAATGCTGCACTGTCAGAGGGTCAGTACTGAGGGAGTGCTGCACTGTCAGAGTGTCAGTACTGAGGGAGTGCTGCACTGTCAGAGGGTCAGTACTGAGGGAGTGCTGCCCTGTCAGAGGGTCAGTACTGAGGGAATGCTGCACTGTCAGAGGGTCAGTACTGAGGGACTGCAGCACTGTCAGAGGGTCAGTACTGAGGGAGTGCTGCACTGTCAGAGGGTCAGTACTGAGGGAGTGCTGCACTGTCAGAGGGTCAGTACTGAGGGAGTGCTGCACTGTCAGAGTGTCAGTACTGAGGGAGTGCTGCACTGTCAGAGGGTCAGTACTGAGGGAGTGCTGCACTGTCAGAGGGTCAGTACTGAGGGAGTGCTGCACTGTCAGAGGGTCAGTACTGAGGGAGTGCTGTACTGTCAGAGGGTCAGTACTGAAGGAGTGTTGCACTGTCAGAGGTTCAGTATTGCGGGAATGCTGCACTATCAGAGGGTAAATACTGAGGGAGTTCTGCACTGTCAGAGGGTCAGTAATGAGGGAATGCTGCACTGTCAGAGGGTAAGTACTGAGGGAGTGCTGCACTGTCAGAGGGTCAGTACTGAGGGAATGCTGCACTGTCAGAGGGTATGTACTGAGGGAGTGCCGCACTGTCAGAGGGTCAGTACTGAGGGAGTGCCGCACTGTCAGAGGGTCAGTACTGAGGGAGTGCTGCACTGTCAGAGGGTCAGAACTGAGGGAGTGCTGCACTGTCAGAGGGTCAGTACTGAGGGAGTGCTGTACTGTCAGAGGGTCAGTACTGAGGGAGTGCTGCACTGTCGGGGGGTCAGTACTGTGGGAGTGCTGCACTGTCAGAGGGTCAGTCCTGAGGGAGTGCTGCACTGTCAGAGGGTCAGTACTGAGGGAGTGCTGAACTGTCAGAGGGTCAGTACTGAGGGAGCGCTGCACTGTCAGAGGGTCAGTACTGAGGGAGTGCTGCACTGTCAGAGGGTCAATACTGAGAGAGTGCTGCACTGTCAGAGGGACAGTACTGAGGGAGTGCTGCACTGTCAGAGGCTCAGTACTGAGGGAGTGCTGCACTGTCAGAGGTTCAGTACTGAGGGAGTGCTGCACTGTCAGAGGGTACGTACTGAGGCAGTGCTGCACTGTCAGAGGGTCAGTACTGAGGGGTGCTGCACTGTCAGAGGGTCAGTACTGAGGGAGTGATGCACTGTCAGAGGTTCAGTATTGCGGGAATGCTGCACTATCAGAGGGTAAATACTGAGGGAGTTCTGCACTGTCAGAGGGTCAGTACTGAGGGAATGCTGCACTGTCAGAGGGTAAGTACTGAGGGAGTGCTGCACTGTCAGAGGGTCAGTACTGAGGGAATGCTGCACTGTCAGAGGGTATGTACTGAGGGAGTGTCGCACTGTCAGAGGTTCAGTACTGAGGGAGTGCCGCACTGTCAGAGGGTCAGTACTGAGGGAGTGCTGCACTCTCAGAGGGTCAGTACTGAGGGAGTGCTGCACTGTCAGAGGTTCAGTACTGAGGGAGTGCTGTACTGTCAGAGGGTCAGTACTGAGAGAGTGCTGCACTGTCAGGGGGTCAGTACTGTGGGAGTGATGCACTGTCAGAGGGTCAGTCCTGAGGGAGTGCTGCACTATCAGAGGGTCAGTACTGAGGGAGTGCAGCACTGTCAGAGGGTCTGTACTGAGGGAGTGCTGCACTGTCAGAGGGTCAGTACTGAGGGAGTGCTGCACTGTCAGAGGGTCAGTACTGAGGGAGAGCTGCACTGTCAGAGTGTCAGTACTGAGGTAGTGCTGCACTGTCAGGGGATCAGTACTGAGGGAGTGCTGCACTGTCAGAGAGACAGTACTGAGGGACTGCTGCACTGTCAGAGGGTCAGTACTGAGGAGGTGCTGCACTGTCAGAGGGTCAGTGCTCAGGAGACTCTGAACTGTCAGAGGGTCAGTAGTGAGGGAGTGCTGCACTGTCAGAGGGTCAGTACTGAGGGAGTGCTGCACTGTCAGAGGGTCAGTACTGAGGGAATGCTGTACTGTCAGAGGTTAAGTACTGAGGGAGTGCTGCACTGTCAGAGGGTCAGTACTGAGGGAATGCTGCAATGTCAGAGGGTAAGTATTGAGGGAGTGCGGCACTGTCAGAGGGTCAGTACTGAGGGAGTGCTGCACTGTGAGATGGTCAGTAACTGAGGGAGTGCTGCACTGTCAGAGGGTCAGTACTGAGGGAGTGCTGCACTGTCAGAGGGTCAGGACTGAGGGAGTGCTGCACTGTCAGAGGGTCAGTACTGAGGGAGTGCTGCACTGTCAGAGGGTCAGTACTGAGAGAGTGCTACATTGTCACAGGGTCAGTACTGAGGGAGTGCTGCACTGTCAGAGGGTCAATACTGAGGAATTGCTGCACTGTCAGTGGGTCGGTACTGAGGGAGTGCTGCACTGTCAGAGGGTCAGTACTGAGGGAGTGCTACACTGTCAGAGGGTCAGTACTGAGGGAGTGCTGCACTGTCAGAGGGTCAGCATTGAGAGAGTGCTACACTGTCAGAGGGTCAGTACTGAGGGAGTGCTGCACTGTCAGAGGGTCAGTACTGAGGGAGTGCTGCACTGTCAGAGGGTCAGTACTGAGGGAGTGCTGCAATGTCAGAGGGTCAGTACTGAGGGAGTGCTGCACTGTCAGAGGGTCAGTACTGAGGGAGTGCTGCACTGTCAGAGGGTCAGTACTGAGGGAGTGCTGCACTGTCAGGGGGTCTGTACTGAGGGAGTGCTGCACTGTCAGAGGGTCAGGACTGAGGGAGTGCTGCACTGTCAGAGGGTCAGTACTGAGGGAATGCTGCACTGTCAGAGGGTCAGTACTGAGGGAGTGCTGCACGGTCAGAGGGTCCGTGCTCAGGAGGCGCTGCACTGTCAGAGGGTCAGTACTGAGAGAGCGCTGCACTGTCAGAGGGACAGTACTGAGGGAGTGCTGCACTGTCAGAGGGTCAGTACTGAGGGAGTGATGCACTGTCAGAGGTTCAGTATTGCGGGAATGCTGCACTATCAGAGGGTAAATACTGAGGGAGTTCTGCACTGTCAGAGGGTCAGTACTGAGGGAATGCTGCACTGTCAGAGGGTAAGTACTGAGGGAGTGCTGCACTGTCAGAGGGTCAGTACTGAGGGAATGCTGCACTGTCAGAGGGTATGTACTGAGGGAGTGCCGCACTGTCAGATGTTCAGTACTGAGGGAGTGCCGCACTGTCAGAGGGTCAGTACTGAGGGAGTGCTGCACTCTCAGAGGGTCAGTACTGAGGGAGTGCTGCACTGTCAGAGGTTCAGTACTGAGGGAGTGCTGTACTGTCAGAGGGTCAGTACTGAGAGAGTGCTGCACTGTCAGAGGGTCAGTACTGAGGGAATGCTGCACTGTCAGAGGGTCAGTACTGAGGGAGTGCTGCACGGCCAGAGGGTCCGTGCTCAGGAGGCGCTGCACTGTCAGAGGGTCAGTACTGAGAGAGCGCTGCACTGTCAGAGGGACAGTACTGAGGGAGTGCTGCACTGTCAGAGGGTCAGTACTGAGGGAGTGATGCACTGTCAGAGGTTCAGTATTGCGGGAATGCTGCACTATCAGAGGGTAAATACTGAGGGAGTTCTGCACTGTCAGAGGGTCAGTACTGAGGGAATGCTGCACTGTCAGAGGGTAAGTACTGAGGGAGTGCTGCACTGTCAGAGGGTCAGTCCTGAGGGAGTGCTGCACTATCAGAGGGTCTGTACTGAGGGAGTGCAGCACTGTCAGAGGGTCTGTACTGAGGGAGTGCTGCACTGTCAGAGGGTCAGTACTGAGGGAGTGCTGCACTGTCAGAGGGTCAGTACTGAGGGAGAGCTGCACTGTCAGAGTGTCAGTACTGAGGGAGTGCTGCACTGTCAGAGAGACAGTACTGAGGGACTGCTGCACTGTCAGAGGGTCAGTACTGAGGGAGTGCTGCACTGTCAGAGGGTCTGTACTGAGGGAGTGCAGCACTGTCAGAGGGACAATACTGACGGAGTGCTGCACTGTCAGAGGGTCAGTACTGAGGGAGTGCTGCACTGTCAGAGAGACAGTACTGAGGGACTGCTGCACTGTCAGAGGGTCAGTACTGAGGGAGTGCTGCACTGTCAGAGGGTTGGTACTGAGGGAGTGCTGCACTGTCAGAGGGTCAGTACTGAGGGAGTGCTGCACTGTAAGAAGGTGAGGACTGAGGGAGGGCAGCACTGTCAGAGGGTCAATACTGAGGGAGTGCTGCACTGTCAGAGGGTCAGTACTGAGGGAGTGCTGAACTGTCAGAGGGTCTGTACTGAGGGAGTGCTGCACTGTCAGAGGGTCAGTACTAGGGAGTGCTGCACTGCCAAAGGGTCAGTACTGAGGGAGCGCTGCACTGTCAGAGGGTGAGTACTGAGGGAGTGCTGCATTGTCAGAGGGTCAGTTCTGAGGGAGTGCTGCACTGTCAGAAGGTCAATACTGAGAGAGTGCTGCACTGTCAGAGGGACAGTACTGAGGGAGTGCTGCACTGTCAGAGGGTCAGGACTGAGGGAGTGCTGCACTGTCAGATGGTCAGTACTGAGAGAGTGCTACACTGTCAGAGGGTCAGTACTGAGGGAGTGCTGCACTGTCAGAGGGTCAATACTGAGGGAGTGCTGCACTGTCAGAGGGTCAGTACTGAGGGAGTGCTGCACTGTCAGAGGGTCAGTACTGAGGAAGTGCTGCACTGTCAGAGGGTCAGTACTGAGGGAGTGCTGCACTGTCAGAGGGTCCGTGCTCAGGAGGCGCTGCACTGTCAGAGGGTCAGTACTGAGGGAGTGTTGCACTCTCAGAGGGACAGTACTGAGGGAGTGCTGCACTGTCAGAGGGTCAGTACTGAGGAAGTGCTGCACTGTCAGAGGGTCAGTACTGAGGAAGTGCTGCACTGTCAGAGGGTCAGTACTGAGGAAGTGCTGCACTGTCAGAGGGTCAGTACTAAGGGAGTGCTACACTGTCAGAGGTTCAGTATTGCGGGAATGCTGCACTATCAGAGGGTAAATACTGAGGGAGTTCTGCACTCTCAGAGGGACAGTAATGAGGGAATGCTGCACTGTCAGAGGGTAAGTACTGAGGGAGTGCTGCACTGTCAGAGGGTCAGTACTGAGGGAGTGCCGCACTGTCAGAGGGTCAGTACTGAGGGAGTGCCGCACTGTCAGAGGGTCAGAACTGAGGGAGTGCTGCACTGTCAGAGGGTCAGTACTGTGGGAGTGCCGCACTGTCAGAGGGTCAGTACTGAGGGATTGCTGCACTGTCAGAGGGTCAGTACTGAGGGAGTGCTGCACTGTCAGAGGGTCAGTACTGAGGGAGTGCAGTACTGTCAGAGGGTCAGTACTGAGGGAGTGCTGCACTGTCAGGGGGTTAGTACTGTGGGAGTGCTGCACTGTCAGAGGGTCAGTCCTGAGGGAGTGCTGCACTGTCAGAGGGTCAGTACTGAGGGAGTGCTGCACTGTCAGAGGTTAAGTATTGAGGGAGTGCTGCACTGTCAGAGGGTCAGGACTGAGGGAGTGCTGCACTGTCAGAGGGTCAGTACTGAGGGAGTGCTGCACTGTCAGAGGGTCAGTACTGAGAGAGTGCTACACTGTCAGAGGGTCAGTACTGAGGGAGTGCTGCACTGTCAGAGGGTCAATACTGAGGGAGTGCTGCACTGTCAGAGGCTCAGTACTGAGGGAGTGCTGCACTGTCAGAGTGTCAGTACTGAGGAAGTGCTGCACTGTCAGAGGGTCAGTACTGAGGGAGTGCTGCACTGTCAGAGAGTCAGTACTGAGGGAGTGTTGCACTGTCAGAGGGACAGTACTGAGGGAGTGCTGCACTGTCAGAGGGTCAGTACTGAGGAAGTGCTGCACTGTCAGAGGGTCAGTACTGAGGAAGTGCTGCACTGTCAGAGGGTCAGTACTGGGGAAGTGCTGCACTGTCAGAGGGTCAGTACTGAGGGAGTGCTACACTGTCAGAGGTTCAGTATTGCGGGAATGCTGCACTATCAGAGGGTAAATACTGAGGGAGTTCTGCACTGTCAGAGGGTCAGTAATGAGGGAATGCTGCACTGTCAGAGGGTAAGTACTGAGGGAGTGCTGCACTGTCAGAGGGTCAGTACTGAGGGAATGCTGCACTGTCAGAGGGTATGTACTGAGGGAGTACCGCACTGTCAGAGGGTCAGTACTGAGGGAGTGCCGCACTGTCAGAGGGTCAGTACTGAGGGATTGCTGCACTGTCAGAGGGTCAGTACTGAGGGAGTGCTGCACTGTCAGAGGGTCAGTACTGAGGGAATGCTGTACTGTCAGAGGGTCAGAACTGAGGGAGTGCTGCACTGTCAGGGGGTCAGTACTGTGGGAGTGCTGCACGGTCAGAGGGTCAGTCCTGAGGGAGTGCTGCACTGTCAGAGGGTCAGTACTGAGGGAGTGCTGAACTGTCAGAGGGTCAGTACTGAGGGAGCGCTGCACTGTCAGAGGGTCAGTACTGAGAGAGTGCTGCACTGTCAGAGGGACAGTACTGAGGGAGTGCTGCACTGTCAGAGGTTCAGTACTGAGGGAGTGCTGCACTGTCAGAGGGTACGTACTGAGAGAGTGCTGCACTGTCAGAGGGTCAGTACTGAGGGGTGCTGCACTGTCAGAGGGTCAGTACTGAGGGAGTGCTGCACTGTCACAGGCTCAGTACTGAGGGACTGCTGCACTGTCAGAGGATCAGTACTGAGGCAGTGCTGCACTGTCAGAGGGTCAGTACTGAGGGAGTGCTGCAATGTCAGAGGGTCAGTACTGAGGGAGTGCTGCACTGTCAGAGGTGAGGACTGAGGGAGGGCTGCACTGTCAGAGGGTCAATACTGAGGGAGTGCTGCACTGTCAGAGGGACAATACTGAGGGAGTGCTGCACTGTCAGAGGGTCAGTACTGAGGAGGTGCTGCACTGTCAGAGGGTCAGTGCTCAGGAGACGCTGAACTGTCAGAGGGTCAGTAGTGAGGGAGTGCTGCACTGTCAGAGGGACAGTACTGAGGGAGTGCTACACTCTCAGAGGGTCAGTACTGAGGGAGTGCTGCACTGTCAGAGGGTAAGTACTGAGGGAGTGCTGCACTGTCAGAGGGTCAGTACTGAGGGAATGCTGCAATGTCAGAGGGTAAGTATTGAGGGAGTGCGGCACTGTCAGAGGGTCAGTACTGAGGGAGTGCTGCACTGTGAGATGGTCAGTACTGAGGGAGTGCTGCACTGTCAGAGGGTCAGTACTGAGGGAGTGCTGCACTGTCAGAGGGTCAGTACTGAGGGAGTGCTGCACTGTCAGAGGGTCAGTACTGAGGGAATGCTGCACTGTCAGAGGGTATGTACAGAGGGAGTGCGGCACTGTCTGAGGGCCAGTACTGAGGGAGTGCTGCACTGTGAGATGGTCAGTACTGAGGGAGTGCTGCACTGTCAGAGGGTCAGTACTGAGGGAGTGCTGCACTGTCAGAGGGTCAGTACTGAGGGTGTGCTGCACTGTCAGAGGGTCAGTACTGAGGGAATGCTGCACTGTCAGAGGGTATGTACTGAGGGAGTGCTGCACTGTCAGAGGTTCAGTACTGAGGGAGTGCCGCACTGTCAGAGGGTCAGTACTGAGGGAGTGCTGCACTGTCAGAGGGTCAGTACTGAGGGAGTGCTGCACTGTCAGAGGGTCAGTACTGAGGGAGTGCTGTACTGTCAGAGGGTCAGTACTGAGGGACTGCTGCACTGTCAGGGGGTCAGTACTGTGGGAGTGCTGCACTGTCAGAGGGTCAGTCCTGAGGGAGTGCTGCACTGTCAGAGGGTCAGTACTGAGGGAGTGCTGCACTGTCAGAGGGTCAGTACTGAGGGAGTGCTGCACTGTCAGAGGGTCAGTACTGAGGAAGTGCTGCACTGTCAGAGGGTCAGTACTGAGGGTGTGCTGCACTGTCAGAGGGTCAGTACTGAGGGAGTGCTGCACAGTCAGAGGGTCAGTACTCAGGGAGAGCTGCACAGTCAGAGGGTCAGTACTGAGGGAGTGCTGCACTGTCAGAGGGTCAGTACTGAGGGAGTGCTGCACTGTCAGAAGGTGAGGACTGAGGGAGGGCTGCACTGTCAGAGGGTCAATACTGAGGGAGTGCTGCACTGTCAGAGGGTCAGTACTGAGGGAGTGCTGCACTGTCAGAGGGTCAGTACTGAGGGAGTGCTGAACTGTCAGAGGGTCAGTACTGAGGGAGCGCTGCACTGTCAGAGGGTCAGTACTGAGGGAGTGCTGCACTGTCAGAGGGTCAATACTGAGAGAGTGCTGCACTGTCAGAGGGACAGTACTGAGGGAGTGCTGCACTGTCAGAGGGTCAGTACTGAGGGAGTGCTGCACTGTCAGAGGGTACGTACTGAGGGAGTGCTGCACTGACAGAGGGTACGTACTGAGGGAGTGCTGCACTGTCAGAGGGTCAGTACTGAGGGGTGCTGCACTGTCAGAGGGTCAGTACTGAGGGAGTGCTGCACTGTCACAGGCTCAGTACTGAGGGACTGCTGAACTGTCAGAGGATCAGTACTGAGGCAGTGCTGCACTGTCAGAGGGTCAGTACTGAGGGAGTGCTGCAATGTCAGAGGGTCAGTACTGAGGGAGTGCTGCACTGTCAGAGGTGAGGACTGAGGGAGGGCTGCACTGTCAGAGGGTCAATACTGAGGGAGTGCTGCACTGTCAGAGGGACAATACTGAGGGAGTGCTGCACTGTCAGAGGGTCAGTACTGAGGAGGTGCTGCACTCTCAGAGGGTCAGTGCTCAGGAGACGCTGAACTGTCAGAGGGTCAGTAGTGAGGGAGTGCTGCACTGTCAGAGGGACAGTACTGAGGGAGTGCTACACTCTCAGAGGGTCAGTACTGAGGGAGTGCTGCACTGTCAGAGGGTCAGTACTGAGGGAATGCTGCACTGTCAGAGGGTAAGTACTGAGGGAGTGCTGCACTGTCAGAGGGTCAGTACTGAGGGAATGCTGCAATGTCAGAGGGTAAGTATTGAGGGAGTGCGGCACTGTCAGAGGGTCAGTACTGAGGGAGTGCTGCACTGTTAGATGGTCAGTACTGAGGGAGTGCTGCACTGTCAGAGGGTCAGTACTGAGGGAGTGCTGCACTGTCAGAGGGTCAGGACTGAGGGAGTGCTGCACTGTCAGAGGGTCAGTACTGAGGGAGTGCTGCACTGTCAGAGGGTCAGTACTGAGAGAGTGCTACACTGTCAGAGGGTCAGTACTGAGGGAGTGCTGCACTGTCAGAGGGTCAATACTGAGGGAGTGCTGCACTGTCAGAGGGTCAGTACTGAGGGAGTGCTGCACTGTCAGAGGGTCAGTACTGAGGAAGTGCTGCACTGTCAGAGGGTCAGTACTGAGGGAGTGCTGCACTGTCAGAGGGTCCGTGCTCAGGAGGCGCTGCACTGTCAGAGGGTCAGTACTGAGGGAGTGTTGCACTGTCAGAGGGACAGTACTGAGGGAGTGCTGCACTGTCAGAGGGTCAGTACTGAGGAAGTGCTGCACTGTCAGAGGGTCAGTACTGAGGGAGTGATGCACTGTCAGAGGGTCAGTACTGAGGGAGTGCTACACTGTCAGAGGTTCAGTATTGCGGGAATGCTGCACTATCAGAGGGTAAATACTGAGGGAGTTCTGCACTGTCAGAGGGTCAGTAATGAGGGAATGCTGCACTGTCAGAGGGTCAGTACTGAGGGAGTGCTGCACTGTCAGAGTGTCAGTACTGAGGGAGTGCTGCACTGTCAGAGGGTCAGTACTGAGGGAGTGCTGCCCTGTCAGAGGGTCAGTACTGAGGGAATGCTGCACTGTCAGAGGGTCAGTACTGAGGGAGTGCTGTACTGTCAGAGGGTCAGTACTGTGGGAGTGCTGCACTGTCAGAGGGTCAGTCCTGAGGGAGTGCTGCACTGTCAGAGGGTCAGTACTGAGGGACTGCAGCACTGTCAGAGGGTCAGTACTGAGGGAGTGCTGCACTGTCAGAGGGTCAGTACTGAGGGAGTGCTGCACTGTCAGAGGGTCAGTACTGAGGGAGTGCTGCACTGTCAGAGTGTCAGTACTGAGGGAGTGCTGCACTGTCAGAGGGTCAGTACTGAGGGAGTGCTGCACTGTCAGAGGGTCAGTACTGAGGGAGTGCTGCACTGTCAGAGGGTCAGTACTGAGGGAGTGCTGTACTGTCAGAGGGTCAGTACTGAAGGAGTGTTGCACTGTCAGAGGTTCAGTATTGCGGGAATGCTGCACTATCAGAGGGTAAATACTGAGGGAGTTCTGCACTGTCAGAGGGTCAGTAATGAGGGAATGCTGCACTGTCAGAGGGTAAGTACTGAGGGAGTGCTGCACTGTCAGAGGGTCAGTACTGAGGGAATGCTGCACTGTCAGAGGGTATGTACTGAGGGAGTGCCGCACTGTCAGAGGGTCAGTACTGAGGGAGTGCCGCACTGTCAGAGGGTCAGTACTGAGGGAGTGCTGCACTGTCAGAGGGTCAGAACTGAGGGAGTGCTGCACTGTCAGAGGGTCAGTACTGAGGGAGTGCTGTACTGTCAGAGGGTCAGTACTGAGGGAGTGCTGCACTGTCGGGGGGTCAGTACTGTGGGAGTGCTGCACTGTCAGAGGGTCAGTCCTGAGGGAGTGCTGCACTGTCAGAGGGTCAGTACTGAGGGAGTGCTGAACTGTCAGAGGGTCAGTACTGAGGGAGCGCTGCACTGTCAGAGGGTCAGTACTGAGGGAGTGCTGCACTGTCAGAGGGTCAATACTGAGAGAGTGCTGCACTGTCAGAGGGACAGTACTGAGGGAGTGCTGCACTGTCAGAGGCTCAGTACTGAGGGAGTGCTGCACTGTCAGAGGTTCAGTACTGAGGGAGTGCTGCACTGTCAGAGGGTACGTACTGAGGCAGTGCTGCACTGTCAGAGGGTCAGTACTGAGGGGTGCTGCACTGTCAGAGGGTCAGTACTGAGGGAGTGCTGCACTGTCACAGGCTCAGTACTGAGGGACTGCTGCACTGTCAGAGGATCAGTACTGAGCCAGTGCTGCACTGTCAGAGGGTCAGTACTGAGGGAGTGCTGCACTGTCAGAGGTGAGGACTGAGGGAGGGCTGCACTGTCAGAGGGTCAATACTGAGGGAGTGCTGCACTGTCAGAGGGACAATACTGAGGGAGTGCTGCACTGTCAGAGGGTCAGTACTGAGGAGGTGCTGCACTGTCAGAGGGTCAGTGCTCAGGAGACGCTGAACTGTCAGAGGGTCAGTAGTGAGGGAGTGCTGCACTGTCAGAGGGACAGTACTGAGGGAGTGCTACACTCTCAGAGGGTCAGTACTGAGGGAGTGCTGCACTGTCAGAGGGTCAGTACTGAGGGAATGCTGCACTGTCAGAGGGTAAGTACTGAGGGAGTGCTGCACTGTCAGAGGGTCAGTACTGAGGGAATGCTGCAATGTCAGAGGGTAAGTATTGAGGGAGTGCGGCACTGTCAGAGGGTCAGTACTGAGGGAGTGCTGCACTGTGAGATGGTCAGTACTGAGGGAGTGCTGCACTGTCAGAGGGTCAGTACTGAGGGAGTGCTGCACTGTCAGAGGGTCAGTACTGAGGGAGTGCTGCACTGTCAGAGGGTCAGTACTGAGGGAATGCTGCACTGTCAGAGGGTATGTACTGAGGGAGTGCGGCACTGTCAGAGGACCAGTACTGAGGGAGTGCTGCACTGTGAGATGGTCAGTACTGAGGGAGTGCTGCACTGTCAGAGGGTCAGTACTGAGGGAGTGCTGCACTGTCAGAGGGTCAGTACTGAGGGAGTGCTGCACTGTGAGATGGTCAGTACTGAGGGAGTGCTGCACTGTCAGAGGGTCAGTACTGAGGGAGTGCTGCACTGTCAGAGGGTCAGTACTGAGGGAGTGCTGCACTGTCAGAGGGTCAGCACTGAGGGAATGCTGCACTGTCAGAGGGTATGTACTGAGGGAGTGCTGCACTGTCAGAGGTTCAGTACTGAGGGAGTGCCGCACTGTCAGAGGGTCAGTACTGAGGGAGTGCTGCACTGTCAGAGGGTCAGTACTGAGGGAGTGCTGCACTGTCAGAGGGTCAGTACTGAAGGAGTGCTGTACTGTCAGAGGGTCAGTACTGAGGGACTGCTGCACTGTCAGGGGGTCAGTACTGTGGGAGTGCTGCACTGTCAGAGGGTCAGTCCTGAGGGAGTGCTGCACTGTCAGAGGGTCAGTACTGAGGGAGTGCTGCACTGTCAGAGGGTCAGTACTGAGGGAGTGCTGCACTGTCAGAGGGTCAGTACTGAGGGTGTGCTGCACTGTCAGAGGGTCAGTACTGAGGGAGTGCTGCACAGTCAGAGGGTCAGTACTCAGGGAGAGCTGCACAGTCAGAGGGTCAGTACTGAGGGAGTGCTGCACTGTCAGAGGGTCAGTACTGAGGGAGTGCTGCACTGTCAGAAGGTGAGGACTGAGGGAGGGCTGCACTGTCAGAGGGTCAATACTGAAGGAGTGCTGCACTGTCAGAGGGTCAGTACTGAGGGAGTGCTGCACTGTCAGAGGGTCAGTACTGAGGGAGTGCTGAACTGTCAGAGGGTCAGTACTGAGGGAGCGCTGCACTGTCAGAGGGTCAGTACTGAGGGAGTGCTGCACTGTCAGAGGGTCAATACTGAGAGAGTGCTGCACTGTCAGAGGGACAGTACTGAGGGAGTGCTGCACTGTCAGAGGGTCAGTACTGAGGGAGTGCTGCACTGTCAGAGGGTACGTACTGAGGGAGTGCTGCACTGTCACAGGCTCAGTACTGAGGGACTGCTGCACTGTCAGAGGATCAGTACTGAGGCAGTGCTGCACTGTCAGAGGGTCAGTACTGAGGGAGTGCTGCAATGTCAGAGGGTCAGTACTGAGGGAGTGCTGCACTGTCAGAGGTGAGGACTGAGGGAGGGCTGCACTGTCAGAGGGTCAATACTGAGGGAGTGTTGCACTGTCAGAGGGACAATACTGAGGGAGTGCTGCACTGTCAGAGGGTCAGTACTGAGGAGGTGCTGCACTGTCAGAGGGTCAGTGCTCAGGAGACGCTGAACTGTCAGAGGGTCAGTAGTGAGGGAGTGCTGCACTGTCAGAGGGACAGTACTGAGGGAGTGCTACACTCTCAGAGGGTCAGTACTGAGGGAGTGCTGCACTGTCAGAGGGTCAGTACTGAGGGAATGCTGCACTGTCAGAGGGTAAGTACTGAGGGAGTGCTGCACTGTCAGAGGGTCAGTACTGAGGGAATGCTGCAATGTCAGAGGGTAAGTATTGAGGGAGTGCGGCACTGTCAGAGGGTCAGTACTGAGGGAGTGCTGCACTGTTAGATGGTCAGTACTGAGGGAGTGCTGCACTGTCAGAGGGTCAGTACTGAGGGAGTGCTGCACTGTCAGAGGGTCAGGACTGAGGGAGTGCTGCACTGTCAGAGGGTCAGTACTGAGGGAGTGCTGCACTGTCAGAGGGTCAGTACTGAGAGAGTGCTACACTGTCTGAGGGTCAGTACTGAGGGAGTGCTGCACTGTCAGAGGGTCAATACTGAGGGAGTGCTGCACTGTCAGAGGGTCAGTACTGAGGGAGTGCTGCACTGTCAGAGGGTCAGTACTGAGGAAGTGCTGCACTGTCAGAGGGTCAGTACTGAGGGAGTGCTGCACTGTCAGGGGGTCAGTACTGAGGGGGTGCTGCACTGAGGGTCAGTCCTGAGGGAGTGCTGCACTGTCAGAGGGTCAGTCCTGAGGGAGTGCTGCACTGTCAGAGGGTCAGTACTGAGGGAGTGCTGCACTGTCAGAGGGTCAGTACTGAGGGAGTGCTGCACTGTCAGAGGGTCAGTACTGAGGGAGTGCTGCACTGTCAGAGGGTCAGTACTGAGGGAGAGCTGCACTGTCAGAGGGTCAGTACTGAGGGAGTGCTGCACTGTCAGAGGGTCAGTACTGAGGGAGTGCTGCACTGTCAGAGGGTCAGTACTGAGGGAGTGCTGCACTCTCAGAGGGTCAATACTGAGGAAGTGCTGCACTGTCAGAAGGTCGGTACTGAGGGAGTGCTGCACTGTCAGAGGGTCAGTACTGAGCGAGTGCTGCACTTCAGAGGGTCAATACTGAGGGATTGCTGCACTGTCAGAGGGTCAGTACTGTGGGAGTGCTGCACTGTCAGAGGGTCAGTACTGAGGGAGTGCTGCACTGTCACATGGTCAGTACTGAGGGCGTGCTGCACTGTCAGAGGATCAGTACTGAGGCAGTGCTGCACTGTCAGAGGGTCAGTACTGACGGAGTGCTGCACTGTCAGAGGGTCAGTACTGAGGGAGTGCTGCACTGTCAGAGGTGAGGACTGCGGGAGGGCTGCACTGTCAGAGGGTCAGTGCTCAGGAGTCGCTGAACTGTCAGAGGGTCAGTACTGAGGGAGTGCTGCGCTGTCAGAGGGACAGTACTGGGGGAGTGCTACACTCTCAGAGGGTCAGTACTGAGGGAGTGCTGCACTGTCAGAGGGTCAGTACTGAGGGAATGCTGCACTGTCAGAGGGACAGTACTGAGGGAATGCTGCACTCTCAGAGGGTCAGCACTGACAGAGTGCTACACTGTCAGAGGGTCAGTACTGAGGAAGTGCTGCACTGTCAGAGGGTCAGTACTGAGGGAGTGCTGCTCTGTCAGATGGTCAGTACTGAGGGAGCGCTGCACTGTCAGAAGGTGAGGACTGAGGGAGGGCTGCACTGTCAGACAGTCAGTACTGAGGGTGTGCTGCACTGTCAGAGGGTCAGTACTCAGGGAGTGCTGCACTGTCACAGGGTCAGTACTGAGGGAGTGGTGCACTGTCAGAGGGTCAGTACTGAGGGAGTGCTGCACTGTCAGAGGGTCAGTACTGAGGCAGTGCTGCACTGTCAGAGGGTCAGTGCTCAGGAGGCGCTGCACTGTCAGGGGGTCAGTACTGAGGGAGTGCTGCACTGTCAGAGGGACAGAACTGAGGGAGTGCTGCACTGTCAGAGGATCAGTACTGAGGGAGTGATGCACTGTCAGTGGGTCAGTACTGAGGGAATGCTGCACTATCAGAGGGTAAATACTGAGGGAGTTCTGCACTTTCAGAGGGTCAGTACTCAGGGAATGCTGCACTGTCAGAGGGTAAGTACTGAGGGAGTGCTGCACTGTCAGAGGGTCAGTACTGAGGGAATGCTGCACTGTCAGAGGGTCAGTACTGAGGGAGTGCCGCACTGTCAGAGGGTCAGTACTGAGGGCGTGCTGCACTGTCAGAGGGTCAGTACTGAGGGAGGGCTGCACTGTCAGAGGGTCAGTACTGAGGAAGTGCTGCACTGTCAGAGGGTCAGTACTGAGGGAGTGGAGCACTGTCAGAGGGTCAGTACTGAGGGAGTGCCGCACTGTCAGAGGGTCAGTACTGAGGGAGTGCTGCACTGTCAGAGGGACAGTACTGAGGGAGTGCTGCACTGTCAGAGGGTCAGTACTGAGGGAGTGCTGCACTGTCAGAGGGTCAGTGCTCAGGAGGCGCTGCACTGTCAGAGGGTCAGTACTGAGGGAGTTCTGCACTGTCAGAGGGTCAGTGCTGAGGGAGTGCTGCACTGACAGACGGTCAGTACGGAGGGAGTGCTGCACTGTCAGAGGGACAGTACTGAGGGAGTGCTGCACTGTCAGAGGGTCAGTACTGAGGGAGTGCTGCACTGTCAGAGGGTCAATACTGAGGGAGTGCTGCACTGTCAGAGGGTCAATACTGAGGGAGTGCTGCACTGTCAGAGGGTCAATACTGAGGGAGTGCTGCACTGTCACAGGGTCAGTACAGAGGGAGTGCTGCACTGTCACAGGTACAGTACTGAGGGAGTGCTGCACTGTCAGAAGGTGAGGACTGAGGGAGGGCTGCACTGTCAGGGGGCCAGTACTGAGGGAGTTCTGCACAGTCAGAGGGTCAGTACTGAGGGAGTGCTGCACTGACAGAGGGTCAGTACTGAGGGAGTGCTGCACTGTCAGAGGGACAGTACTGAGGGAGTGCTGCACTGTCAGAGGGTCAATCCTGAGGGAGTGCTGCACTGTCAGAGTGTCACTACTGAGGAAGTGCTGCACTGTCAGAGGGTCAGTACTGAGGGAGTGCTGCACTGTCAGAGGGTCAGTGCTCAGCAGGCGCTGCACTGTCAGAGGGTCAGTACTGAGGGAGTGCTGCACTGTCAGAGGGACAGGACTGAGGGAAGGCTGCACTGTCAGAGGGTAAGTACTGAGGGAGTGCTGCACTGTCAGAGGGTCAGTACTGAGGGAATGCTGCACTGTCAGAGGGTAAGTACTGAGGGAGTGCCGCACTGTCAGAGGGTCAGTACTGAGAGAGCGCTGCACTGTCAGTGGG
Source organism: Prionace glauca (assembly GCA_037974335.1). Taxonomy (NCBI): domain Eukaryota; kingdom Metazoa; phylum Chordata; class Chondrichthyes; order Carcharhiniformes; family Carcharhinidae; genus Prionace; species Prionace glauca. The sequence continues at coordinate 292,371 of JBBMRE010000068.1, forward strand.
TCAGTAGTGAGGGAGTGCTGCACCCTCAGAGGGTCAGTACTGAGGGAGTGCTGCGCTGTCAGAGGGTCAGTACTGAGGGAGTGCTGCACTGTCACAGGGTCAGTACTGAGGGCGTGCTGCACTGTCAGAGGATCAGTACTGAGGCAGTGCTGCACTGTCAGAGGGTCAGTACTGACGGAGTGCTGCACTGTCAGAGGGTCAGTACTGAGGGAGTGCTGCACTGTCAGAGGTGAGGACTGCGGGAGGGCTGCACTGTCGGAGGGTCAGTGCTCAGGAGGCGCTGAACTGTCAGAGGGTCAGTACTGAGGGAGTGCTGCACTGTCAGAGGGACAGTACTGAGGGAGTGCTACACTCTCAGAGGGTCAGTACTGAGGGAGTGCTGCACTGTCAGAGGGTCAGTACTGAGGGAATGCTGCACTGTCAGAGGGTCAGTACTGAGGGAATGCTGCACTCTCAGAGGGTCAGTACTGACAGAGTGCTACACTGTCAGAGGGTCAGTACTGAGGAAGTGCTGCACTGTCAGAGGGTCAGTACTGAGGGAGTGCTGCTCTGTCAGATGGTCAGTACTGAGGGAGCGCTGCACTGTCAGAAGGTGAGGACTGAGGGAGGGCTGCACTGTCAGACAGTCAGTACTGAGGGAGTGCTGCACTGTCAGAGGGTCAGTACTCAGGGAGTGCTGCACTGTCACAGGGTCAGTACTGAGGGAGTGGTGCACTGTCAGAGGGTCAGTACTGAGGGAGTGCTGCACTGTCAGAGGGTCAGTACTGAGGCAGTGCTGCACTGTCAGAGGGTCAGTGCTCAGGAGGCGCTGCACGGTCAGGGGGTCAGTACTGAGGGAGTGCTGCACTGTCAGAGGGACAGAACTGAGGGAGTGCTGCACTGTCAGAGGATCAGTACTGAGGGAGTGATGCACTGTCAGTGGGTCAGTACTGAGGGAATGCTGCACTATCAGAGGGTAAATACTGAGGGAGTTCTGCACTTTCAGAGGGTCAGTACTCAGGGAATGCTGCACTGTCAGAGGGTAAGTACTGAGGGAGTGCTGCACTGTCAGAGGGTCAGTACTGAGGGAATGCTGCACTGTCAGAGGGTCAGTACTGAGGGAGTGCCGCACTGTCAGAGGGTCAGTACTGAGGGAGTGCTGCACTGTCAGAGGGTCAGTACTGAGGGAGGGCTGCACTGTCAGAGGGTCAGTACTGAGGAAGTGCTGCACTGTCAGAGGGTCAGTACTGAGGGAGTGGAGCACTGTCAGAGGGTCAGTACTGAGGGAGTGCCGCACTGTCAGAGGGTCAGTACTGAGGGAGTGCTGCACTGTCAGAGGGTCAGTACTGAGGGAGTGCTGCACTGTCAGAGGGTCAGTACTGAGGGAGTGCTGCACTGTCAGAGGGTCAGTGCTCAGGAGGCGCTGCACTGTCAGAGGGTCAGTACTGAGGGAGTTCTGCACTGTCAGAGGGTCAGTGCTGAGGGAGTGCTGCACTGACAGAGGGTCAGTACTGAGGGAGTGCTGCACTGTCAGAGGGACAGTACTGAGGGAGTGCTGCACTGTCAGAGGGTCAGTACTGAGGGAGTGCTGCACTGTCAGAGGGTCAATACTGAGGGAGTGCTGCACTGTCAGAGGGTCAATACTGAGGGAGTGCTGCACTGTCAGAGGATCAATACTGAGGGAGTGCTGCACTGTCACAGGGTCAGTACAGAGGGAGTGCTGCACTGTCAGAGGTACAGTACTGAGGGAGTGCTGCACTGTCAGAAGGTGAGGACTGAGGGAGGGCTGCACTGTCAGGGGGCCAGTACTGAGGGAGTTCTGCACAGTCAGAGGGTCAGTACTGAGGGAGTGCTGCACTGACAGAGGGTCAGTACTGAGGGAGTGCTGCACTGTCAGAGGGACAGTACTGAGGGAGTGCTGCACTGTCAGAGGGTCAGTACTGAGGGAGTGCTGCACTGTCAGAGGGTCAATACTGAGGGAGTGCTGCACTGTCAGAGTGTCACTACTGAGGAAGTGCTGCACTGTCAGAGGGTCAGTACTGAGGGAGTGCTGCACTGTCAGAGGGTCAGTGCTCAGCAGGCGCTGCACTGTCAGAGGGTCAGTACTGAGGGAGTGCTGCACTGTCAGAGGGACAGGACTGAGGGAAGGCTGCACTGTCAGAGGGTAAGTACTGAGGGAGTGCTGCACTGTCAGAGGGTCAGTACTGAGGGAATGCTGCACTGTCAGAGGGTAAGTACTGAGGGAGTGCCGCACTGTCAGAGGGTCAGTACTGAGAGAGCGCTGCACTGTCAGTGGGTCAGTAGTGAGGGAGTGCTGCACCCTCAGAGGGTCAGTACTGAGGGAGTGCTGCACTGTCAGAGGGTCAGTACTGAGGGAGTGCTGCACTGTCAGAGGGTCAGTACTGAGGGAGTGCTGCACTGACAGAGGGTCAGTACTGAGGGAGTGCTGCACTGTCAGAGGGTCAGTACTGAGGGAGTGCTGCACTGTCAGAGGGTCAGTACTGAGGGAGTGCTGCACTCTCAGAGGGTCAGTACTGAGGGAGTGCTGCACTGTCAGAGGGTCAGTACTGAGGGAGTGCTGCACTGTCAGAGGGTCAATACTGAGGGAGTGCTGCACTGTCAGAGGGTCAGTACAGAGGGAGTGCTGCACTGTCAGAGGGTCAGTACTGAGGCAGTGCTGCACTGTCAGAGGGTCAGTACTGAGGGAGTGCTGCACTGTCAGAGGGTCAGTACGGAGGGAGTGCTGCACTGTCAGAGGGTCAGTACTGAGGGAGTGCTGCACTGTCAGAGGGTCAGTACTGAGGGAGGGCTGCAGTGTCAGAGGGTCAGTACTGAGGGAGTGCTGCACTGTCAGAGGGTCAGTACTGAGGGGGTGCTGCATTGTCAGAAGGTGAGGACTGAGGGAGGGCTGCACTGTCAGACAGTCAGTACTCAGGGAGTGCTGAACTTTCAGAGGGTCAGTACTGAGGGAGTGCTGCACTGTCAGAGGGTCAGTGCTCAGGAGGCGCTGCACTGTCAGAGGGTCAGTACTGAGGGAGTTCTGCACTGACAGAGGGTCAGTACTGAGGGAGTGCTGCACTGACAGAGGGTCAGTACTGAGGGAGTGCTGCACTGTCAGAGGGACAGTACTGAGGGAGTGCTGCACTGTCAGAGGGTCAGTGCTCAGGAGGCGCTGCACTGTCAGAGGGTCAGTACTGAGGGAGTTCTGCACTGTCAGAGGGTCAGTGCTGAGGGAGTGCTGCACAGACAGAGGGACAGTACTGAGGGAGTGCTGCACTGTCAGAGGGTCAGTACTGAGGGAGTGCTGCACTGTCAGAGGTTCAGGACTGAGGGAGTGCTGCACTGTCAGAGGTTCAGTACTGAGGGAGTGCTGCACTGTCAGAGGGTCAGTACTGAGCGAGTGCTGCACTGTCAGAGTGTCAGTACTGAGGGAGTGCTGCACTGTCACAGGGTCAGTACAGAGGGAGTGCTGCACTGTCAGAGGTACAGTACTGAGGGAGTGCTGCACTGTCAGAAGGTGAGGACTGAGGGAGGGCTGCACTGTCAGGGGGCCAGTACTGAGGGAGTTCTGCACAGTCAGAGGGTCAGTACTGAGGGAGTGCTGCACTGACAGAGGGTCAGTACTGAGGGAGTGCTGCACTGTCAGAGGGACAGTACTGAGGGAGTGCTGCACTGTCAGAGGGTCAATCCTGAGGGAGTGCTGCACTGTCAGAGTGTCACTACTGAGGAAGTGCTGCACTGTCAGAGGGTCAGTACTGAGGGAGTGCTGCACTGTCAGAGGGTCAGTGCTCAGCAGGCGCTGCACTGTCAGAGGGTCAGTACTGAGGGAGTGCTGCACTGTCAGAGGGACAGGACTGAGGGAAGGCTGCACTGTCAGAGGGTAAGTACTGAGGGAGTGCTGCACTGTCAGAGGGTCAGTACTGAGGGAATGCTGCACTGTCAGAGGGTAAGTACTGAGGGAGTGCCGCACTGTCAGAGGGTCAGTACTGAGAGAGCGCTGCACTGTCAGTGGGTCAGTAGTGAGGGAGTGCTGCACCCTCAGAGGGTCAGTACTGAGGGAGTGCTGCACTGTCAGAGGGTCAGTACTGAGGGAGTGCTGCACTGTCACAGGGTCAGTACTGAGGGCGTGCTGCACTGTCAGAGGATCAGTACTGAGGCAGTGCTGCACTGTCAGAGGGTCAGTACTGACGGAGTGCTGCACTGTCAGAGGGTCAGTACTGAGGGAGTGCTGCACTGTCAGAGGTGAGGACTGCGGGAGGGCTGCACTGTCAGAGGGTCAGTGCTCAGGAGGCGCTGAACTGTCAGAGGGTCAGTACTGAGGGAGTGCTGCACTGTCAGAGGGACAGTACTGAGGGAGTGCTACACTCTCAGAGGGTCAGTACTGAGGGAGTGCTGCACTGTCAGAGGGTCAGTACTGAGGGAATGCTGCACTGTCAGAGGGTCAGTACTGAGGGAATGCTGCACTCTCAGAGGGTCAGTACTGACAGAGTGCTACACTGTCAGAGGGTCAGTACTGAGGAAGTGCTGCACTGTCAGAGGGTCAGTACTGAGGGAGTGCTGCTCTGTCAGATGGTCAGTACTGAGGGAGCGCTGCACTGTCAGAAGGTGAGGACTGAGGGAGGGCTGCACTGTCAGACAGTCAGTACTGAGGGAGTGCTGCACTGTCAGAGGGTCAGTACTCAGGGAGTGCTGCACTGTCACAGGGTCAGTACTGAGGGAGTGGTGCACTGTCAGAGGGTCAGTACTGAGGGAGTGCTGCACTGTCAGAGGGTCAGTACTGAGGCAGTGCTGCACTGTCAGAGGGTCAGTGCTCAGGAGGCGCTGCACTGTCAGGGGGTCAGTACTGAGGGAGTGCTGCACTGTCAGAGGGACAGAACTGAGGGAGTGCTGCACTGTCAGAGGATCAGTACTGAGGGAGTGATGCACTGTCAGTGGGTCAGTACTGAGGGAATGCTGCACTATCAGAGGGTAAATACTGAGGGAGTTCTGCACTTTCAGAGGGTCAGTACTCAGGGAATGCTGCACTGTCAGAGGGTAAGTACTGAGGGAGTGCTGCACTGTCAGAGGTTCAGTACTGAGGGAATGCTGCACTGTCAGAGGGTCAGTACTGAGGGAGTGCCGCACTGTCAGAGGGTCAGTACTGAGGGAGTGCTGCACTGTCAGAGGGTCAGTACTGAGGGAGGGCTGCACTGTCAGAGGGTCAGTACTGAGGAAGTGCTGCACTGTCAGAGGGTCAGTACTGAGGGAGTGGAGCACTGTCAGAGGGTCAGTACTGAGGGAGTGCCGCACTGTCAGAGGGTCAGTACTGAGGGAGTGCTGCACTGTCAGAGGGTCAGTACTGAGGGAGTGCTGCACTGTCAGAGGGTCAGTACTGAGGGAGTGCTGCACTGTCAGAGGGTCAGTGCTCAGGAGGCGCTGCACTGTCAGAGGGTCAGTACTGAGGGAGTTCTGCACTGTCAGAGGGTCAGTGCTGAGGGAGTGCTGCACTGACAGAGGGTCAGTACTGAGGGAGTGCTGCACTGTCAGAGGGACAGTACTGAGGGAGTGCTGCACTGTCAGAGGGTCAGTACTGAGGGAGTGCTGCACTGTCAGAGGGTCAATACTGAGGGAGTGCTGCACTGTCAGAGGGTCAATACTGAGGGAGTGCTGCACTGTCAGAGGATCAATACTGAGGGAGTGCTGCACTGTCACAGGGTCAGTACAGAGGGAGTGCTGCACTGTCAGAGGTACAGTACTGAGGGAGTGCTGCACTGTCAGAAGGTGAGGACTGAGGGAGGGCTGCACTGTCAGGGGGCCAGTACTGAGGGAGTTCTGCACAGTCAGAGGGTCAGTACTGAGGGAGTGCTGCACTGACAGAGGGTCAGTACTGAGGGAGTGCTGCACTGTCAGAGGGACAGTACTGAGGGAGTGCTGCACTGTCAGAGGGTCAGTACTGAGGGAGTGCTGCACTGTCAGAGGGTCAATACTGAGGGAGTGCTGCACTGTCAGAGGGTCAGTACTGAGGGAGTGCTGCACTGTCAGAGGGTCAGTGCTCAGCAGGCGCTGCACTGTCAGAGGGTCAGTACTGAGGGAGTGCTGCACTGTCAGAGGGACAGGACTGAGGGAAGGCTGCACTGTCAGAGGGTAAGTACTGAGGGAGTGCTGCACTGTCAGAGGGTCAGTACTGAGGGAATGCTGCACTGTCAGAGGGTAAGTACTGAGGGAGTGCCGCACTGTCAGAGGGTCAGTACTGAGAGAGCGCTGCACTGTCAGTGGGTCAGTAGTGAGGGAGTGCTGCACTGTCAGAGGGTCAGTACTGAGGGAGTGCTGCACTGACAGAGGGTCAGTACTGAGGGAGTGCTGCACTGTCAGAGGGTCAGTACTGAGGGAGTGCTGCACTGTCAGAGGGTCAGTACTGAGGGAGTGCTGCACTCTCAGAGGGTCAGTACTGAGGGAGTGCTGCACTGTCAGAGGGTCAGTACTGAGGGAGTGCTGCACTGTCAGAGGGTCAATACTGAGGGAGTGCTGCACTGTCAGAGGGTCAGTACAGAGGGAGTGCTGCACTGTCAGAGGGTCAGTACTGAGGCAGTGCTGCACTGTCAGAGGGTCAGTACTGAGGGAGTGCTGCACTGTCAGAGGGTCAGTACTGAGGGAGTGCTGCACTGTCAGAGGGTCAGTACTGAGGGAGTGCTGCACTGTCAGAGGGTCAGTACTGAGGGAGGGCTGCAGTGTCAGAGGGTCAGTACTGAGGGAGTGCTGCACTGTCAGAGGGTCAGTACTGAGGGGGTGCTGCATTGTCAGAAGGTGAGGACTGAGGGAGGGCTGCACTGTCAGACAGTCAGTACTCAGGGAGTGCTGAACTTTCAGAGGGTCAGTACTGAGGGAGTGCTGCACTGTCAGAGGGTCAGTGCTCAGGAGGCGCTGCACTGTCAGAGGGTCAGTACTGAGGGAGTTATGCACTGACAGAGGGTCAGTACTGAGGGAGTGCTGCACTGTCAGAGGGACAGTACTGAGGGAGTGCTGCACTGTCAGAGGGTCAGTGCTCAGGAGGCGCTGCACTGTCAGAGGGTCAGTACTGAGGGAGTTCTGCACTGTCAGAGGGTCAGTGCTGAGGGAGTGCTGCACAGACAGAGGGTCAGTACTGAGGGAGTGCTGCACTGTCAGAGGGTCAATACTGAGAGAGTGCTGCACTGTCAGAGGGACAGTACTGAGGGAGTGCTGCACTGTCAGAGGGTCAGTACTGAGGGAGTGCTGCACTGTCAGAGGTTCAGTACTGAGGGAGTGCTGCACTGTCAGAGGTTCAGTACTGAGGGAGTGCTGCACTGTCAGAGGGTCAGTACTGAGCGAGTGCTGCACTGTCAGAGTGTCAGTACTGAGGGAGTGCTGCACTGTCACAGGGTCAGTACTGAGGGCGTGCTGCACTGTCAGAGGGTCAGTACTGAGGGAGTGCTGCACTGTCAGAGGTGAGGACTGAGGGAGGGCTGCACTGTCAGAGGGTCAATACTGAGGGAGTGCTGCACTGTCAGAGGGTCAGTACTGAGGGAGTGCTGCACTGTCAGAGGGTCAGTACTGAGGGAGTGCTGCACTCTCAGAGGTGAGGACTGAGGGAGGGCTGCACTGTCAGAGGGTCAATACTGAGGGAGTGCTGCACTGTCTCACGTGCTCACTGTGTGGAGTGCTGAAATGTCAGAGGGTCAGTACTGAGGGAGTGCTGCACTGTCAGAGAGGCAGTACTGAGGGAGTGCTGCACTGTCAGAGGGTCAGTACTGAGGGAGTGCTGCACTGTCAGAGGGTCAGAACAGAGGGAGTGCTGAACTGTCAGAGAGTCAGTTCTGAGGGATTGCTGCACTGTCAGAAGGTCAGTACTGAGAGAGTGCTACACTGTCAGAGGGTCAGTACTGAGGGAGTGCTGCACTGTCAGAGGGGCAGTACTGAGGGAGTGCTGCACTGTCAGAGGGTTAGTACAGAGGGAGTGCTGCACTGTCAGAGGGTCAGTACTGAGGGAGTGCTGCACTGTCAGAGGGTCAGTACTGAGGGAGTGCTGCATTGTCAGAGGGTCAGTACTGAGGGAGTGCTGCACTGTCAGAGGGTCAGTACTGAGGGAGTGCTGCACTGTCAGAGGGTCAGTACTGAGGGAGTGCTGCAGTGTCAGAGGGTCAGTACTGAGGGAGTGCTGCACTGTCAGAGGGTCCGTACTGAGGGGGTGCTGCACTGTCAGAAGGTGAGGACTGAGGGAGGGCTGCACTGTCAGACAGTCAGTACTCAGGGAGTGCTGCACTTTCAGAGGGTCAATACTGAGGGAGTGCTGCACTGTCAGAGGGTCAGTGCTCAGGAGGCGCTGCACTGTCAGAGGGTCAGTACTGAGGGAGTTCTGCACTGACAGAGGGTCAGTACTGAGGGAGTGCTGCACTGTCAGAGGGACAGTACTGAGGGAGTGCTGCACTGTCAGAGGGTCAGTGCTCAGGAGGCGCTGCACTGTCAGAGGGTCAGTACTGAGGGAGTTCTGAACTGTCAGAGGGTCAGTGCTGAGGGAGTGCTGCACTGTCAGAGGGTCAATACTGAGGGAGTGCTGCACTGTTAGAGGGTCAGTACAGATGGAGTGCTGCACTGTCAGAGGGACAGTACTGAGGGAGTGCTGCACTGTCAGAAGGTGAGGACTGAGGGAGGGCTGCACTGTCAGGTGGCCAGTACTGAGGGAGTTCTGCACTGTCAGAGGGTCAGTACTGAGGGAGTGCTGCACTGACAGAGGGTCAGTACTGAGGGAGTGCTGCACTGTCAGAGGGACAGTACTGAGGGAGTGCTGCACTGTCAGAGGGTCAGTACTGAGGGAGTGCTGCACTGTCAGAGGGTCAATACTGAGGGAGTGCTGCACTATCAGAGTGTCAGTACTGAGGAAGTGCTGCACTGTCAGAGGGTCAGTACTGAGGGAGTGCTGCACTGTCAGAGGGTCAGTACTGAGGGAGTGCTGCACTGTCAGAGGGTCAGTACAGACGGAGTGCTGCACTGTCAGAGGGACAGTACTGAGGGAGTGCTGCACTGTCAGGAGGTGAGGACTGAGGGAGGGCTGCACTGTCAGGGGGCCAGTACTGAGGGAGTTCTGCACTGTCAGAGGGTCAGTACTGAGGGAGTGCTGCACTGACAGAGGGTCAGTACTGAGGGAGTGCTGCACTGTCAGAGGGACAGTACTGAGGGAGTGCTGCACTGTCAGAGGGTCAGTACTGAGGGAGTGCTGCACTGTCAGAGGGTCAATACTGAGGGAGTGCTGCACTATCAGAGTGTCAGTACTGAGGAAGTGCTGCACTGTCAGAGGGTCAGTACTGAGGGAGTGCTGCACTGTCAGAGGGTCAGTACTGAGGGAGTGCTGCACTGTCAGAGGGTCAGTACTGAAGGAGTGCTGCACTGTCAGGGGGTCAGTACTGAGGGAGTGCTGCACTGTCAGGGGGTCAGTACTGAGGGAGTGCTGCACTGTCAGGGGGTCAGTACTGAGGGAATGTTGCACTGTCAGTGGGTAAGTACTGAGGGAGTTCTGCCCTTTCAGAGGGTCAGTACTGAGGGAGTGCTGCACTGTCAGAGGGTCAGTGCTCAGGAGGCGCTGCACTGTCAGAGGGTCAGTACTGAGGGAGTTCTGCACTGACAGAGGGTCAGTACTGAGGGAGTGCTGCACTGTCAGAGGGACAGTACTGAGGGAGTGCTGCACTGTCAGAGGGTCAGTGCTCAGGAGGCGCTGCACTGTCAGAGGGTCAGTACTGAGGGAGTTCTGCACTGTCAGAGGGTCAGTGCTGAGGGAGTGCTGCACAGACAGAGGGTCAGTACTGAGGGAGTGCTGCACTGTCAGAGGGTCAATACTGAGAGAGTGCTGCACTGTCAGAGGGACAGTACTGAGGGAGTGCTGCACTGTCAGAGGGTCAGTACTGAGGGAGTGCTGCACTGTCAGAGGTTCAGTACTGAGGGAGTGCTGCACTGTCAGAGGTTCAGTACTGAGGGAGTGCTGCACTGTCAGAGGGTCAGTACTGAGCGAGTGCTGCACTGTCAGAGTGTCAGTACTGAGGGAGTGCTGCACTGTCACAGGGTCAGTACTGAGGGCGTGCTGCACTGTCAGAGGGTCAGTACTGAGGGAGTGCTGCACTGTCAGAGGTGAGGACTGAGGGAGGGCTGCACTGTCAGAGGGTCAATACTGAGGGAGTGCTGCACTGTCAGAGGGTCAGTACTGAGGGAGTGCTGCACTGTCAGAGGGTCAGTACTGAGGGAGTGCTGCACTGTCAGAGGTGAGGACTGAGGGAGGGCTGTACTGTCAGAGGGTCAATACTGAGGGAGTGCTGCACTGTCAGAGGGACAATACTGAGGGAGTGCTGCACTGTCAGAGGGTCAGTACTGAGGAGGTGCTGCACTGTCAGAGGGTCAGTGCTCAGGAGGCGCTGAACTGTCAGAGGGTCAGTACTGAGGGAGTGCTGCACTGTCAGAGGGTCGTTACTGAGGGATTGCTGCACTGTCAGAGGGTCAGTACTGAGGGAATGCTGCACTGTCAGAGGGTCAGTACTGAGAGAGTGCTACACTGTCAGAGGGTCAGTACTGAGGGAGTGCTGCACTGTCAGAGGGGCAGTACTGAGGGAGTGCTGCACTGTCAGAGGGTTAGTACAGAGGGAGTGCTGCACTGTCAGAGGGTCAGTACTGAGGGAGTGCTGCACTGTCAGAGGGTCAGTACTGAGGGAGTGCTGCATTGTCAGAGGGTCAGTACTGAGGGAGTGCTGCACTGTCAGAGGGTCAGTACTGAGGGAGTGCTGCACTGTCAGAGGGTCAGTACTGAGGGAGTGCTGCAGTGTCAGAGGGTCAGTACTGAGGGAGTGCTGCACTGTCAGAGGGTCCGTACTGAGGTGGTGCTGCACTGTCAGAAGGTGAGGACTGAGGGAGGGCTGCACTGTCAGACAGTCAGTACTCAGGGAGTGCTGCACTTTCAGAGGGTCAATACTGAGGGAGTGCTGCACTGTCAGAGGGTCAGTGCTCAGGAGGCGCTGCACTGTCAGAGGGTCAGTACTGAGGGAGTTCTGCACTGACAGAGGGTCAGTACTGAGGGAGTGCTGCACTGTCAGAGGGACAGTACTGAGGGAGTGCTGCACTGTCAGAGGGTCAGTGCTCAGGAGGCGCTGCACTGTCAGAGGGTCAGTACTGAGGGAGTTCTGAACTGTCAGAGGGTCAGTGCTGAGGGAGTGCTGCACTGTCAGAGGGTCAATACTGAGGGAGTGCTGCACTGTTAGAGGGTCAGTACAGATGGAGTGCTGCACTGTCAGAGGGACAGTACTGAGGGAGTGCTGCACTGTCAGAAGGTGAGGACTGAGGGAGGGCTGCACTGTCAGGTGGCCAGTACTGAGGGAGTTCTGCACTGTCAGAGGGTCAGTACTGAGGGAGTGCTGCACTGACAGAGGGTCAGTACTGAGGGAGTGCTGCACTGTCAGAGGGACAGTACTGAGGGAGTGCTGCACTGTCAGAGGGTCAGTACTGAGGGAGTGCTGCACTGTCAGAGGGTCAATACTGAGGGAGTGCTGCACTATCAGAGTGTCAGTACTGAGGAAGTGCTGCACTGTCAGAGGGTCAGTACTGAGGGAGTGCTGCACTGTCAGAGGGTCAGTACTGAGGGAGTGCTGCACTGTCAGAGGGTCAGTACAGACGGAGTGCTGCACTGTCAGAGGGACAGTACTGAGGGAGTGCTGCACTGTCAGGAGGTGAGGACTGAGGGAGGGCTGCACTGTCAGGGGGCCAGTACTGAGGGAGTTCTGCACTGTCAGAGGGTCAGTACTGAGGGAGTGCTGCACTGACAGAGGGTCAGTACTGAGGGAGTGCTGCACTGTCAGAGGGACAGTACTGAGGGAGTGCTGCACTGTCAGAGGGTCAGTACTGAGGGAGTGCTGCACTGTCAGAGGGTCAATACTGAGGGAGTGCTGCACTATCAGAGTGTCAGTACTGAGGAAGTGCTGCACTGTCAGAGGGTCAGTACTGAGGGAGTGCTGCACTGTCAGAGGGTCAGTACTGAGGGAGTGCTGCACTGTCAGAGGGTCAGTACTGAAGGAGTGCTGCACTGTCAGGGGGTCAGTACTGAGGGAGTGCTGCACTGTCAGGGGGTCAGTACTGAGGGAGTGCTGCACTGTCAGGGGGTCAGTACTGAGGGAATGTTGCACTGTCAGTGGGTAAGTACTGAGGGAGTTCTGCCCTATCAGAGGGTCAGTACTGTGGGAATGCTGCACTGTCAGAGGGTAAGTACTGAGGGAGTGCTGCATTGTCAGAGGGTCAGTACTGAGGGAGTGCTGCACTGTCAGAGTGTCAGTACTGAGGGAGTGCTGCACTGTCAGAGGGTCAGTACTGAGGGAGTGCTGCACTCTCAGAGGGTCAGTACTGAGGGAGTGCTGCACTGTCAGAGGGTCAGTACTGAGGGAGTGCTGCACTGTCAGAGTGGTCAGTACTGAGGGAGTGCTGCACTGTCAGAGGGTCATTACTGAGGGAGTGCTGCACTGTCATAGGGTCAGTACTGAGGGAGTGCTGCACTGTCAGAGGGTCAGTACTGAAGGAGAGCTGCACTGTCAGAGGGTCAGTACTGAGGGAGTGCTGCACTGTCAGAGGGTCAGTACTGAGGGAGTGCTGCACTGTCAGAAGGTGAGGACTGAGGGAGGGCTGCACTGTCAGAGGGTCAATACTGAGGGAGTGCTGCACTGTCTGCCGGTCAGTACTGAGGGAGTGCTGCACTGTCAGATGGTCAGTACTGAGGTAGTGCTGCACTGTCAGAGGGTCAGTACTGATGGAGTGCCTCACTGTCAGGGGGTCAGTTCTGAGGGAGTGCTGCACTGTCAGAGGGTCAGTACTGTGGGAGTGCTGCACTGTCAGAGGGTCAATACTGAGGAATTGCTGCACTGTCAGAGGGTCGTTACTGAGGGATTGCTGCACTATCAGAGGGTCAGTACTGAGGGAGTGCTGCACTGTCAGAGGGTCAGTACTGAGGGAGTGCTGCACTGTCAGACGGTCAGTACTGAGAGAGTGCTACACTGTCAGAGGGTCAGTACTGAGGGAGTGCTGCACTGTCAGAGGGGCAGTACTGAGGGAGTGCTGCACTGTCAGAGGGTCAGTACAGACGGAGTGCTGCACTGTCAGAGGGTCAGTACTGAGCGAGTGCTGCACTGTCAGAGGGTCAGTACAGAGGGAGTGCTGCACTGTCAGAGGGTCAGTACTGAGGCAGTGCTGCACTGTCAGAGGGTCAGTACTGAGGGAGTGCTGCACTGTCAGAGGGTCAGTACTGAGGGAGTGCTGCACTGTCAGAGGGTCAGTACTGAGGGAGTGCTGCACTGTCAGAGGGTCAGTACTGAGGGAGTGCTGCACTGTCAGAGGGTCAGTACTGAGGGGGTGCTGCATTGTCAGAAGGTGAGGACTGAGGGAGTGCTGCACTGTCAGACAGTCAGTACTCAGGGAGTGCTGCACTTTCAGAGGGTCAGTACTGAGGGAGTGCTGCACTGTCAGAGGGTCAGTGCTCAGGAGGCGCTGCACTGTCAGAGGGTCAGTACTGAGGGAGTTCTGCACTGACAGAGGGTCAGTACTGAGGGAGTGCTGCACTGTCAGAGGGACAGTACTGAGGGAGTGCTGCACTGTCAGAGGGTCAGTACTGAGGGAGTGCTGCACTGTCAGAGGGTCAGTACTGAGGGAGTGCTGCACTGTCAGAGTGTCACTACTGAGGAAGTGCTGCACTGTCAGAGGGTCAGTACTGAGGGAGTGCTGCACTGTCAGAGGGTCAGTGCTCAGCAGGCGCTGCACTGTCAGAGGGTCAGTACTGAGGGAGTGCTGCACAGTCAGAGGGACAGTACTGAGGGAAGGCTGCACTGTCCGAGGGTAAGTACTGAGGGAGTGCTGCACTGTCAGAGGGTCAGTACTGAGGGAATGCTGCACTGTCAGAGGGTAAGTACTGAGGGAGTGCCGCACTGTCAGAGGGTCAGTACTGAGAGAGCGCTGCACTGTCAGTGGGTCAGTAGTGAGGGAGTGCTGCACCCTCAGAGGGTCAGTACTGAGGGAGTGCTGCACTGTCAGAGGGTCAGTACTGAGGGAGTGCTGCACTGTCAGAGGGTCAGTACTGAGGGAGTGCTGCACTGACAGAGGGTCAGTACTGAGGGAGTGCTGCACTGTCAGAGGGTCAGTACTGAGGGAGTGCTGCACTGTCAGAGGGTCAGTACTGAGGGAGTGCTGCACTCTCAGAGGGTCAGTACTGAGGGAGTGCTGCACTGTCAGAGGGTCAGTACTGAGGGAGTGCTGCACTGTCAGAGGGTCAGTACTGAGGGAGTGCTGCACTGTCAGAGGGTCAGTACTGAGGGAGTGTTGCACTGTCAGCGGGTCAGTACTGAGGGAGTGCTGCACTGTCAGAGGGTCAATACTGAGGGAGTGCTGCACTGTCAGAGGGTCAGTACAGAGGGAGTGCTGCACTGTCAGAGGGTCAGTACTGATGCAGTGCTGCACTGTCAGAGGGTCAGTACTGAGGGAGTGCTGCAGTGTCAGAGGGTCAGTACTGAGGGAGTGCTGCACTGTCAGAGGGTCAGTACTGAGGGGGTGCTGCATTGTCAGAAGGTGAGGACTGAGGGAGGGCTGCACTGTCAGACAGTCAGTACTCAGGGAGTGCTGCACTTTCAGAGGGTCAGTACTGAGGGAGTGCTGCACTGTCAGAGGGTCAGTGCTCAGGAGGCGCTGCACTGTCAGAGGGTCAGTACTGAGGGAGTTCTGCACTGTCAGAGGGTCAGTGCTGAGGGAGTGCTGCACAGACAGAGGGTCAGTACTGAGGGAGTGCTGCACTGTCAGAGGGTCAATACTGAGAGAGTGCTGCACTGTCAGAGGGTCAGTACTGAGGGAGTGCTGCACTGTCAGAGGTTCAGTACTGAGGGAGTGCTGCACTGTCAGAGGTTCAGTACTGAGGGAGTGCTGCACTGTCAGAGGGTCAGTACTGAGCGAGTGCTGCACTGTCAGAGGGTCAGTACTGAGGGAGTGCTGCACTGTCACAGGGTCAGTACTGAGGGCGTGCTGCACTGTCAGACGATAATACTGAGGCAGTGCTGCACTGTCAGAGGGTCAGTACTGAGGGAGTGCTGCACTGTCAGAGGGTCAGTACTGAGGGAGTGCTGCACTGTCAGAGGTGAGGACTGAGGGAGGGCTGCACTGTCAGAGGGTCAATACTGAGGGAGTGCTGCACTGTCAGAGGGACAATACTGAGGGAGTGCTGCACTGTCAGAGGGTCAGTACTGAGGAGGTGCTGCACTGTCAGAGGGTCAGTGCTCAGGAGGCGCTGAACTGTCAGAGGGTCAGTACTGAGGGAGTGCTGCACTGTCAGAGGGTCGTTACTGAGGGATTGCTGCACTGTCAGAGGGTCAGTACTGAGGGAGTGCTGCACTGTCAGAGGGTCAGTACTGAGAGAGTGCTACACTGTCAGAGGGTCAGTACTGAGGGAGTGCTGCACTGTCAGAGGGGCAGTACTGAGGGACTGCTGCACTGTCAGAGGGTTAGTACAGAGGGAGTGCTGCACTGTCAGAGGGTCAGTACTGAGGGAGTGCTGCACTGTCAGAGGGTCAGTACTGAGGGAGTGCTGCATTGTCAGAGGGTCAGTACTGAGGGAGTGCTGCACTGTCAGAGGGTCAGTACTGAGGGAGTGCTGCACTGTCAGACAGTCAGTACTCAGGGAGTGCTGCACTTTCAGAGGGTCAGTACTGAGGGAGTGCTGCACTGTCAGAGGGTCAGTGCTCAGGAGGCGCTGCACTGTCAGAGGGTCAGTACTGAGGGATTTCTTCACTGACAGAGGGTCAGTACTGAGGGAGTGCTGCACTGTCAGAGGGACAGTACTGAGGGAGTGCTGCACTGTCAGAGGGTCAGTGCTCAGGAGGCGCTGCACTGTCAGAGGGTCAGTACTGAGGGAGTTCTGAACTGTCAGAGGGTCAGTGCTGAGGGAGTGCTGCACTGTCAGAGGGACAGTACTGAGGGAGTGCTGCACTGTCAGAGGGACAGTACTGAGGGAGTGCTGCACTGTCAGAGGGTCAATACTGAGGGAGTGCTGCACTGTCAGAGGGTCAATACTGAGGGAGGGCTGCACTGTCAGAGGGTCAGTACAGACGGAGTGCTGCACTGTCAGAGGGACATTACTGAGGGAGTGCTGCACTGTCAGAAGGTGAGGACTGAGGGAGGGCTGCACTGTCAGGGGGCCAGTTCTGAGGGAGTTGTGCACTGTCAGAGGGTCAGTACTGAGGGAGTGCTGCACTGACAGAGGGTCAGTACTGAGGGAGTGCTGCACTGTCAGAGGGACAGTACTGACGGAGTGCTGCACTGTCAGAGGGTCAGTACTGAGGGAGTGCTGCACTGTCAGAGGGTCAATACTGAGGGAGTGCTGCACTGTCAGAGGGTCAGTACTGAGGGAGTGCTGCACTGTCAGAGGGTCAGTACTGAGGGAGTGCTGCACTGTCAGAGGGTCAGTACTGAGGGAGTGCTGCACTGTCAGAGGGTCAGTACTGAGGGAGTGCTGCACTGTCAGAGGGTCAGTACAGACGGAGTGCTGCACTGTCAGAGGGACAGTACTGAGGGAGTGCTGCTCTGTCAGAAGGTGAGGACTGAGGGAGGGCTGCACTGTCAGGGGGCCAGTACTGAGGGAGTTCTGCACTGTCAGAGGGTCAGTACTGAGGGAGTGCTGCACTGACAGAGGGTCAGTACTGAGTGAGTGCTGCACTGTCAGAGGGACAGTACTGAGGGAGTGCTGCACTGTCAGAGGGTCAGTACTGAGGGAGTGCTGCACTGTCAGAGGGTCAATACTGAGGGAGTGCTGCACTATCAGAGTGTCAGTACTGAGGAAGTGCTGCACTGTCAGAGGGTCAGTACTGAGGGAGTGCTGCACTGTCAGAGGGTCATTACTGAGGGAGTGCTGCACTGTCATAGGGTCAGTACTGAGGGAGTGCTGCACTGTCAGAGGGTCAGTACTGAAGGAGAGCTGCACTGTCAGAGGGTCAGTACTGAGGGAGTGCTGCACTGTCAGAGGGTCAGTACTGAGGGAGTGCTGCACTGTCAGAGGGTCAATACTGAGGAAGTGCTGCACTGTCAGAGGGTCAGTACTGAGGGAGTGCTGCACTGTCAGAGGGTCAGTACTGAGGGAGTGCTGCACTGTCAGAAGGTGAGGACTGAGGGAGGGCTGCACTGTCAGAGGGTCAATACTGAGGGAGTGCTGCACTGTCTGCCGGTCAGTACTGAGGGAGTGCTGCACTGTCAGATGGTCAGTACTGAGGTAGTGCTGCACTGTCAGAGGGTCAGTACTGATGGAGTGCCTCACTGTCAGGGGGTCAGTTCTGAGGAATTGCTGCACTGTCAGAGGTTCGTTACTGAGGGATTGCTGCACTATCAGAGGGTCAGTACTGAGGGAGTGCTGCACTGTCAGAGGGTCAGTACTGAGGGAGTGCTGCACTGTCAGACGGTCAGTACTGAGAGAGTGCTGTACTGTCAGAGGGTCAGTACTGAGGGAGTGCTGCACTGTCAGAGGGGCAGTACTGAGGGAGTGCTGCACTGTCAGAGGGTCAGTACAGACGGAGTGCTGCACTGTCAGAGGGTCAGTACTGAGGGAGTGCTGCACTGTCAGAGGGTCAGTACAGAGGGAGTGCTGCACTGTCAGAGGGTCAGTACTGAGGCAGTGCTGCACTGTCAGAGGGTCAGTACTGAGGGAGTGCTGCACTGTCAGATGGTCAGTACTGAGGGAGTGCTGCACTGTCAGAGGGTCAGTACTGAGGGAGTGCTGCACTGTCAGAGGGTCAGTACTGAGGGAGTGCTGCACTGTCAGAGGGTCAGTACTGAGGGGGTGCTGCATTGTCAGAAGGTGAGGACTGAGGGAGGGCTGCACTGTCAGACAGTCAGTACTCAGGGAGTGCTGCACTTTCAGAGGGTCAGTACTGAGGGAGTGCTGCACTGTCAGAGGGTCAGTGCTCAGGCGGCGCTGCACTGTCAGAGGGTCAGTACTGAGGGAGTTCTGCACTGACAGAGGGTCAGTACTGAGGGAGTGCTGCACTGTCAGAGGGACAGTACTGAGGGAGTGCTGCACTGTCAGAGGGTCAGTACTGAGGGAGTGCTGCACTGTCAGAGTGTCACTACTGAGGAAGTGCTGCACTGTCAGAGGGTCAGTACTGAGGGAGTGCTGCACTGTCAGAGGGTCAGTGCTCAGCAGGCGCTGCACTGTCAGAGGGTCAGTACTGAGGGAGTGCTGCACTGTCAGAGGGACAGTACTGAGGGAAGGCTGCACTGTCAGAGGGAAAGTACTGAGGGAGTGCCGCACTGTCAGAGGGTCAGTACTGAGAGAGCGCTGCACTGTCAGTGGGTCAGTAGTGAGGGAGTGCTGCACCCTCAGAGGGTCAGTACTGAGGGAGTGCTGCACTGTCAGAGGGTCAGTACTGAGGGAGTGCTGCACTGTCAGAGGGTCAGTACTGAGGGAGTGCTGCACTCTCAGAGGGTCAGTACTGAGGGAGTGCTGCACTGTCAGAGGGTCAGTACTGAGGGAGTGCTGCACTGTCAGAGGGTCAGTACTGAGGGAGTGCTGCACTGTCAGAGGGTCAGTACTGAGGGAGTGCTGCACTGTCAGAGGGTCAGTACTGAGGGAGTGCTGCACTGTCAGCGGGTCAGTACTGAGGGAGTGCTGCACTGTCAGAGGGTCAATACTGAGGGAGTGCTGCACTGTCAGAAGGTCAGTACTGAAGGAGAGCTGCACTGTCAGAGGGTCAGTACTGAGGGAGTGCTGCACTGTCAGAGGGTCAGTACTGAGCGAGTGCTGCACTGTCAGAAGTCAGTACTGAGGGAGTGCTGCACTGTCAGAGGATCAATACTGAGGAAGTGCTGCACTGTCAGAGGGTCGGTACTGAGGGAGTGCTGCACTGTCAGAGGGTCAGTACTGAGGGAGTGCTGCACTGTCAGAAGGTGAGGACTGATGGAGGGCTGCACTGTGAGAGGGTCAATACTGAGGGAGTGCTGCACTGTCTGAAGGTGAGGACTGATGGAGGGCTGCACTGTGAGAGGGTCAATACTGAGGGAGTGCTGCACTGTCTGCCGGTCAGTACTGAGGGAGTGCTGCACTGTCAGATGGTCAGTACTGAGGTAGTGCTGCACTGTCAGAGGGTCAGTAGTGAGGGAGTGCTGCACTGTCAGAAGGTCAGTACTGAGGGAGTGCTGCACTGTCAGAGGGTCAATACTGAGGAATTGCTGCACTGTCAGAGGGTCGTTACTGAGGGATTGCTGCACTGTCAGAGGGTCAGTACTGAGGGAGTGCTGCACTGTCAGAGGGTCAGTACTGAGAGAGTGCTACACTGTCAGAGGGTCAGTACTGAGGGAGTGCTGCACTGTCAGAGGGGCAGTACTGAGGGAGTGCTGCACTGTCAGACGGTCAGTAGAGAGGGAGTGCTGCACTGTCAGAGGGTCAGTACTGAGGGAGTGCTGCACTGTCAGAGGGTCAGTACTGAGGGAGTGCTGCACTGTCAGAGGGTCAGTACTGAGGGAGTGCTGCACTGTCAGAGGGTCAGTACTGAGGGAGTGCTGCACTGTCAGAGGGTCAGTACTCAGGGAGTGCTGCACTTTCAGAGGGTCAGTACTGAGGGAGTGTTGCACTGTCAGAGGGTCAGTGCTCAGGAGGCGCTGCACTATCAGAGGGTCAGTACTGAGAGAGTTCTGCACTGACAGAGGGTCAGTACTGAGGGAGTGCTGCACTGTCAGAGGGACAGTACTGAGGGAGTGCTGCACTGTCAGAGGGTCAGTGCTCAGGAGGCGCTGCACTGTCAGAGGGTCAGTACTGAGGGAGTTCTGCACTGTCAGAGGGTCAGTGCTGAGGGAGTGCTGCACTGACAGAGGGTCAGTACTGAGGGAGTGCTCCACCGTCAGAGGGACAGTACTGAGGGAGTGCTGCACTGTCAGAGGGTCAGTACTGAGGGAGTGCTGCACTGTCAGAGGGTCAATACTGAGGGAGTGCTGCACTGTCAGAGGGTCAATACTGAGGGAGTGCTGCACTGTCAGAGGGTCAGTACTGAGGGAGTGCTGCACTGTCAGAGGGACAGTACTGAGGGAGTGCTGCACTGTCAGAAGGTGAGGACTGAGGGAGGGCTGCACTGTCAGGGGGCCAGTACTGAGGGAGTTCTGCACTGTCAGAGGGTCAGTACTGAGGGAGTGCTGCACTGACAGAGGGTCAGTACTGAGGGAGTGCTGCACTGTCAGAGGGTCAATACTGAGGGAGTGCTGCACTGTCAGAGTGTCAGTACTGAGGAAGTGCTGCACTGTCAGAGGGGCAGTACTGAGGGAGTGCTGCACTGTCAGAGGGTCAGTGCTCAGCAGGTGCTGCACTGTCAGAGGGTCAGTACTGAGGGAGTGCTGCACTGTCAGAGGGACAGTACTGAGGGAGTGCTGCACTGTCAGAGGGTCAGTACTGAGGAAGTGCTGCACTGTCAGAGGGTCAGTACTCAGGGAGTGATGCACTATCAGAGGGTCAGTACTGAGGGAGTGCTACACTGTCAGAGGTTCAGTCCTGCGGGAATGCTGCACTATCAGAGGGTAAATACTGAGGGAGTTCTGCACTGTCAGAGGGTCAGTACTGAGGGAAGGCTGCACTGTCAGAGGGTACGTACTGAGGGAGTGCTGCACTGTCAGAGGGTCAGTACTGAGGGAATGCTGCACTGTCAGAGGGTAAGTACTGAGGGAGTGCCGCACTGTCAGAGGGTCAGTACTGAGGGAGCGCTGCACTGTCAGTGGGTCAGTAGTGAGGGAGTGCTGCACCCTCAGAGGGTCAGTACTGAGGGAGTGCTGCACTGTCAGAGGGTCAGTACTGAGGGAGTGCTGCACTGTCAGAGGGTCAGTACTGAGTGAGTGCTGTACTGACAGAGGGTCAGTACTGAGGGAGTGCTGCACTGACAGAGGGTCAGTACTGAGGGAGTGCTGCACTGTCAGAGGGTCAGTACTGAGGGAGTGCTGCACTGTCAGAGGGTCAGTACTGAGGGAGTGCTGCACTGTCAGGGGGTCAGTACTGAGGGAGTGCTGCACTGTCAGTGGGTCAGTACTGAGGGAGTGCTGCACTGTCAGGGGGTCAGTACTGAGGGAGTGCTGCACTGTCTGAGGGTCAGTCCTGAGGGAGTGCTGCACTGTCAGAGGGTCAGTCCTGAGGGAGTGCTGCACTGTCAGAGGGTCAGTACTGAGGGAGTGCTGCACTGTCAGAGGGTCAGTACTGAGGGAGTGCTGCACTGTCAGAGGGTCAGTACTGAGGGAGTGCTGCACCTTCAGAGGGTCAGTACTGAGGGAGAGCTGCACTGTCAGAGGGTCAGTACTGAGGGAGTGCTGCACTGTCAGAGGGTCAGTACTGAGGGAGTGCTGCACTGTCAGAGGGTCAGTACTGAGGGAGTGCTGCACTGTCAGAGGGTCAGTACTGAGGGAGTGCTGCACTGTCAGCGGGTCAGTACTGAGGGAGTGCTGCACTGTCAGAGGGTCAATACTGAGGGAGTGCTGCACTGTCAGAAGGTCAGTACTGAAGGAGAGCTGCACTGTCAGAGGGTCAGTACTGAGGGAGTGCTGCACTGTCAGAGGGTCAGTACTGAGCGAGTGCTGCACTGTCAGAAGTCAGTACTGAGGGAGTGCTGCACTGTCAGAGGATCAATACTGAGGAAGTGCTGCACTGTCAGAGGGTCGGTACTGAGGGAGTGCTGCACTGTCAGAGGGTCAGTACTGAGGGAGTGCTGCACTGTCAGAAGGTGAGGACTGATGGAGGGCTGCACTGTGAGAGGGTCAATACTGAGGGAGTGCTGCACTGTCTGAAGGTGAGGACTGATGGAGGGCTGCACTGTGAGAGGGTCAATACTGAGGGAGTGCTGCACTGTCTGCCGGTCAGTACTGAGGGAGTGCTGCACTGTCAGATGGTCAGTACTGAGGTAGTGCTGCACTGTCAGAGGGTCAGTAGTGAGGGAGTGCTGCACTGTCAGAAGGTCAGTACTGAGGGAGTGCTGCACTGTCAGAGGGTCAATACTGAGGAATTGCTGCACTGTCAGAGGGTCGTTACTGAGGGATTGCTGCACTGTCAGAGGGTCAGTACTGAGGGAGTGCTGCACTGTCAGAGGGTCAGTACTGAGAGAGTGCTACACTGTCAGAGGGTCAGTACTGAGGGAGTGCTGCACTGTCAGAGGGGCAGTACTGAGGGAGTGCTGCACTGTCAGACGGTCAGTAGAGAGGGAGTGCTGCACTGTCAGAGGGTCAGTACTGAGGGAGTGCTGCACTGTCAGAGGGTCAGTACTGAGGGAGTGCTGCACTGTCAGAGGGTCAGTACTGAGGGAGTGCTGCACTGTCAGAGGGTCAGTACTGAGGGAGTGCTGCACTGTCAGAGGGTCAGTACTCAGGGAGTGCTGCACTTTCAGAGGGTCAGTACTGAGGGAGTGTTGCACTGTCAGAGGGTCAGTGCTCAGGAGGCGCTGCACTATCAGAGGGTCAGTACTGAGAGAGTTCTGCACTGACAGAGGGTCAGTACTGAGGGAGTGCTGCACTGTCAGAGGGACAGTACTGAGGGAGTGCTGCACTGTCAGAGGGTCAGTGCTCAGGAGGCGCTGCACTGTCAGAGGGTCAGTACTGAGGGAGTTCTGCACTGTCAGAGGGTCAGTGCTGAGGGAGTGCTGCACTGACAGAGGGTCAGTACTGAGGGAGTGCTCCACCGTCAGAGGGACAGTACTGAGGGAGTGCTGCACTGTCAGAGGGTCAGTACTGAGGGAGTGCTGCACTGTCAGAGGGTCAATACTGAGGGAGTGCTGCACTGTCAGAGGGTCAATACTGAGGGAGTGCTGCACTGTCAGAGGGTCAGTACTGAGGGAGTGCTGCACTGTCAGAGGGACAGTACTGAGGGAGTGCTGCACTGTCAGAAGGTGAGGACTGAGGGAGGGCTGCACTGTCAGGGGGCCAGTACTGAGGGAGTTCTGCACTGTCAGAGGGTCAGTACTGAGGGAGTGCTGCACTGACAGAGGGTCAGTACTGAGGGAGTGCTGCACTGTCAGAGGGTCAATACTGAGGGAGTGCTGCACTGTCAGAGTGTCAGTACTGAGGAAGTGCTGCACTGTCAGAGGGGCAGTACTGAGGGAGTGCTGCACTGTCAGAGGGTCAGTGCTCAGCAGGTGCTGCACTGTCAGAGGGTCAGTACTGAGGGAGTGCTGCACTGTCAGAGGGACAGTACTGAGGGAGTGCTGCACTGTCAGAGGGTCAGTACTGAGGAAGTGCTGCACTGTCAGAGGGTCAGTACTCAGGGAGTGATGCACTATCAGAGGGTCAGTACTGAGGGAGTGCTACACTGTCAGAGGTTCAGTCCTGCGGGAATGCTGCACTATCAGAGGGTAAATACTGAGGGAGTTCTGCACTGTCAGAGGGTCAGTACTGAGGGAAGGCTGCACTGTCAGAGGGTACGTACTGAGGGAGTGCTGCACTGTCAGAGGGTCAGTACTGAGGGAATGCTGCACTGTCAGAGGGTAAGTACTGAGGGAGTGCCGCACTGTCAGAGGGTCAGTACTGAGGGAGCGCTGCACTGTCAGTGGGTCAGTAGTGAGGGAGTGCTGCACCCTCAGAGGGTCAGTACTGAGGGAGTGCTGCACTGTCAGAGGGTCAGTACTGAGGGAGTGCTGCACTGTCAGAGGGTCAGTACTGAGTGAGTGCTGTACTGACAGAGGGTCAGTACTGAGGGAGTGCTGCACTGACAGAGGGTCAGTACTGAGGGAGTGCTGCACTGTCAGAGGGTCAGTACTGAGGGAGTGCTGCACTGTCAGAGGGTCAGTACTGAGGGAGTGCTGCACTGTCAGGGGGTCAGTACTGAGGGAGTGCTGCACTGTCAGTGGGTCAGTACTGAGGGAGTGCTGCACTGTCAGGGGGTCAGTACTGAGGGAGTGCTGCACTGTCTGAGGGTCAGTCCTGAGGGAGTGCTGCACTGTCAGAGGGTCAGTCCTGAGGGAGTGCTGCACTGTCAGAGGGTCAGTACTGAGGGAGTGCTGCACTGTCAGAGGGTCAGTACTGAGGGAGTGCTGCACTGTCAGAGGGTCAGTACTGAGGGAGTGCTGCACCTTCAGAGGGTCAGTACTGAGGGAGAGCTGCACTGTCAGAGGGTCAGTACTGAGGGAGTGCTGCACTGTCAGAGGGTCAGTACTGAGGGAGTGCTGCACTGTCAGAAGGTCAGTACTGAGGGAGTGCTGCACTGTCAGAGGGTCAATACTGAGGAAGTGCTGCACTGTCAGAAGGTCGGTACTGAGGGAGTGCTGCACTGTCAGAGGGTCAGTACTGAGGGAGTGCTGCACTGTCAGAGGGTCAATACTGAGGTATTGCTGCACTGTCAGAGGGTCAGTACTGAGGGAGTGCTGCACTGTCAGAGGGTCAGTACTGAGGGAGTGCTGAACTGTCAGAGGGTCAGTACTGAGGGAGTGCTGCACTGTCAGAGGTTCAGTACTGAGGGAGTGCTGCACTGTCAGAGGGTCAGTACTGAGGGAGTGCTGCACTGTCAGAGGGTCAGTACTGTGGGAGTGCTGCACTGTCAGAGGGTCAGTACTGAGGGAGTGCTGCACTGTCACAGGGTCAGTACTGAGGGCGTGCTGCACTGTCAGAGGATCAGTACTGAGGCAGTGCTGCACTGTCAGAGGGTCAGTACTGACGGAGTGCTGCTCTGTCAGAGGGTCAGTACTGAGGGAGTGCTGCACTGTCAGAGGTGAGGACTGCGGGAGGGCTGCACTGTCAGAGGGTCAGTGCTCAGGAGGCGCTGAACTGTCAGAGGTTCAGTACTGAGGGAGCGCTGCACTGTCAGAGGGACAGTACTGAGGGAGTGCTACACTCTCAGAGGGTCAGTACTGAGGGAGTGCTGCACTGTCAGAGGGTCAGTACTGAGGGAATGCTGCACTGTCAGAGGGTCAGTACTGAGGGAATGCTGCACTCTCAGAGGGTCAGTACTGACAGAGTGCTACACTGTCAGAGGGTCAGTACTGAGGAAGTGCTGCACTGTCAGAGGGTCAGTACTGAGGGAGTGCTGCTCTGTCAGATGGTCAGTACTGAGGGAGCGCTGCACTGTCAGAAGGTGAGGACTGAGGGAGGGCTGCACTGTCAGACAGTCAGTACTGAGGGAGTGGTGCACTGTCAGAGGGTCAGTACTGAGGGAGTGCTGCACTGTCAGAGGGTCAGTACTGAGGCAGTGCTGCACTGTCAGAGGGTCAGTGCTCAGGAGGCGCTGCACTGTCAGGGGGTCAGTACTGAGGGAGTGCTGCACTGTCAGAGGGACAGAACTGAGGGAGTGCTGCACTGTCAGAGGATCAGTACTGAGGGAGTGATGCACTGTCAGTGGTTCAGTACTGAGGGTATGCTGCACTATCAGAGGTTAAATACTGAGGGAGTTCTGCACTTTCAGAGGGTCAGTACTCAGGGAATGCTGCACTGTCAGAGGGTAAGTACTGAGGGAGTGCTGCACTGTCAGAGGATCAGTACTGAGGGAATGCCGCACTGTCAGAGGGTCAGTACTGAGGGAGTGCCGCACTGTCAGAGGGTCAGTACTGAGGGAGTGCTGCACTGTCAGAGGGTCAGTACTGAGGGAGGGCTGCACTGTCAGAGGGTCAGTACTGAGGAAGTGCTGCACTGTCAGAGGGTCAGTACTGAGGGAGTGGAGCACTGTCAGAGGGTCAGTACTGAGGGAGTGCCGCACTGTCAGAGGGTCAGTACTGAGGGAGTGCTGCACTGTCAGAGGGTCAGTAGTGAGGGAGGGCTGCACTGTCAGAGGGTCAGTACTGAGGAAGTGCTGCACTGTCAGAGGGTCAGTACTGAGGGAGTGCTGCACTGTCAGAGGGTCAGTACTGAGGGAGTGCTGCACTGACAGAGGGTCAGTACTGAGGGAGTGGTGCACTGTCAGAGGGTTAGTACTGAGGGAGTGCTGCACTGTCAGAGGGTCAGTACTGAGGGAGTGCTGCACTGTCAGAGGGTCAGTACTGATGGAGTGCTGCACTGTTTGAGGGTCAGTACTGAGGGAGTGCTGCACTGTCAGAGGGTCAGTACTGAGGGAGTGCTGCACTGTCAGAGGGTCAGTACTGAGGGAGTGTGCACTGTCAGAGGGTCAGTACTGAGGGAGTGCTGCACTGTCAGAAGGTGAGGACTGAGTGAGGGCTGCACT
Source organism: Prionace glauca (assembly GCA_037974335.1). Taxonomy (NCBI): domain Eukaryota; kingdom Metazoa; phylum Chordata; class Chondrichthyes; order Carcharhiniformes; family Carcharhinidae; genus Prionace; species Prionace glauca. Next base: position 318,487 of record JBBMRE010000068.1, read on the forward strand.
GTCAGAGGGTCAATACTGAGGGAGTGCTACACTCTCAGAGGGTCAGTACTGAGGGAGTGCTGCACTGTCAGAGGGTCAGTACTGAGGGAGTGCTGCACTGTCAGAGGGTCAGTACTGAGGGAGTGCTGCACTGTCAGAGGGTCAGTACTGAGAGAGTGCTACACTGTCAGAGGGTCAGTACTGAGGGAGTGCTGCACTGTCAGAGGGTCAGTACTGAGGGAGTGCTGCACTGTCAGAGGGTCAGTACTGATGGAGTGCTGCACTGTTTGAGGGTCAGTACTGAGGGAGTGCTGCACTGTCAGAGGGTCAGTACTGATGGAGTGCTGCACTGTCTGAGGGTCAGTGCTGAGGGAGTGCTGCACTGTCAGAGGGTCAGTACTGAGGGAGTGCTGCACTGTCAGAGGGTCAGTACTGAGGGAGTGCTGCACTGTCAGAGGGTCAGTACTGAGGAAGTGCTGCACTGTCAGAGGGTCAGTACTGAGGGAGTGCTGCACTGTCAGAGGGTCAGTACTGAGGGAGTGCTGCACTGTCAGAGGGTCAATACTGAGGGAGTGCTGCATTGTCAGAGGGTCAGTACTCAGGGAGTGCTGCACTGTCAGAGGGTCAGTTCTCAGGAGGCGCTGCACTGTCAGGGGGTCAGTATTGAGGGAGTGCTGCACTGTCAGAGGGACAGTACTGAGGGAGTGCTGCACTGTCAGAAGGTGAGGACTGAGGGAGGGCTGCACTGTCAGAGGGTCAATACTGAGCGAGTGCTGCACTGTCAGAGGGTCAATACTGAGGGAGTGCTGCACTGTCAGAGGGTCAGTACTGAGGGAGTGCTGCACTGTCAGAGGGACAGTACTGAGGGAATGCTGCACTGTCAGAGGGTCAGTACTGAGGGAATGCTGCACTGTCAGAGGGTCAGTATTGAGGGAATGCTGCACTGTCAGAGGGTCAGTACTGAGGGAGTGCTGCACTGTCAGAGGGTCAGTAGTGAGGGAGTGCTGCACTGTCAGAGGGTCAGTACTGAGGGAGTGCTGCACTGTCAGAGGGTCAGTACTGAGGGAGTGCTGCACTGTCAGCGGGTCAGTACTGAGGGAGTACTGCACTGTCAGAGGGTCAGTACTGAGGGAATGCTGCACTGTCAGAGGGTAAGTACTGAGGGAGTGCCGCACTGTCAGAGGGTCAGTACTGAGGGAATGCTGCACTGTCAGAGGGTAAGTACTGAGGGAGTGCCGCACTGTCAGAGGGTCAGTACTGAGGGAGTGCCGTACTGTCAGAGGGTCAGTACTGAGGGAGTGCTGCACTGTCAGAGGATCAGTACAGAGGCAGTGCTGCACTGTCAGAGGATCAGTACACAGGGACTGCTGCACTGTCAGAGGATTAGCACTGAGGGAGTGCTGGACTGTCAGAGGGTCAGTACTGAGGGAGTGCTGCACTGTCAGAGGGTCAGTACTGAGGTAGTGCTGCACTGTCAGAGGGTCAATACTGAGGGAGTGCTGCACTGTCAGAGGGTCAGTACTGAGGGAGTGCTGCACTGTCAGGGGGTCAGTACTGAGGGAGTGCTGCACTGTCAGACGATCAGTACTGAGGGAGTGCTGCACTGTCAGAAGGTCAGTACTGAGGGAGTGCTACACTGTCAGAGGGTCAATACTGAGGAATTGCTGCACTGTCAGAGTGTCGGTACTGAGGGAGTGCTGCACTGTCAGAGGGTCAGAACTGAGGGACTGCTGCACTGTCACAGGGTCAGTACTGAGGGAGTGCTGCACTGTCAGAGGGTCAGTACTGAGAGAGTGCTGCACTGTCAGAGGGTCAGTACTGAGAGAGTGCTACACTGTCAGAGGGTCAGTACTGAGGGAGTGCTGCACTGTCGGAGGGTCAGTACTGAGGGAGTGCTGCACTGTCAGAGGGTCAGTATTGAGGGAGTGCTGCACTGTCAGAGGGTCAGTACTGAGAGAGTGCTACACTGTCAGAGGGTCAGTATTGAGGGAGTGCTGCACTGTCAGAGGGTCAGTACTGAGGGAGTGCTGCACTGTCAGAGGGTCAGTACTGATGGAGTGCTGCACTGTCAGAGGGTCAGTACTGAGGGAGTGCTGCACTGTCAGAGGGTCAGTACTGAGGGAGTGCTGCACTGTCAGAAGGTGAGGACTGAGTGAGGGCTGCACTGTCAGAGGGTCAATACTGAGGGAGTGCTGCACTGACAGAGGGTCAGTACTGAGGGAGTGCTGCACTGTCAGAGGGTCAGTACTGAGGGAGTGCTGCACTGTCAGAGGGTCAGTACTGAGGGAGTGCTGCACTGTCAGGGGGTCAGTACTGAGGGAGTGCTGCACTGTCAGTGGGTCAGTACTGAGGGAGTGCTGCACTGTCAGGGGGTCAGTACTGAGGGAGAGCTGCACTGTCAGAGGGTCAGTACTGAGGGAGTGCTGCACTGTCAGAGGGTCAGTACTGAGGGAGTGCTGCACTGTCAGAAGGTCAGTACTGAGGGAGTGCTGCACTGTCAGAGGGTCAATACTGAGGAAGTGCTGCACTGTCAGAAGGTCGGTACTGAGGGAGTGCTGCACTGTCAGAGGGTCAGTACTGAGGGAGTGCTGCACTGTCAGAGGGTCAATACTGAGGTATTGCTGCACTGTCAGAGGGTCAGTACTGAGGGAGTGCTGCACTGTCAGAGGGTCAGTACTGAGGGAGTGCTGAACTGTCAGAGGGTCAGTACTGAGGGAGTGCTGCACTGTCAGAGGTTCAGTACTGAGGGAGTGCTGCACTGTCAGAGGGTCAGTACTGAGGGAGTGCTGCACTGTCAGAGGGTCAGTACTGTGGGAGTGCTGCACTGTCAGAGGGTCAGTACTGAGGGAGTGCTGCACTGTCACAGGGTCAGTACTGAGGGCGTGCTGCACTGTCAGAGGATCAGTACTGAGGCAGTGCTGCACTGTCAGAGGGTCAGTACTGACGGAGTGCTGCACTGTCAGAGGGTCAGTACTGAGGGAGTGCTGCACTGTCAGAGGTGAGGACTGCGGGAGGGCTGCACTGTCAGAGGGTCAGTGCTCAGGAGGCGCTGAACTGTCAGAGGTTCAGTACTGAGGGAGCGCTGCACTGTCAGAGGGACAGTACTGAGGGAGTGCTACACTCTCAGAGGGTCAGTACTGAGGGAGTGCTGCACTGTCAGAGGGTCAGTACTGAGGGAATGCTGCACTGTCAGAGGGTCAGTACTGAGGGAATGCTGCACTCTCAGAGGGTCAGTACTGACAGAGTGCTACACTGTCAGAGGGTCAGTACTGAGGAAGTGCTGCACTGTCAGAGGGTCAGTACTGAGGGAGTGCTGCTCTGTCAGATGGTCAGTACTGAGGGAGCGCTGCACTGTCAGAAGGTGAGGACTGAGGGAGGGCTGCACTGTCAGACAGTCAGTACTGAGGGAGTGGTGCACTGTCAGAGGGTCAGTACTGAGGGAGTGCTGCACTGTCAGAGGGTCAGTACTGAGGCAGTGCTGCACTGTCAGAGGGTCAGTGCTCAGGAGGCGCTGCACTGTCAGGGGGTCAGTACTGAGGGAGTGCTGCACTGTCAGAGGGACAGAACTGAGGGAGTGCTGCACTGTCAGAGGATCAGTACTGAGGGAGTGATGCACTGTCAGTGGTTCAGTACTGAGGGAATGCTGCACTATCAGAGGTTAAATACTGAGGGAGTTCTGCACTTTCAGAGGGTCAGTACTCAGGGAATGCTGCACTGTCAGATGGTAAGTACTGAGGGAGTGCTGCACTGTCAGAGGATCAGTACTGAGGGAATGCCGCACTGTCAGAGGGTCAGTACTGAGGGAGTGCCGCACTGTCAGAGGGTCAGTACTGAGGGAGTGCTGCACTGTCAGAGGGTCAGTACTGAGGGAGGGCTGCACTGTCAGAGGGTCAGTACTGAGGAAGTGCTGCACTGTCAGAGGGTCAGTACTGAGGGAGTGGAGCACTGTCAGAGGGTCAGTACTGAGGGAGTGCCGCACTGTCAGAGGGTCAGTACTGAGGGAGTGCTGCACTGTCAGAGGGTCAGTAGTGAGGGAGGGCTGCACTGTCAGAGGGTCAGTACTGAGGAAGTGCTGCACTGTCAGAGGGTCAGTACTGAGGGAGTGCTGCACTGTCAGAGGGTCAGTACTGAGGGAGTGCTGCACTGACAGAGGGTCAGTACTGAGGGAGTGGTGCACTGTCAGAGGGTTAGTACTGAGGGAGTGCTGCACTGTCAGAGGGTCAGTACTGAGGGAGTGCTGCACTGTCAGAGGGTCAGTACTGATGGAGTGCTGCACTGTCAGAGGGTCAGTACTGAGGGAGTGCTGCACTGTCAGAGGGTCAGTACTGAGGGAGTCCTGCACTGTCAGAAGGTGAGGACTGAGAGAGGGCTGCACTGTCAGAGGGTCAATACTGAGGGAGTGCTACACTCTCAGAGTGTCAGTACTGAGGGAGTGCTGCACTGTCAGAGGGTCAGTACTGAGGGAGTGCTGCACTGTCAGAGGGTCAGTACTGAGGGAGTGCTGCACTGTCAGAGGGTCAGTACTGAGAGAGTGCTACACTGTCAGAGGGTCAGTACTGAGGGAGTGTTGCACTGTCAGAGGGTCAGTACTGAGGGAGTGCTGCACTGTCAGAGGGTCAGTACTGATGGAGTGCTGCACTGTTTGAGGGTCAGTACTGAGGGAGTGCTGCACTGTCAGAGGGTCAGTACTGAGGGAGTGCTGCACTGTCAGAGGGTCAGTACTGAGGGAGTGTGCACTGTCAGAGGGTCAGTACTGAGGGAGTGCTGCACTGTCAGAAGGTGAGGACTGAGTGAGGGCTGCACTGTCAGAGGGTCAATACTGAGGGAGTGCTACACTCTCAGAGGGTCAGTACTGAGGGAGTGCTGCACTGTCAGAGGGTCAGTACTGAGGGAGTGCTGCACTGTCAGAGGGTCAGTACTGAGGGAGTGCTGCACTGTCAGAGGGTCAGTACTGAGAGAGTGCTACACTGTCAGAGGGTCAGTACTGAGGGAGTGCTGCACTGTCAGAGGGTCAGTACTGAGGGAGTGCTGCACTGTCAGAGGGTCAGTACTGATGGAGTGCTGCACTGTTTGAGGGTCAGTACTGAGGGAGTGCTGCACTGTCAGAGGGTCAGTACTGATGGAGTGCTGCACTGTCTGAGGGTCAGTACTGAGGGAGTGCTGCACTGTCAGAGGGTCAGTACTGAGGGAGTGCTGCACTGTCAGAGGGTCAGTACTGAGGGAGTGCTGCACTGTCAGAGGGTCAGTACTGAGGAAGTGCTGCACTGTCAGAGGGTCAGTACTGAGGGAGTGCTGCACTGTCAGAGGGTCAGTACTGAGGGAGTGCTGCACTGTCAGAGGGTCAATACTGAGGGAGTGCTGCATTGTCAGAGGGTCAGTACTCAGGGAGTGCTGCACTGTCAGAGGGTCAGTTCTCAGGAGGCGCTGCACTGTCAGGGGGTCAGTACTGAGGGAGTGCTGCACTGTCAGAGGGACAGTACTGAGGGAGTGCTGCACTGTCAGAGGGTCAGTACTGAGGGAGTGCTGCACTGTCAGAGGATCAGTACAGAGGCAGTGCTGCACTGTCAGAGGATCAGTACACAGGGACTGCTGCACTGTCAGAGGATTAGCACTGAGGGAGTGCTGCACTGTCAGAGGGTCAGTACTGAGGGAGTGCTGCACTGTCAGAGGGTCAGTACTGAGGTAGTGCTGCACTGTCAGAGGGTCAATACTGAGGGAGTGCTGCACTGTCAGAGGGTCAGTACTGAGGGAGTGCTGCACTGTCAGGGGGTCAGTACTGAGGGAGTGCTGCACTGTCAGACGATCAGTACTGAGGGAGTGCTGCACTGTCAGAAGGTCAGTACTGAGGGAGTGCTACACTGTCAGGGGGTCAATACTGAGGAATTGCTGCACTGTCAGAGTGTCGGTACTGAGGGAGTGCTGCACTGTCAGAGGGTCAGAACTGAGGGACTGCTGCACTGTCACAGAGTCAGTACTGAGGGAGTGCTGCACTGTCAGAGGGTCAGTACTGAGAGAGTGCTGCACTGTCAGAGGGTCAGTACTGAGAGAGTGCTACACTGTCAGAGGGTCAGTACTGAGGGAGTGCTGCACTGTCGGAGGGTCAGTACTGAGGGAGTGCTGCACTGTCAGAGGGTCAGTACTGAGGGAGAGCTGCACTGTCAGAGGGTCAGTACTGAGGGAGTGCTGCACTGTCAGAGGGTCAGTACTGAGGGAGTGCTGCACTGTCAGAAGGTCAGTACTGAGGGAGTGCTGCACTGTCAGAGGGTCAATACTGAGGAAGTGCTGCACTGTCAGAAGGTCGGTACTGAGGGAGTGCTGCACTGTCAGAGGGTCAGTACTGAGGGAGTGCTGCACTGTCAGAGGGTCAATACTGAGGTATTGCTGCACTGTCAGAGGGTCAGTACTGAGGGAGTGCTGCACTGTCAGAGGGTCAGTACTGAGGGAGTGCTGAACTGTCAGAGGGTCAGTACTGAGGGAGTGCTGCACTGTCAGAGGTTCAGTACTGAGGGAGTGCTGCACTGTCAGAGGGTCAGTACTGAGGGAGTGCTGCACTGTCAGAGGGTCAGTACTGTGGGAGTGCTGCACTGTCAGAGGGTCAGTACTGAGGGAGTGCTGCACTGTCACAGGGTCAGTACTGAGGGCGTGCTGCACTGTCAGAGGATCAGTACTGAGGCAGTGCTGCACTGTCAGAGGGTCAGTACTGACGGAGTGCTGCACTGTCAGAGGGTCAGTACTGAGGGAGTGCTGCACTGTCAGAGGTGAGGACTGCGGGAGGGCTGCACTGTCAGAGGGTCAGTGCTCAGGAGGCGCTGAACTGTCAGAGGTTCAGTACTGAGGGAGCGCTGCACTGTCAGAGGGACAGTACTGAGGGAGTGCTACACTCTCAGAGGGTCAGTACTGAGGGAGTGCTGCACTGTCAGAGGGTCAGTACTGAGGGAATGCTGCACTGTCAGAGGGTCAGTACTGAGGGAATGCTGCACTCTCAGAGGGTCAGTACTGACAGAGTGCTACACTGTCAGAGGGTCAGTACTGAGGAAGTGCTGCACTGTCAGAGGGTCAGTACTGAGGGAGTGCTGCTCTGTCAGATGGTCAGTACTGAGGGAGCGCTGCACTGTCAGAAGGTGAGGACTGAGGGAGGGCTGCACTGTCAGACAGTCAGTACTGAGGGAGTGGTGCACTGTCAGAGGGTCAGTACTGAGGGAGTGCTGCACTGTCAGAGGGTCAGTACTGAGGCAGTGCTGCACTGTCAGAGGGTCAGTGCTCAGGAGGCGCTGCACTGTCAGGGGGTCAGTACTGAGGGAGTGCTGCACTGTCAGAGGGACAGAACTGAGGGAGTGCTGCACTGTCAGAGGATCAGTACTGAGGGAGTGATGCACTGTCAGTGGTTCAGTACTGAGGGAATGCTGCACTATCAGAGGTTAAATACTGAGGGAGTTCTGCACTTTCAGAGGGTCAGTACTCAGGGAATGCTGCACTGTCAGATGGTAAGTACTGAGGGAGTGCTGCACTGTCAGAGGATCAGTACTGAGGGAATGCCGCACTGTCAGAGGGTCAGTACTGAGGGAGTGCCGCACTGTCAGAGGGTCAGTACTGAGGGAGTGCTGCACTGTCAGAGGGTCAGTACTGAGGGAGGGCTGCACTGTCAGAGGGTCAGTACTGAGGAAGTGCTGCACTGTCAGAGGGTCAGTACTGAGGGAGTGGAGCACTGTCAGAGGGTCAGTACTGAGGGAGTGGCGCACTGTCAGAGGGTCAGTACTGAGGGAGTGCTGCACTGTCAGAGGGTCAGTAGTGAGGGAGGGCTGCACTGTCAGAGGGTCAGTACTGAGGAAGTGCTGCACTGTCAGAGGGTCAGTACTGAGGGAGTGCTGCACTGTCAGAGGGTCAGTACTGAGGGAGTGCTGCACTGACAGAGGGTCAGTACTGAGGGAGTGGTGCACTGTCAGAGGGTTAGTACTGAGGGAGTGCTGCACTGTCAGAGGGTCAGTACTGAGGGAGTGCTGCACTGTCAGAGGGTCAGTACTGAGGGAGTGCTGCACTGTCAGAGGGTCAGTACTGAGGGAGTGCTGCACTGTCAGAGGGTCAGTACTGAGGGAGTCCTGCACTGTCAGAAGGTGAGGACTGAGAGAGGGCTGCACTGTCAGAGGGTCAATACTGAGGGAGTGCTACACTCTCAGAGTGTCAGTACTGAGGGAGTGCTGCACTGTCAGAGGGTCAGTACTGAGGGAGTGCTGCACTGTCAGAGGGTCAGTACTGAGGGAGTGCTGCACTGTCAGAGGGTCAGTACTGAGAGAGTGCTACACTGTCAGAGGGTCAGTACTGAGGGAGTGTTGCACTGTCAGAGGGTCAGTACTGAGGGAGTGCTGCACTGTCAGAGGGTCAGTACTGATGGAGTGCTGCACTGTTTGAGGGTCAGTACTGAGGGAGTGCTGCACTGTCAGAGGGTCAGTACTGAGGGAGTGCTGCACTGTCAGAGGGTCAGTACTGAGGGAGTGTGCACTGTCAGAGGGTCAGTACTGAGGGAGTGCTGCACTGTCAGAAGGTGAGGACTGAGTGAGGGCTGCACTGTCAGAGGGTCAATACTGAGGGAGTGCTACACTCTCAGAGGGTCAGTACTGAGGGAGTGCTGCACTGTCAGAGGGTCAGTACTGAGGGAGTGCTGCACTGTCAGAGGGTCAGTACTGAGGGAGTGCTGCACTGTCAGAGGGTCAGTACTGAGAGAGTGCTACACTGTCAGAGGGTCAGTACTGAGGGAGTGCTGCACTGTCAGAGGGTCAGTACTGAGGGAGTGCTGCACTGTCAGAGGGTCAGTACTGATGGAGTGCTGCACTGTTTGAGGGTCAGTACTGAGGGAGTGCTGCACTGTCAGAGGGTCAGTACTGATGGAGTGCTGCACTGTCTGAGGGTCAGTACTGAGGGAGTGCTGCACTGTCAGAGGGTCAGTACTGAGGGAGTGCTGCACTGTCAGAGGGTCAGTACTGAGGGAGTGCTGCACTGTCAGAGGGTCAGTACTGAGGAAGTGCTGCACTGTCAGAGGGTCAGTACTGAGGGAGTGCTGCACTGTCAGAGGGTCAGTACTGAGGGAGTGCTGCACTGTCAGAGGGTCAATACTGAGGGAGTGCTGCATTGTCAGAGGGTCAGTACTCAGGGAGTGCTGCACTGTCAGAGGGTCAGTTCTCAGGAGGCGCTGCACTGTCAGGGGGTCAGTACTGAGGGAGTGCTGCACTGTCAGAGGGACAGTACTGAGGGAGTGCTGCACTGTCAGAGGGTCAGTACTGAGGGAGTGCTGCACTGTCAGAGGATCAGTACAGAGGCAGTGCTGCACTGTCAGAGGATCAGTACACAGGGACTGCTGCACTGTCAGAGGATTAGCACTGAGGGAGTGCTGCACTGTCAGAGGGTCAGTACTGAGGGAGTGCTGCACTGTCAGAGGGTCAGTACTGAGGTAGTGCTGCACTGTCAGAGGGTCAATACTGAGGGAGTGCTGCACTGTCAGAGGGTCAGTACTGAGGGAGTGCTGCACTGTCAGGGGGTCAGTACTGAGGGAGTGCTGCACTGTCAGACGATCAGTACTGAGGGAGTGCTACACTGTCAGGGGGTCAATACTGAGGAATTGCTGCACTGTCAGAGTGTCGGTACTGAGGGAGTGCTGCACTGTCAGAGGGTCAGAACTGAGGGACTGCTGCACTGTCACAGAGTCAGTACTGAGGGAGTGCTGCACTGTCAGAGGGTCAGTACTGAGAGAGTGCTGCACTGTCAGAGGGTCAGTACTGAGAGAGTGCTACACTGTCAGAGGGTCAGTACTGAGGGAGTGCTGCACTGTCGGAGGGTCAGTACTGAGGGAGTGCTGCACTGTCAGAGGGTCAGTACTGAGGGAGTGCTGCACTGTCAGAGGGTCAGTACTGAGAGAGTGCTACACTGTCAGAGGGTCAGTATTGAGGGAGTGCTGCACTGTCAGAGGGTCAGTACTGAGGGAGTGCTGCACTGTCAGAGGGTCAGTACTGATGGAGTGCTGCACTGTCAGAGGGTCAGTACTGAGGGAGTGCTGCACTGTCAGAGGGTCAGTACTGAGGGAGTGCTGCACTGTCAGAAGGTGAGGACTGAGTGAGGGCTGCACTGTCAGAGGGTCAATACTGAGGGAGTGCTACACTCTCAGAGGGTCAGTACTGAGGGAGTGCTGCACTGTCAGAGGGTCAGTACTGAGTGAGTGCTGCACAGACAGAGGGTCAGTACTGAGGGAGTGCTGCACTGTCAGAGGGTCAGTACTGAGAGAGTGCTACACTGTCAGAGGGTCAGTACTGAGGGAGTGCTGCACTGACAGAGGGTCAGTACTGAGGGAGTGCTGCACTGTCAGAGGGTCAGTACTGATGGAGTGCTGCACTGTTTGAGGGTCAGTACTGAGGGAGTGCTGCACTGTCAGAGGGTCAGTACTGATGGAGTGCTGCACTGTTTGAGGGTCAGTACTGAGGAAGTGCTGCACTGTCAGAGGGTCAGTACTGAGGGAGTGCTGCACTGTCAGAGGGTCAGTACTGAGGGAGTGCTGCACTGTCAGAGGGTCAGTACTGAGGAAGTGCTGCACTGTCAGAGGGTCAGTACTGAGGGAGTGCTGCACTGTCAGAGGGTCAGTACTGAGGGAGTGCTGCACTGTCAGAGGGTCAATACTGAGGGAGTGCTGCATTGTCAGAGGGTCAGTACTGAGGGAGTGCTGCACTGTCAGAGGGTCAGTACTCAGGGAGTGCTGCACTGTCAGAGGGTCAGTACTCAGGGAGTGCTGCACTGTCAGAGGATCAGTTCTCAGGAGGCGCTGCACTGTGAGGAGGTCAGTACTGAGGGAGTGCTGCACTGTCAGAGGGACAGTACTGAGGGAGTGCTGCACTGTCAGAAGGTGAGGACTGAGGGAGGGCTGCACTGTCAGAGGGTCAATACTGAGGGAGTGCTGCACTGTCAGAGGGTCAGTACTGAGGGAGTGCTGCACTGTCAGAGGGACAGTACTGAGGGAATGCTGCACTGTCAGAGGGTCAGTACTGAGGGAATGCTGCACTGTCAGAGGGTCAGTACTGAGGGAATGCTGCACTGTCAGAGGGTCAGTACTGAGGGAGTGCTGCACTGTCAGAGGGTCAGTAGTGAGGGAGTGCTGCACTGTCAGAGGGTCAGTACTGAGGGAGTGCTGCACTGTCAGAGGGTCAGTACTGAGGGAGTGCTGCACTGTCAGCGGGTCAGTACTGAGGGAGTGCTGCACTGTCAGAGGGCCAGTACTGAGGGAATGCTGCACTGTCAGAGAGTCAGTACTGAGGGAGTGCTGCACTGTTTGAGGGTCAGTACTGAGGGAGTGCTGCACTGTCAGAGGGTCAGTACTGATGGAGTGCTGCACTGTCTGAGGGTCAGTGCTGAGGGAGTGCTGCACTGTCAGAGGGTCAGTACTGAGGGAGTGCTGCACTGTCAGAGGGTCAGTACTGAGGGAGTGCTGCAGTGTCAGAGGGTCAGTACTGAGGGAGTGCTGCACTGTCAGAGGGTCAGTACTGAGGGAGTGCTGCACTGTCAGAGGGTCAGTACTGAGGGAGTGCTGCACTGTCAGAGGGTCAGTACTGAGGGAGTGCTGCACTGTCAGAGGGTCAATACTGAGGGAGTTCTGCACTGTCAGAGGGTCAGTACTCAGGGAGTGCTGCACTGTCAGAGGGTCAGTTCTCAGGAGGCGCTGCACTGTCAGGGGGTCAGTACTGAGGGAGTGCTGCACTGACAGAGGGTCAGTTCTCAGGAGGCGCTGCACTGTCAGAGGGTCAGTACTGAGGGAGTGCTGCACTGTCAGAAGGTGAGGACTGAGGGAGTGCTGCACTGTCAGAGGGTCAGTTCTCAGGAGGCGCTGCACGGTCAGAGGGTCAGTACTGAGGGAGTATTGCACTGTCAGAGGGTCAGTTCTCAGGAGGCGCTGCACTGTCAGAGGGTCAGTACTGAGGGAGTGCTGCACTGTCAGAGGGTCAGTACTGAGGGAGCACAGTCAGAGGGTCAGTACTGAGGAAGTGCTGCACGGTCAGAGGGTCAGTACTGAGGGAGTGCTGCACTGTCAGAGGGTCAGTGATCAGGAGGCGCTGCAATGTCAGAGGGTCAGTACTGAGGCAGTGCTGCACTGTCAGAGGGACAGTATTGAAGGAGTGCTGCACTGTCAGAGGGTCAGTACTGAGGAAGTGCTGCACTGTCAGAGGGTCAGTACTGAGGGAGTGATGCACTGTCAGAGGGTCAGTACTGAGGGAGTGCTACACTGTCAGAGGGTCAGTACTGAGGGAATGCTGCACTGTCAGAGGGTAAGTACTGAGGGTGTGCTGCACTGTCAGAGGGTCAGTACTGAGGGAGTGCTGCACTGTCAGGAGGTCAGTACTGAGGGAATGCTGCACTGTCAGAAGGTAAGTACTGAGGGAGTGCCGCACTGTCAGAGGGTCAGTACTGAGGGAGTGCTGCACTGTCAGAGGGTCAGTAGTGAGGGAGTGCTGCACTTGCAGATGGTCAGTAAAGAGGGAGTGCTGCACTGTCAGAGGGTCAGTACTGAGGGAATGCTGCACTGTCAGAAGGTAAGTACTGAGGGAGTGCCGCACTGTCAGAGGGTCAGTACTGAGGGAATGCTGCACTGTCAGAGGGTAAGTACTGAGGGAGTGCTGCACTGTCAGAGGGTCAGTACTGAGGGAGTGCTGCAATGTCAGATGGTCAGTCCTGAGGGAGTGCTGCACTGTCAGAGGGTCAGTGCTCAGGAGGCGCTGCACTGTCAGGGGGTCAGTACTGAGGGAGATCTGCACTGTCAGAGGGTCAGTACTGAGGGAGTGCTGCACTGTCAGAGGGTCAGTACTGAGGGAGTGCTGCACTGTCAGAGGGACAGTACTGAGGGAGTGCTGCACTGTCAGAAGGTGAGGACTGAGGGAGGGCTGCACTGTCATCGGGTCAGTACTGAGGGAGTGCTGCACTGTCAGAGGGTCAATACTGAGGGAGTGCTGCACCGTCAGAGGGTCAGTACTGAGGGAATGCTGCACTGTCAGAGGGTAAGTACTGAGGGAATGCTGCACTGTCAGAGGGTAAGTACTGAGGGAGTGCTGCACTGTCAGAGGGTCAGTAGTGAGGGAGTGCCGCACTGTCAGAGGGTCAGTACTGAGGGAGTGCTGCACTGTCAGAGGGTCAGTAGTGAGGGAGTGCTGCACTGTCAGAGGGTCAGTACAGATGGAGTGCTGCACTGTCAGAGGGTCAGTACTGAGAGAGTGCTGCACTGTCAGAGGGTCAGTACTGAGGGAGTGCTGCACTGTCAGAGGGTAAGTACTGAGGGAGTGCTGCATTGTCAGAGGGTCAGTACTGAGGGAGTGCTGCACTGTCAGAGGGTCAGTACTGAGGGAGTGCTGCACTGTCAGAGGGTCAGTACTGAGGGAGTGCTGCACTGTCAGAGGGTCAGTACTGAGGGAGTGCTGCACTGTCAGAGGGTCAGTACTGAGGGAGAGCTGCACTGTCAGAGGGTCAGTACTGAGGGAGTGCTGCACTGTCAGAGGGTCAGTATTGATGGAGTACTGCACTGTCAGAGGGTCAGTACTGAGGGAGTGCTGCACTGTCAGAGGGTCAGTATTGAGGGAGTGCTGCACTGACAGAGGGTCAGTACTGAGGGAGTGCTGCACTGTCAGAGGGTCAGTACTGAGGGAGTGCTGCACTGTCAGAGGGTCAGTACTGAGGGAGTGCTGCACTGTCAGAGGGTCAGTACTGAGGGAGTGCTGCACTGTCAGGGGGTCAGTACTGAGGGAGTGCTGCACTGTCAGGGGGTCAGTACTGAGGGAATGCTGCACTGTCAGAGGGTCAGTACTGAGGGAGTTCTGCACTGTCACTGGGTCAGTACTGAGGGAATGCTGCACTGTCAGAGGGTAAGTACTGAGGGAGTGCTGGACTGTCAGAGGGTCAGTACTGAGGGAGTGCTGCATTGTCAGAGGGTCCGTACTGAGGGAGTGCTGCACTGTCAGAGGGTCAGTACTGAGGGAGTGCTGCACTGTCAGAGGGTCAGTACTGAGGGAGTGCTGCACTGTCAGAGGGTCAGTACTGAGGGAGTGCTGCACTGTCAGAGGGTCAGTACTGAGGGAGTGCTGCACTGTCAGAGGGTCAGTACTGAGGGAGTGCTGCACTGTCATAGGGTCAGTACTAGGGAGTGCTGCACTGCCAGAGGGTCAGTCCTGAGGGAGCGCTGCACTGTTAGAGGGTCAGTACTGAGGGAGTGCTGCACTGTCAGAGGGTCAGTACTGAGGGAGTGCTGCAGTGTCAGAGGGTCAGTACTGAGAGAGTGCTGCACTGTCAGAGGGACAGTACTGAGGGAGTGCTGCACTGTCAGAGGGTCAGTACTGAGGGAGTGCTGCACTGTCAGAGGGTCAGTACTGAGGGAGTGCTGCACTGTCAGAGGGTCAGTACTGAGGGAGTGCTGCACTGTCAGAGGGTCAGTACTGAGGGAGTGCTGCACCGTCACAGGGTCAGTACTGAGGGAGTGCTGCACTGTCAGAGGATCAGTACTGAGGCAGTGCTGCACTGTCAGAGGCTCAGTACTGAGGGAGTGCTGCACTGTCAGAGGTGAGGACTGAGGGAGGGCTGCACTGTCAGAGGGTCAATACTGAGGGAGTGCTGCACTGTCAGAGGGACAATACTGTGGAGGTGCTGCACTGTCAGAGGGTCAGTGCTCAGGAGACGCTGAACTGTCAGAGGGTCAGTACTGAGGGAGTGCTGCACTGTCAGAGGGACAGTACTGAGGGAGTGCTACACTCTCAGAGGGTCAGTACTGAGGGAGTGCTGCACTGTCAGAGGGTCAGTACTGAGGGAATGCTGCACTGTCAGAGGGTAAGTACTGAGGGAGTGCTGCACTGTCAGATGGTCAGTACTGTGGGAGTGCTGCACTGTCAGAGGGTCAGTGCTGAGGGAGTGCTGCACTGTCAGAGGGTCAGTACTGAGGGAGTGATGCACTGTCAGGGGGTCAGTACTGAGGGAATGCTGCACTGTCAGAGGGTAAGTACTGAGGGAGTTCTGCACTGTCAGAGGGTCAGTACTGAGGGAGTGCTGCACTGTCAGAGGGTAAGTACTGAGGGAGTGCTGCACTGTCAGAGGGTCAGTACTGAGGGAATGCTGCACAGTCAGAGGGTCAGTACCGAGGGAGTGCTGCACTGTCAGAGGGTCAGTACTGAGGGAGTGCTGCACTGTCAGAGGGTCAGTACTGAGGGAGTGCTGCACTGTCAGAGGGTCAGTACTGAGGGAGTGCTGCACTGTCAGAGGGTAAGTACTGAGGGAGTGCTGCACTGTCAGAGGGTCAGTACTGAGGGAATGCTGCACTGTCAGAGGGTCAGTATTGATGGAGTACTGCACTGTCAGAGGGTCAGTACTGAGGGAGTGCTGCACTGTCAGAGGGTCAGTACTGAGGGAATGCTGCACTGTCAGAGGGTAAGTACTGAGGGAGTGCTGCACTGTCAGAGGGTCAGTACTGTGGGAGTGCTGCACTGTCAGAGGGTCAGTACTGAGGGAATGCTGCACTGTCAGAGGGTCAGTATTGATGGAGTACTGCACTGTCAGAGGGTCAGTACTGAGGGAGTGCCGCACTGTCAGAGGGTCAGTCCTGAGGGAGTGCTGCACTGTCAGAGGGTCAGTAGTGAGGGAGTGCTGCACTGTCAGAGGGTCAGTATTGATGGAGTACTGCACTGTCAGAGGGTCAGTACTGAGGGAGTGCTGCACTGTCAGAGGGTCAGTACTGAGGGAGTGCTGCACTGACAGAGGGTCAGTACTGAGGGAGTGCTGCACTGTCAGAGGGTCAGTACTGAGGGAGTGCTGCACTGTCAGAGGGTCAGTACTGAGGGAGTGCTGCACTGTCAGGGGGTCAGTACTGAGGGAGTGATGCACTGTCAGGGGGTCAGTACTGAGGGAGTGCTGCACTGTCAGGGGGTCAGTACTGAGGGAGTGATGCACTGTCAGGGGGTCAGTACTGAGGAAATGCTGCACTGTCAGAGGGTCAGTACTGAGGGAGTTCTGCACTGTCACTGGGTCAGTACTGAGGGAATGCTGCACTGTCAGAGGGTAAGTCCTGAGGGAGTGCTGCACTGTCAGAGGGACAGTACTGAGGGGGTTCTGCACTGTCAGACGGTCAGTACTGAGGGAGTGCTGGACTGTCAGAGGGTCAGTACTGAGGGAATGCTGCAGTGTCAGAGGGTCAGTACTGAGGGAGTGCTGCACTGTCAGAGGGTCAGTACTGAGGGAGTGCTGCACTGTCAGAGGGTCAGTACTGAGGGAGTGCTGCACTGTCAGAGGGTCTGTACTGAGGGGGTACTGCACTGTCAGACGGTCAGTACTGAGGGAGTGCTGGACTGTCAGAGGGTCAGTACTGAGGGAATGCTGCAGTGTCAGAGGGTCAGTACTGAGGGAGTGCTGCACTGTCAGAGGGTCAGTACTGAGGGAGTGCTGCACTGTCAGAGGGTCAGTACTGAGGGAGTGCTGCACTGTCAGAGGGTCAGTACTGAGGGAGTGCTGCACTGTCAGGGGGTCAGTACTGAGGAAGTGCTGCACTGTCAGAGGGTCAGTACTGAGGGAGTGCTGCACTGTCAGAGGGTCAGTACTGAGGGAGTGCTGCACTGTCAGAGGGTCAGTACTGAGGGAGTGCTGCACTGTCATAGGGTCAGTACTGAGGGAGTGCTGCACTGTCAGAGGGTCAGTACTGAGGGAGTGCTGCACTGTCAGAGGGTCAGTACTGAGGGAGAGCTGCACTGTCAGAGGGTCAGTACTGAGGGAGTGCTGCACTGTCAGAGGGTTAGTACTGAGGGAGTGCTGCACTGTCAGAGGGTCAGTAGTGAGGGAGTGCTACATTGTCAGAAGGTCAGTACTGAGGGAGTGCTGCACTGTCAGAGGGTCAGTCCTGAGGGAGCGCTGCACTGTCAGAGGGTGAGTACTGAGGGAGTGCTGCACTGTCAGAGGGTCAGTACTGAGGGAGTGCTGCAGTGTAAGAGGGTCAGTACTGAGAGAGTGCTGCACTGTCAGAGGGACAGTACTGAGGGAGTGCTGCACTGTCAGAGGGTCAGTACTGAGGGAGTGCTGCACTGTCAGAGGGTCAGTACTGAGGGAGTGCTGCACTGTCAGAGGGTCAGCACTGAGGGAATGCTGCACTGTCAGAGGGTCAGCACTGAGGGAGTGCTGCACTGTCAGAGGGTCAGTACTGAGGGAGTGCTGCACTGTCAGAGGGTCAGTACTGAGGGAGTGCTGCACCGTCAGAGGGTCAGTACTGAGGGAGTGCTGCAGTGTAAGAGGGTCAGTACTGAGAGAGTGCTGCACTGTCAGAGGGACAGTACTGAGGGAGTGCTGCACTGTCAGAGGATCAGTACTGAGGCAGTGCTGCACTGTCAGAGGCTCAGCACTGAGGGAGTGCTGCACTGTCAGAGGTGAGGACTGAGGGAGGGCTGCACTGTCAGAGGGTCAATACTGAGGGAGTGCTGCACTGTCAGAGGGACAATACTGAGGAGGTGCTGCACTGTCAGAGGGTCAGTGCTCAGGAGGCGCTGAACTGTCAGAGGGTCAGTACTGAGGGAGTGCTGCACTGTCAGAGGGACAGTACTGAGGGAGTGCTACACTCTCAGAGGGTCAGTACTGAGGGAGTGCTGCACTGTCAGAGGGTCAGTACTGAGGGAATGCTGCACTGTCAGAGGGTAAGTACTGAGGGAGTGCTGCACTGTCAGATGGTCAGTACTGTGGGAGTGCTGCACTGTCAGAGGGTCAGTGCTGAGGGAGTGCTGCACTGTCATAGGGTCAGTACTGAGGGAGTGCTGCACTGTGAGATGGTCACTACTGAGGGAGTGCTGCACTGTCAGAGGGTCAGTACTGAGGGGGTGCTGCACTGTCAGAGGGTAAGTACTGAGGTAGTGCTGCACTGTCAGAGGGTCAGTACTGAGGGAATGCGTCACTGTCAGAGGGTCAGTACTGAGGGAGTGCTGCACTGTCAGATGGTCAGTACTGTGGGAGTGCTGCACTGTCAGAGGGTCAGTGCTGAGGGAGTGCTGCACTGTCAGAGGGTCAGTACTGAGGGAGTGCTGCACTGTCAGGGGGTCAGTACTGAGGGAGTGATGCACTGTCAGGGGGACCGTACTGAGGGAATGCTGCACTGTCAGAGGGTAAGTACTGAGGGAGTTCTGCACTGTCAGAGGGTCAGTACTGAGGGAGTGCTGCACTGTCAGAGGGTAAGTACTGAGGGAGTGCTGCATTGTCAGAGGGTCAGTACTGAGGGAGTGCTGCACTGTCAGAGGGTCAGTACCGAGGGAGTGCTGCACTGTCAGAGGGTCAGTACCGAGGGAGTGCTGCACTGTCAGAGTGTCAGTACTGAGGGAGTGCTGCACTGTCAGGGGATCAGTACTGAGGGAGTTCTGCACTGTCAGAGGGTCAGTACTGAAGGAGTGCTGCACTGACAGAGGGTCAGTACTGAGGGATTGCTGCACTGTCAGAGGGACAGTACTGAGGGAGTGCTGCACTGTCAGAATGTGAGGACTGAGGGAGTGCTGAACTGTCATAGGGTCAGTACTGAGGGAGTGCTGCACTGTCAGAGGGGCAGTACCAAGGGAGTGCTGCACTGTCAGAGGGTCAGTACTGAGGGAGTGCTGCACTGTCAGAGGGTCAGTACTGAGGGAATGCTGCACTGTCAGAGGGTAAGTACTGAGGGAGTGCTGCACTGTCAGAGGGTCAGTACTGAGGGAATGCTGCACTGTCAGAGGGTAAGTACTGAGGGAGTGCCGCACTGTCAGAGGGTCAGTACTGAGGGAGTGCTGCACTGTCAGAGGGTCAGTAGTGAGGGAGTGCTGCACTGTCAGAGGGTCAGTAGTGATGGAGTGCTGCACTGTCAGAGGGTCAGTACTGAGGGAGTGCTGCACTGTCAGAGGGTCAGTACTGAGGGAGTGCTGCACTGACAGAGGGTAAGTACTGAGGGAGTGCTGCACTGACAGAGGGTCAGTACTGAGGGAGTGCTGCACTGTCAGGGGGTCAGTACTGAGGGAGTGATGCACTGTCAGGGGGTCAGTACTGAGGGAATGCTGCACTGACAGAGGGTCAGTACTGAGGGAGTGCTGCACTGTCAGATGGTCAGTACTGTGGGAGTGCTGCACTGTCAGAGGGTCAGTGCTGAGGGACTGCTGCACTGTCAGAGGGTCAGTACTGAGGGAGTGCTGCACTGTGAGATGGTCAGTACTGAGGGAGTGCTGCACTGTCAGAGGGTCAGTACTTAGGGAGTGCTGCACTGTCAGAGGGTCAGTACTGAGGGAATGCTGCACTGTCAGAGGGTAAGTACTGAGGTAGTGCTGCACTGTCAGAGGGTCAGTACTGAGGGAATGCGTCACTGTCAGAGGGTCAGTACTGAGGGAGTGCTGCACTGTCAGATGGTCAGTACTGTGGGAGTGCTGCACTGTCAGAGGGTCAGTGCTGAGGGAGTGCTGCACTGTCAGAGGGTCAGTACTGAGGGAGTGCTGCACTGTCAGGGGGTCAGTACTGAGGGAGTGATGCACTGTCAGGGGGTCAGTACTGAGGGAGTGCTGCACTGACAGAGGGTCCGTACTGAGGGATTGCTGCACTGTCAGAGGGACAGTACTGAGGGAGTGCTGCAATGTCAGAATGTGATGACTGAGGGAGTGCTGCAATGTCATAGGGTCAGTACTGAGGGAGTGCTGCACTGTCAGAGGGTAAGTACTGAGGGAGTGCTGCACTGTCAGAGGGTCAGTACTGAGGGAATGCTGCACTGTCAGAGGGTAAGTACTGAGGGAGTGCTGCACTGTCAGAGGGTCAGTACTGAGGGAATGCTGCACTGTCAGAGGGTAAGTACTGAGGGAGTGCTGCACTGTCAGAGGGTCAGTATTGATGGAGTACTGCACTGTCAGAGGGTCAGTACTGAGGGAGTGCTGCACTGTCAGAGGGTCAGTACTGAGGGAGTGCTGCAGTGTAAGAGGGTCAGTACTGAGAGAGTGCTGCACTGTCAGAGGGACAGTACTGAGGGAGTGCTGCACTGTCAGAGGGTCAGTACTGAGGGAGTGCTGCACTGTCAGGGGGTCAGTACTGAGGGAGTGATGCACTGTCAGAGGGTCAGTATTGAGGGAGTGCTGCACTGTCAGAGGGTCAGTACTGAGGAAGTGCTGCACTGTCAGGGGGTCAGTACTGAGGAAGTGCTGCACTGTCAGAGGGTCAGTACTGAGGGAGTGCTGCACTGTC
The DNA here is from genome assembly GCA_037974335.1 of Prionace glauca. Taxonomy (NCBI): domain Eukaryota; kingdom Metazoa; phylum Chordata; class Chondrichthyes; order Carcharhiniformes; family Carcharhinidae; genus Prionace; species Prionace glauca. The sequence goes on from JBBMRE010000068.1 coordinate 338,674, forward strand.
AGAGGGTCAGTAGTGAGGGAGTGCTGCACTGTCAGAGGGTCAGTACTGAGGGAGTGCTGCACTGTCAGAGGGTCAGTACTGAGGGAGTGCTGCACTGTCAGAGGGTCAGTACTGAGGGAGTGCTGCACTGTCAGAGGGTCAGTACTGAGGGAGTGCTGCACTGTCAGAGGTTCAGTACTGAGGGAGAGCTGCACTGTCAGAGGGTCAGTACTGAGGGAGTGCTGCACTGTCAGAGGGTTAGTACTGAGGGAGTGCTGCACTGTTAGAGGGTCAGTACTAGGGAGTGCTTCACTGCCAGAGGGTCAGTCCTGAGGGAGCGCTGCACTGTCAGAGGGTCAGTACTGAGGGAGTGCTGCACTGTCAGAGGGTCAGTACTGAGGGAGTGCTGCAGTATCAGAGGGTCAGTACTGAGAGAGTGCTGCACTGTCAGAGGGACAGTACTGAGGGAGTGCTGCACTGTCAGAGGGTCAGTACTGAGGGAGTGCTGCACTGTCAGAGGGTCAGTACTGAGGGAGTGCTGCACTGTCAGAGGGTCAGCACTGAGGGAGTGCTGCACTGTCAGAGGGTCAGTACTGAGGGAGTGCTGCACTGTCAGAGGGTCAGTACTGAGGGAGTGCTGCACCGTCACAGGGTCAGTACTGAGGGAGTGCTGCACTGTCAGAGGATCAGTACTGAGGCAGTGCTGCACTGTCAGAGGCTCAGTACTGAGGGAGTGCTGCACTGTCAGAGGTGAGGACTGAGGGAGGGCTGCACTGTCAGAGGGTCAATACTGAGGGAGTGCTGCACTGTCAGAGGGACAATACTGAGGAGGTGCTGCACTGTCAGAGGGTCAGTGCTCAGGAGGCGCTGAACTGTCAGAGGGTCAGTACTGAGAGAGTGCTGCACTGTCAGAGGGACAGTACTGAGGGAGTGCTACACTCTCAGAGGGTCAGTACTGAGGGAGTGCTGCACTGTCAGAGGGTCAGTACTGAGGGAATGCTGCACTGTCAGAGGGTAAGTACTGAGGGAGTGCTGCACTGTCAGATGGTCAGTACTGTGGGAGTGCTGCACTGTCAGAGGGTCAGTGCTGAGGGAGTGCTGCACTGTCAGAGGGTCAGTACTGAGGGAGTGCTGCACTGTGAGATGGTCACTACTGAGGGAGTGCTGCACTGTCAGAGGGTCAGTACTGAGGGGGTGCTGCACTGTCAGAGGGTCAGTACTGAGGGAATGCTGCACTGTCAGAGGGTCAGTACTGAGGTAGTGCTGCACTGTCAGAGGGTCAGTACTGAGGGAATGCGTCACTGTCAGAGGGTCAGTACTGAGGGAGTGCTGCACTGTCAGATGGTCAGTACTGTGGGAGTGCTGCACTGTCAGAGGGTCAGTGCTGAGGGAGTGCTACACTGTCAGAGGGTCAGTACTGAGGGAGTGCTGCACAGTCAGGGGGTCAGTACTGAGGGAGTGATGCACTGTCAGGGGGTCAGTACTGAGGGAATGCTGCACTGTCAGAGGGTAAGTACTGAGGGAGTTCTGCACTGTCAGAGGGTCAGTACTGAGGGAGTGCTGCACTGTCAGAGGGTAAGTACTGAGGGAGTGCTGCATTGTCAGAGGGTCAGTGCTGAGGGAGTGCTGCACTGTCAGAGGGTCAGTACCGAGGGAGTGCTGCACTGTCAGAGGGTCAGTACCGAGGGAGTGCTGCACTGTCAGAGTGTCAGTACTGAGGGAGTGCTGCACTGTCAGGGGATCAGTACTGAGGGAGTTCTGCACTGTCAGAGGGTCAGTACTGAAGGAGTGCTGCACTGACAGAGGGTCAGTACTGAGGGATTGCTGCACTGTCAGAGGGACAGTACTGAGGGAGTGCTGCACTGTCAGAATGTGAGGACTGAGGGAGTGCTGAACTGTCATAGGGTCAGTACTGAGGGAGTGCTGCACTGTCAGAGGGTCAGTACCGAGGGAGTGCTGCACTGTCAGAGGGTCAGTACTGAGGGAGTGCTGCACTGTCAGAGGGTCAGTACTGAGGGAATGCTGCACTGTCAGAGGGTAAGTACTGAGGGAGTGCTGCACTGTCAGAGGGTCAGTACTGAGGGAATGCTGCACTGTCAGAGGGTAAGTACTGAGGGAGTGCTGCACTGTCAGAGGGTAAGTACTGAGGGAGTGCTGCACTGCCAGAGGGTCAGTACTGAGGGAGTGCTGCACTGTCAGAGGGTCAGTACTGAGGGAATGCTGCACTGTCAGAGGGTAAGTACTGAGGGAGTGCCGCACTGTCAGAGGGTCAGTACTGAGGAAGTGCTGCACTGTCAGAGGGTCAGTAGTGAGGGAGTGCTGCACTGTCAGAGGGTCAGTAGTGATGGAGTGCTGCACTGTCAGAGGGTCAGTACTGAGGGAGTGCTGCACTGTCAGAGGGTCAGTACTGAGGGAGTGCTGCACTGACAGAGGGTCAGTACTGAGGGAATGCTGCACTGACAGAGGGTCAGTACTGAGGGAGTGCTGCACTGTCAGATGGTCAGTACTGTGGGAGTGCTGCACTGTCAGAGGGTCAGTGCTGAGGGACTGCTGCACTGTCAGAGGGTCAGTACTGAGGGAGTGCTGCACTGTGAGATGGTCAGTACTGAGGGAGTGCTGCACTGTCAGAGGGTCAGTACTTAGGGAGTGCTGCACTGTCAGAGGGTCAGTACTGAGGGAATGCTGCACTGTCAGAGGGTAAGTACTGAGGTAGTGCTGCACTGTCAGAGGGTCAGTACTGAGGGAATGCGTCACTGTCAGAGGGTCAGTACTGAGGGAGTGCTGCACTGTCAGATGGTCAGTACTGTGGGAGTGCTGCACTGTCAGAGGGTCAGTGCTGAGGGAGTGCTGCACTGTCAGAGGGTCAGTACTGAGGGAGTGCTGCACTGTCAGGGGGTCAGTACTGAGGGAGAGATGCACTGTCAGGGGGTCAGTACTGAGGGAATGCTGCACTGTCAGAGGGTCAGTACTGAGGGAGTTCTGCACTGTCAGAGGGTCAGTACTGAGGGAGTGCTGCACTGTCAGAGGGTAAGTACTGAGGGAGTGCTGCATTGTCAGAGGGTCAGTACCGAGGGAGTGCTGCACTGTCAGAGGGTCAGTACTGAGGGAGTGCTGCACTGTCAGGGGATCAGTACTGAGTGAGTGCTGCACTGACAGAGGGTCAGTACTGAGGGAGTGCTGCACTGACAGAGGGTCAGTACTGAGGGATTGCTGCACTGTCAGAGGGACAGTACTGAGGGAGTGCTGCAATGTCAGAATGTGAGGACTGAGGGAGTGCTGCACTGTCATAGGGTCAGTACTGAGGGAGTGCTGCACTGTCAGAGGGTAAGTACTGAGGGAGTGCTGCACTGTCAGAGGGTCAGTACAGAGGGAATGCTGCACTGTCAGAGGGTAAGTACTGAGGGAGTGCTGCACTGTCAGAGGGTCAGTACTGAGGGAGTGCTGCACTGTCAGAGGGTAAGTACTGAGGGAGTGCCGCACTGTCAGAGGGTCAGTACTGAGGGAGTGCTGCACTGACAGAGGGTCAGTACTGAGGGAGTGCTGCACTGTCAGAGGGTCAGTACTGAGGGAGTGCTGCACTGTCAGAGGGTCAGTACTGAGGGAGTGCTGCACTGTCAGAGGGTCAGTACTGAGGGAGTGCTGCACTGTCAGGGGGTCAGTACTGAGGGAGTGATGCACTGTCAGAGGGTCAGTACTGAGGGAGTGCTGCACTGTCAGATGGTCAGTACTGTAGGAGTGCTGCACTGTCAGAGGGTCAGTGCTGAGGGAGTGCTGCACTGTCAGAGGGTCAGTACTGAGGGAGTGCTGCACTGTCAGGGGGTCAGTACTGAGGGAGTGATGCACTGTCAGAGGGTCAGTACTGAGGGAGTGCTGCACTGTCAGATGGTCAGTACTGTGGGAGTGCTGCACTGTCAGAGGGTCAGTACTGAGGGAGTGCTGCACTGTCAGAGGGTCAGTACTGAGGGAGTGCTGCACTGTCAGAGGGTCAGTACTGAGGGAGTGCTGCACTGTCAGAGGTTCAGTACTGAGGGAGAGCTGCACTGTCAGAGGGTCAGTACTGAGGGAGTGCTGCACTGTCAGAGGGTTAGTACTGAGGGAGTGCTGCACTGTTAGAGGGTCAGTACTAGGGAGTGCTTCACTGCCAGAGGGTCAGTCCTGAGGGAGCGCTGCACTGTCAGAGGGTCAGTACTGAGGGAGTGCTGCACTGTCAGAGGGTCAGTACTGAGGGAGTGCTGCAGTATCAGAGGGTCAGTACTGAGAGAGTGCTGCACTGTCAGAGGGACAGTACTGAGGGAGTGCTGCACTGTCAGAGGGTCAGTACTGAGGGAGTGCTGCACTGTCAGAGGGTCAGTACTGAGGGAGTGCTGCACTGTCAGAGGGTCAGCACTGAGGGAGTGCTGCACTGTCAGAGGGTCAGCACTGAGGGAGTGCTGCACTGTCAGAGGGTCAGTACTGAGGGAGTGCTGCACTGTCAGAGGGTCAGTACTGAGGGAGTGCTGCACCGTCACAGGGTCAGTACTGAGGGAGTGCTGCACTGTCAGAGGATCAGTACTGAGGCAGTGCTGCACTGTCAGAGGCTCAGTACTGAGGGAGTGCTGCACTGTCAGAGGTGAGGACTGAGGGAGGGCTGCACTGTCAGAGGGTCAATACTGAGGGAGTGCTGCACTGTCAGAGGGACAATACTGAGGAGGTGCTGCACTGTCAGAGGGTCAGTGCTCAGGAGGCGCTGAACTGTCAGAGGGTCAGTACTGAGAGAGTGCTGCACTGTCAGAGGGACAGTACTGAGGGAGTGCTACACTCTCAGAGGGTCAGTACTGAGGGAGTGCTGCACTGTCAGAGGGTCAGTACTGAGGGAATGCTGCACTGTCAGAGGGTAAGTACTGAGGGAGTGCTGCACTGTCAGATGGTCAGTACTGTGGGAGTGCTGCACTGTCAGAGGGTCAGTGCTGAGGGAGTGCTGCACTGTCAGAGGGTCAGTACTGAGGGAGTGCTGCACTGTGAGATGGTCACTACTGAGGGAGTGCTGCACTGTCAGAGGGTCAGTACTGAGGGGGTGCTGCACTGTCAGAGGGTCAGTACTGAGGGAATGCTGCACTGTCAGAGGGTAAGTACTGAGGTAGTGCTGCACTGTCAGAGGGTCAGTACTGAGGGAATGCGTCACTGTCAGAGGGTCAGTACTGAGGGAGTGCTGCACTGTCAGATGGTCAGTACTGTGGGAGTGCTGCACTGTCAGAGGGTCAGTGCTGAGGGAGTGCTGCACTGTCAGAGGGTCAGTACTGAGGGAGTGCTGCACAGTCAGGGGGTCAGTACTGAGGGAGTGATGCACTGTCAGGGGGTCAGTACTGAGGGAATGCTGCACTGTCAGAGGGTAAGTACTGAGGGAGTTCTGCACTGTCAGAGGGTCAGTACTGAGGGAGTGCTGCACTGTCAGAGGGTAAGTACTGAGGGAGTGCTGCATTGTCAGAGGGTCAGTGCTGAGGGAGTGCTGCACTGTCAGAGGGTCAGTACCGAGGGAGTGCTGCACTGTCAGAGGGTCAGTACCGAGGGAGTGCTGCACTGTCAGAGTGTCAGTACTGAGGGAGTGCTGCACTGTCAGGGGATCAGTACTGAGGGAGTTCTGCACTGTCAGAGGGTCAGTACTGAAGGAGTGCTGCACTGACAGAGGGTCAGTACTGAGGGATTGCTGCACTGTCAGAGGGACAGTACTGAGGGAGTGCTGCACTGTCAGAATGTGAGGACTGAGGGAGTGCTGAACTGTCATAGGGTCAGTACTGAGGGAGTGCTGCACTGTCAGAGGGTCAGTACCGAGGGAGTGCTGCACTGTCAGAGGGTCAGTACTGAGGGAGTGCTGCACTGTCAGAGGGTCAGTACTGAGGGAATGCTGCACTGTCAGAGGGTAAGTACTGAGGGAGTGCTGCACTGTCAGAGGGTCAGTACTGAGGGAATGCTGCACTGTCAGAGGGTAAGTACTGAGGGAGTGCTGCACTGTCAGAGGGTAAGTACTGAGGGAGTGCTGCACTGTCAGAGGGTCAGTACTGAGGGAGTGCTGCACTGTCAGAGGGTCAGTACTGAGGGAATGCTGCACTGTCAGAGGGTAAGTACTGAGGGAGTGCCGCACTGTCAGAGGGTCAGTACTGAGGAAGTGCTGCACTGTCAGAGGGTCAGTAGTGAGGGAGTGCTGCACTGTCAGAGGGTCAGTAGTGATGGAGTGCTGCACTGTCAGAGGGTCAGTACTGAGGGAGTGCTGCACTGTCAGAGGGTCAGTACTGAGGGAGTGCTGCACTGACAGAGGGTCAGTACTGAGGGAATGCTGCACTGACAGAGGGTCAGTACTGAGGGAGTGCTGCACTGTCAGATGGTCAGTACTGTGGGAGTGCTGCACTGTCAGAGGGTCAGTGCTGAGGGACTGCTGCACTGTCAGAGGGTCAGTACTGAGGGAGTGCTGCACTGTGAGATGGTCAGTACTGAGGGAGTGCTGCACTGTCAGAGGGTCAGTACTTAGGGAGTGCTGCACTGTCAGAGGGTCAGTACTGAGGGAATGCTGCACTGTCAGAGGGTAAGTACTGAGGTAGTGCTGCACTGTCAGAGGGTCAGTACTGAGGGAATGCGTCACTGTCAGAGGGTCAGTACTGAGGGAGTGCTGCACTGTCAGATGGTCAGTACTGTGGGAGTGCTGCACTGTCAGAGGGTCAGTGCTGAGGGAGTGCTGCACTGTCAGAGGGTCAGTACTGAGGGAGTGCTGCACTGTCAGGGGGTCAGTACTGAGGGAGAGATGCACTGTCAGGGGGTCAGTACTGAGGGAATGCTGCACTGTCAGAGGGTCAGTACTGAGGGAGTTCTGCACTGTCAGAGGGTCAGTACTGAGGGAGTGCTGCACTGTCAGAGGGTAAGTACTGAGGGAGTGCTGCATTGTCAGAGGGTCAGTACCGAGGGAGTGCTGCACTGTCAGAGGGTCAGTACTGAGGGAGTGCTGCACTGTCAGGGGATCAGTACTGAGTGAGTGCTGCACTGACAGAGGGTCAGTACTGAGGGAGTGCTGCACTGACAGAGGGTCAGTACTGAGGGATTGCTGCACTGTCAGAGGGACAGTACTGAGGGAGTGCTGCAATGTCAGAATGTGAGGACTGAGGGAGTGCTGCACTGTCATAGGGTCAGTACTGAGGGAGTGCTGCACTGTCAGAGGGTAAGTACTGAGGGAGTGCTGCACTGTCAGAGGGTCAGTACAGAGGGAATGCTGCACTGTCAGAGGGTAAGTACTGAGGGAGTGCTGCACTGTCAGAGGGTCAGTACTGAGGGAGTGCTGCACTGTCAGAGGGTAAGTACTGAGGGAGTGCCGCACTGTCAGAGGGTCAGTACTGAGGGAGTGCTGCACTGACAGAGGGTCAGTACTGAGGGAGTGCGGCACTGTCAGAGGGTCAGTACTGAGGGAGTGCTGCACTGTCAGAGGGTCAGTACTGAGGGAGTGCTGCACTGTCAGAGGGTCAGTACTGAGGGAGTGCTGCACTGTCAGGGGGTCAGTACTGAGGGAGTGATGCACTGTCAGATGGTCAGTACTGTGGGAGTGCTGCACTGTCAGAGGGTCAGTGCTGAGGGAGTGCTGCACTGTCAGAGGGTCAGTACTGAGGGAGTGCTGCACAGTCAGGGGGTCAGTACTGAGGGAGTGATGCACTGTCAGGGGGTCAGTACTGAGGGAATGCTGCACTGTCAGAGGGTAAGTACTGAGGGAGTTCTGCACTGTCAGAGGGTCAGTACTGAGGGAGTGCTGCACTGTCAGAGGGTAAGTACTGAGGGAGTGCTGCATTGTCAGAGGGTCAGTGCTGAGGGAGTGCTGCACTGTCAGAGGGTCAGTACCGAGGGAGTGCTGCACTGTCAGAGGGTCAGTACCGAGGGAGTGCTGCACTGTCAGAGTGTCAGTACTGAGGGAGTGCTGCACTGTCAGGGGATCAGTACTGAGGGAGTTCTGCACTGTCAGAGGGTCAGTACTGAAGGAGTGCTGCACTGACAGAGGGTCAGTACTGAGGGATTGCTGCACTGTCAGAGGGACAGTACTGAGGGAGTGCTGCACTGTCAGAATGTGAGGACTGAGGGAGTGCTGAACTGTCATAGGGTCAGTACTGAGGGAGTGCTGCACTGTCAGAGGGTCAGTACCGAGGGAGTGCTGCACTGTCAGAGGGTCAGTACTGAGGGAGTGCTGCACTGTCAGAGGGTCAGTACTGAGGGAATGCTGCACTGTCAGAGGGTAAGTACTGAGGGAGTGCTGCACTGTCAGAGGGTCAGTACTGAGGGAATGCTGCACTGTCAGAGGGTAAGTACTGAGGGAGTGCTGCACTGTCAGAGGGTAAGTACTGAGGGAGTGCTGCACTGTCAGAGGGTCAGTACTGAGGGAGTGCTGCACTGTCAGAGGGTCAGTACTGAGGGAATGCTGCACTGTCAGAGGGTAAGTACTGAGGGAGTGCCGCACTGTCAGAGGGTCAGTACTGAGGAAGTGCTGCACTGTCAGAGGGTCAGTAGTGAGGGAGTGCTGCACTGTCAGAGGGTCAGTAGTGATGGAGTGCTGCACTGTCAGAGGGTCAGTACTGAGGGAGTGCTGCACTGTCAGAGGGTCAGTACTGAGGGAGTGCTGCACTGACAGAGGGTCAGTACTGAGGGAATGCTGCACTGACAGAGGGTCAGTACTGAGGGAGTGCTGCACTGTCAGATGGTCAGTACTGTGGGAGTGCTGCACTGTCAGAGGGTCAGTGCTGAGGGACTGCTGCACTGTCAGAGGGTCAGTACTGAGGGAGTGCTGCACTGTGAGATGGTCAGTACTGAGGGAGTGCTGCACTGTCAGAGGGTCAGTACTTAGGGAGTGCTGCACTGTCAGAGGGTCAGTACTGAGGGAATGCTGCACTGTCAGAGGGTAAGTACTGAGGTAGTGCTGCACTGTCAGAGGGTCAGTACTGAGGGAATGCGTCACTGTCAGAGGGTCAGTACTGAGGGAGTGCTGCACTGTCAGATGGTCAGTACTGTGGGAGTGCTGCACTGTCAGAGGGTCAGTGCTGAGGGAGTGCTGCACTGTCAGAGGGTCAGTACTGAGGGAGTGCTGCACTGTCAGGGGGTCAGTACTGAGGGAGAGATGCACTGTCAGGGGGTCAGTACTGAGGGAATGCTGCACTGTCAGAGGGTCAGTACTGAGGGAGTTCTGCACTGTCAGAGGGTCAGTACTGAGGGAGTGCTGCACTGTCAGAGGGTAAGTACTGAGGGAGTGCTGCATTGTCAGAGGGTCAGTACCGAGGGAGTGCTGCACTGTCAGAGGGTCAGTACTGAGGGAGTGCTGCACTGTCAGGGGATCAGTACTGAGTGAGTGCTGCACTGACAGAGGGTCAGTACTGAGGGAGTGCTGCACTGACAGAGGGTCAGTACTGAGGGATTGCTGCACTGTCAGAGGGACAGTACTGAGGGAGTGCTGCAATGTCAGAATGTGAGGACTGAGGGAGTGCTGCACTGTCATAGGGTCAGTACTGAGGGAGTGCTGCACTGTCAGAGGGTAAGTACTGAGGGAGTGCTGCACTGTCAGAGGGTCAGTACAGAGGGAATGCTGCACTGTCAGAGGGTAAGTACTGAGGGAGTGCTGCACTGTCAGAGGGTCAGTACTGAGGGAGTGCTGCACTGTCAGAGGGTAAGTACTGAGGGAGTGCCGCACTGTCAGAGGGTCAGTACTGAGGGAGTGCTGCACTGACAGAGGGTCAGTACTGAGGGAGTGCGGCACTGTCAGAGGGTCAGTACTGAGGGAGTGCTGCACTGTCAGAGGGTCAGTACTGAGGGAGTGCTGCACTGTCAGAGGGTCAGTACTGAGGGAGTGCTGCACTGTCAGGGGGTCAGTACTGAGGGAGTGATGCACTGTCAGAGGGTCAGTACTGAGGGAGTGCTGCACTGTCAGAGGGTCAGTACTGAGGGAGTGCTGCACTGTCAGGGGGTCAGTACTGAGGGAGTGATGCACTGTCAGAGGGTCAGTACTGAGGGAGTGCTGCACTGTCAGATGGTCAGTACTGTGGGAGTGCTGCACTGTCAGAGGGTCAGTGCTGAGGGAGTGCTGCACTGTCAGAGGGTCAGTACTGAGGGAGTGCTGCACTGTCAGGGGGTCAGTACTGAGGGAGTGATGCACTGTCAGAGGGTCAGTACTGAGGGAGTGCTGCACTGTCAGATGGTCAGTACTGTGGGAGTGCTGCACTGTCAGAGGGTCAGTACTGAGGGAGTGCTGCACTGTCAGAGGGTCAGTACTGAGGGAGTGCTGCACTGTCAGAGGGTCAGTACTGAGGGAGTGCTGCACTGTCAGAGGTTCAGTACTGAGGGAGAGCTGCACTGTCAGAGGGTCAGTACTGAGGGAGTGCTGCACTGTCAGAGGGTTAGTACTGAGGGAGTGCTGCACTGTTAGAGGGTCAGTACTAGGGAGTGCTTCACTGCCAGAGGGTCAGTCCTGAGGGAGCGCTGCACTGTCAGAGGGTCAGTACTGAGGGAGTGCTGCACTGTCAGAGGGTCAGTACTGAGGGAGTGCTGCAGTATCAGAGGGTCAGTACTGAGAGAGTGCTGCACTGTCAGAGGGACAGTACTGAGGGAGTGCTGCACTGTCAGAGGGTCAGTACTGAGGGAGTGCTGCACTGTCAGAGGGTCAGTACTGAGGGAGTGCTGCACTGTCAGAGGGTCAGCACTGAGGGAGTGCTGCACTGTCAGAGGGTCAGCACTGAGGGAGTGCTGCACTGTCAGAGGGTCAGTACTGAGGGAGTGCTGCACTGTCAGAGGGTCAGTACTGAGGGAGTGCTGCACCGTCACAGGGTCAGTACTGAGGGAGTGCTGCACTGTCAGAGGATCAGTACTGAGGCAGTGCTGCACTGTCAGAGGCTCAGTACTGAGGGAGTGCTGCACTGTCAGAGGTGAGGACTGAGGGAGGGCTGCACTGTCAGAGGGTCAATACTGAGGGAGTGCTGCACTGTCAGAGGGACAATACTGAGGAGGTGCTGCACTGTCAGAGGGTCAGTGCTCAGGAGGCGCTGAACTGTCAGAGGGTCAGTACTGAGAGAGTGCTGCACTGTCAGAGGGACAGTACTGAGGGAGTGCTACACTCTCAGAGGGTCAGTACTGAGGGAGTGCTGCACTGTCAGAGGGTCAGTACTGAGGGAATGCTGCACTGTCAGAGGGTAAGTACTGAGGGAGTGCTGCACTGTCAGATGGTCAGTACTGTGGGAGTGCTGCACTGTCAGAGGGTCAGTGCTGAGGGAGTGCTGCACTGTCAGAGGGTCAGTACTGAGGGAGTGCTGCACTGTGAGATGGTCACTACTGAGGGAGTGCTGCACTGTCAGAGGGTCAGTACTGAGGGGGTGCTGCACTGTCAGAGGGTCAGTACTGAGGGAATGCTGCACTGTCAGAGGGTAAGTACTGAGGTAGTGCTGCACTGTCAGAGGGTCAGTACTGAGGGAATGCGTCACTGTCAGAGGGTCAGTACTGAGGGAGTGCTGCACTGTCAGATGGTCAGTACTGTGGGAGTGCTGCACTGTCAGAGGGTCAGTGCTGAGGGAGTGCTGCACTGTCAGAGGGTCAGTACTGAGGGAGTGCTGCACAGTCAGGGGGTCAGTACTGAGGGAGTGATGCACTGTCAGGGGGTCAGTACTGAGGGAATGCTGCACTGTCAGAGGGTAAGTACTGAGGGAGTTCTGCACTGTCAGAGGGTCAGTACTGAGGGAGTGCTGCACTGTCAGAGGGTAAGTACTGAGGGAGTGCTGCATTGTCAGAGGGTCAGTGCTGAGGGAGTGCTGCACTGTCAGAGGGTCAGTACCGAGGGAGTGCTGCACTGTCAGAGGGTCAGTACCGAGGGAGTGCTGCACTGTCAGAGTGTCAGTACTGAGGGAGTGCTGCACTGTCAGGGGATCAGTACTGAGGGAGTTCTGCACTGTCAGAGGGTCAGTACTGAAGGAGTGCTGCACTGACAGAGGGTCAGTACTGAGGGATTGCTGCACTGTCAGAGGGACAGTACTGAGGGAGTGCTGCACTGTCAGAATGTGAGGACTGAGGGAGTGCTGAACTGTCATAGGGTCAGTACTGAGGGAGTGCTGCACTGTCAGAGGGTCAGTACCGAGGGAGTGCTGCACTGTCAGAGGGTCAGTACTGAGGGAGTGCTGCACTGTCAGAGGGTCAGTACTGAGGGAATGCTGCACTGTCAGAGGGTAAGTACTGAGGGAGTGCTGCACTGTCAGAGGGTCAGTACTGAGGGAATGCTGCACTGTCAGAGGGTAAGTACTGAGGGAGTGCTGCACTGTCAGAGGGTAAGTACTGAGGGAGTGCTGCACTGTCAGAGGGTCAGTACTGAGGGAGTGCTGCACTGTCAGAGGGTCAGTACTGAGGGAATGCTGCACTGTCAGAGGGTAAGTACTGAGGGAGTGCCGCACTGTCAGAGGGTCAGTACTGAGGAAGTGCTGCACTGTCAGAGGGTCAGTAGTGAGGGAGTGCTGCACTGTCAGAGGGTCAGTAGTGATGGAGTGCTGCACTGTCAGAGGGTCAGTACTGAGGGAGTGCTGCACTGTCAGAGGGTCAGTACTGAGGGAGTGCTGCACTGACAGAGGGTCAGTACTGAGGGAATGCTGCACTGACAGAGGGTCAGTACTGAGGGAGTGCTGCACTGTCAGATGGTCAGTACTGTGGGAGTGCTGCACTGTCAGAGGGTCAGTGCTGAGGGACTGCTGCACTGTCAGAGGGTCAGTACTGAGGGAGTGCTGCACTGTGAGATGGTCAGTACTGAGGGAGTGCTGCACTGTCAGAGGGTCAGTACTTAGGGAGTGCTGCACTGTCAGAGGGTCAGTACTGAGGGAATGCTGCACTGTCAGAGGGTAAGTACTGAGGTAGTGCTGCACTGTCAGAGGGTCAGTACTGAGGGAATGCGTCACTGTCAGAGGGTCAGTACTGAGGGAGTGCTGCACTGTCAGATGGTCAGTACTGTGGGAGTGCTGCACTGTCAGAGGGTCAGTGCTGAGGGAGTGCTGCACTGTCAGAGGGTCAGTACTGAGGGAGTGCTGCACTGTCAGGGGGTCAGTACTGAGGGAGAGATGCACTGTCAGGGGGTCAGTACTGAGGGAATGCTGCACTGTCAGAGGGTCAGTACTGAGGGAGTTCTGCACTGTCAGAGGGTCAGTACTGAGGGAGTGCTGCACTGTCAGAGGGTAAGTACTGAGGGAGTGCTGCATTGTCAGAGGGTCAGTACCGAGGGAGTGCTGCACTGTCAGAGGGTCAGTACTGAGGGAGTGCTGCACTGTCAGGGGATCAGTACTGAGTGAGTGCTGCACTGACAGAGGGTCAGTACTGAGGGAGTGCTGCACTGACAGAGGGTCAGTACTGAGGGATTGCTGCACTGTCAGAGGGACAGTACTGAGGGAGTGCTGCAATGTCAGAATGTGAGGACTGAGGGAGTGCTGCACTGTCATAGGGTCAGTACTGAGGGAGTGCTGCACTGTCAGAGGGTAAGTACTGAGGGAGTGCTGCACTGTCAGAGGGTCAGTACAGAGGGAATGCTGCACTGTCAGAGGGTAAGTACTGAGGGAGTGCTGCACTGTCAGAGGGTCAGTACTGAGGGAGTGCTGCACTGTCAGAGGGTAAGTACTGAGGGAGTGCCGCACTGTCAGAGGGTCAGTACTGAGGGAGTGCTGCACTGACAGAGGGTCAGTACTGAGGGAGTGCGGCACTGTCAGAGGGTCAGTACTGAGGGAGTGCTGCACTGTCAGAGGGTCAGTACTGAGGGAGTGCTGCACTGTCAGAGGGTCAGTACTGAGGGAGTGCTGCACTGTCAGGGGGTCAGTACTGAGGGAGTGATGCACTGTCAGAGGGTCAGTACTGAGGGAGTGCTGCACTGTCAGATGGTCAGTACTGTGGGAGTGCTGCACTGTCAGAGGGTCAGTGCTGAGGGAGTGCTGCACTGTCAGAGGGTCAGTACTGAGGGAGTGCTGCACTGTCAGGGGGTCAGTACTGAGGGAGTGATGCACTGTCAGGGGGTCAGTACTGAGGGAGTGCTGCACTGACAGAGGGTCCGTACTGAGGGATTGCTGCACTGTCAGAGGGACAGTACTGAGGGAGTGCTGCAATGTCAGAATGTGAGGACTGAGGGAGTGCTGCACTGTCATAGGGTCAGTACTGAGGGAGTGCTGCACTGTCAGAGGGTAAGTACTGAGGGAGTGCTGCACTGTCAGAGGGTCAGTACTGAGGGAATGCTGCACTGTCAGAGGGTAAGTACTGAGGGAGTGCTGCACTGTCAGAGGGTCAGTACTGAGGGAATGCTGCACTGTCAGAGGGTCAGTATTGATGGAGTACTGCACTGTCAGAGGGTCAGTACTGAGGGAGTGCTGCACTGTCAGAGGGTCATTACTGAGGGAGTGCTGCACTGACAGAGGGTCAGTACTGAGGGAGTGCTGCACTGTCAGAGGGTCAGTACTGAGGGAGTGCTGCACTGTCAGAGGGTCAGTACTGAGGGAGTGCTGCAATGTCAGGGGGTCAGTACTGAGGGAGTGATGCACTGTCAGGGGGTCAGTACTGAGGAAGTGCTGCACTGTCAGGGGGTCAGTACTGAGGAAGTACTGCACTGTCAGAGGGTCAGTACTGAGGGAGTGCTGCACTGTCAGAGGGTCAGTACTGAGGGAGTGCTGCACTGTCAGAGGGTCAGTACTGAGGGAGTGCTGCACTGTCAGAGGGTCAGTACTGAGGGAGTGCTGCACTGTCAGAGGGTCAGTACTGAGGGAGTGCTGCACTGTCAGAGGGTCAGTACTGAGGGAGTGCTGCACTGTCAGAGGGTCAGTACTGAGGGAGAGCTGCACTGTCAGAGGGTCAGTACTGAGGGAGTGCTGCACTGTCAGAGGGTTAGTACTGAGGGAGTGCTGCACTGTCAGAAGGTCAGTACTGAGGGAGTGCTGCACTGTCAGAGGGTCAATACTGAGGAAGTGCTGCACTGTCAGAGGTTCAGTACTGAGGGAGTGCTGAACTGTCAGAGGGTCAGTACTGAGGGAGTGCTGCACTGTCAGAGGGTCAGTACTGAGGGAGTGCTGCACTGTTAGAGGGTCAGTACTAGGGAGTGCTTCACTGCCAGAGGGTCAGTCCTGAGGGAGCGCTGCACTGTCAGAGGGTCAGTACTGAGGGAGTGCTGCACTGTCAGAGGGTCAGTACTGAGAGAGTGCTGCAGTGTCAGAGGGTCAGTACTGAGAGAGTGCTGCACTGTCAGAGGGACAGTACTGAGGGAGTGCTGCACTGTCAGAGGGTCAGTACTGAGGGAGTGCTGCACTGTCAGAGGGTCAGTACTGAGGGAGTGCTGCACTGTCAGAGGGTCAGCACTGAGGGAGTGCTGCACTGTCAGAGGGTCAGTACTGAGGGAGTGCTGCACTGTCAGAGGGTCAGTACTGAGGGAGTGCTGCACCGTCACAGGGTCAGTACTGAGGGAGTGCTGCACTGTCAGAGGATCAGTACTGAGGCAGTGCTGCACTGTCAGAGGCTCAGTACTGAGGGAGTGCTGCACTGTCAGAGGTGAGGACTGAGGGAGGGCTGCACTGTCAGAGGGTCAATACTGAGGGAGTGCTGCACTGTCAGAGGGACAATACTGAGGAGGTGCTGCACTGTCAGAGGGTCAGTGCTCAGGAGGCGCTGAACTGTCAGTGGGTCAGTACTGAGAGAGTGCTGCACTGTCAGAGGGACAGTACTGAGGGAGTGCTACACTGTCAGAGGGTCAGTACTGAGGGAGTGCTGCACTGTCAGAGGGTCAGTACTGAGGGAATGCTGCACTGTCAGAGGGTAAGTACTGAGGGAGTGCTGCACTGTCAGATGGTCAGTACTGTGGGAGTGCTGCACTGTCAGAGGGTCAGTGCTGAGGGAGTGCTGCACTGTCAGAGGGTCAGTACTGAGGGAGTGCTGCACTGTGAGATGGTCACTACTGAGGGAGTGCTGCACTGTCAGAGGGTCAGTACTGAGGGGGTGCTGCACTGTCAGAGGGTCAGTACTGAGGGAATGCTGCACTGTCAGAGGGTAAGTACTGAGGTAGTGCTGCACTGTCAGAGGGTCAGTACTGAGGGAATGCGTCACTGTCAGAGGGTCAGTAGTGAGGGAGTGCTGCACTGTCAGATGGTCAGTACTGTGGGAGTGCTGCACTGTCAGAGGGTCAGTGCTGAGGGAGTGCTGCACTGTCAGAGGGTCAGTACTGAGGGAGTGCTGCACTGTCAGGGGGTCAGTACTGAGGGAGTGATGCACTGTCAGGGGGTCAGTACTGAGGGAATGCTGCACTGTCAGAGGGTAAGTACTGAGGGAGTTCTGCACTGTCAGAGGGTCAGTACTGAGGGAGTGCTGCACTGTCAGAGGGTAAGTACTGAGGGAGTGCTGCATTGTCAGAGGGTCAGTGCTGAGGGAGTGCTGCACTGTCAGAGGGTCAGTACCGAGGGAGTGCTGCACTGTCAGAGGGTCAGTACCGAGGGAGTGCTGCACTGTCAGAGTGTCAGTAATGAGGGAGTGCTGCACTGTCAGGGGATCAGTACTGAGGGAGTTCTGCACTGTCAGAGGGTCAGTACTGAAGGAGTGCTGCACTGAGAGAGGGTCAGTACTGAGGGATTGCTGCACTATCAGAGGGACAGTACTGAGGGAGTGCTGCACTGTCAGAATGTGAGGACTGAGGGAGTGCTGAACTGTCATAGGGTCAGTACTGAGGGAGTGCTGCACTGTCAGAGGGTCAGTACCGAGGGAGTGCTGCACTGTCAGAGGGTCAGTACTGAGGGAGTGCTGCACTGTCAGGGGGTCAGTACTGAGGGAGTGATGCACTGTCAGGGGGTCAGTACTGAGGGAATGCTGCACTGTCAGAGGGTAAGTACTGAGGGAGTTCTGCACTGTCAGAGGGTCAGTACTGAGGGAGTGCTGCACTGTCAGAATGTGAGGACTGAGGGAGTGCTGAACTGTCATAGGGTCAGTACTGAGGGAGTGCTGCACTGTCAGAGGGTCAGTACCGAGGGAGTGCTGCACTGTCAGAGGGTCAGTACTGAGGGAGTGCTGCACTGTCAGAGGATCAGTACTGAGGGAATGCTGCACTGTCAGAGGGTAAGTACTGAGGGAGTGCTGCACTGTCAGAGGGTAAGTACTGAGGGAGTGCTGCACTGTCAGAGGGTCAGTACTGAGGGAGTGCTGCACTGTCAGAGGGTCAGTACTGAGGGAATGCTGCACTGTCAGAGGGTAAGTACTGAGGGAGTGCCGCACTGTCAGAGGGTCAGTACTGAGGGAGTGCTGCACTGTCAGAGGGTCAGTAGTGAGGGAGTGCTGCACTGTCAGAGGGTCAGTAGTGATGGAGTGCTGCACTGTCAGAGGGTCAGTACTGAGGGAGTGCTGCACTGTCAGAGGGTCAGTACTGAGGGAGTGCTGCACTGACAGAGGGTCAGTACTGAGGGAATGCTGCACTGACAGAGGGTCAGTACTGAGGGAGTGCTGCACTGTCAGATGGTCAGTACTGTGGGAGTGCTGCACTGTCAGAGGGTCAGTGCTGAGGGACTGCTGCACTGTCAGAGGGTCAGTACTGAGGGAGTGCTGCACTGTGAGATGGTCAGTACTGAGGGAGTGCTGCACTGTCAGAGGGTCAGTACTTAGGGAGTGCTGCACTGTCAGAGGGTCAGTACTGAGGGAATGCTGCACTGTCAGAGGGTAAGTACTGAGGTAGTGCTGCACTGTCAGAGGGTCAGTACTGAGGGAATGCGTCACTGTCAGAGGGTCAGTACTGAGGGAGTGCTGCACTGTCAGATGGTCAGTACTGTGGGAGTGCTGCACTGTCAGAGGGTCAGTGCTGAGGGAGTGCTGCACTGTCAGAGGGTCAGTACTGAGGGAGTGCTGCACTGTCAGGGGGTCAGTACTGAGGGAGAGATGCACTGTCAGGGGGTCAGTACTGAGGGAATGCTGCACTGTCAGAGGGTCAGTACTGAGGGAGTTCTGCACTGTCAGAGGGTCAGTACTGAGGGAGTGCTGCACTGTCAGAGGGTAAGTACTGAGAGAGTGCTGCATTGTCAGAGGGTCAGTACCGAGGGAGTGCTGCACTGTCAGAGGGTCAGTACTGAGGGAGTGCTGCACTGTCAGGGGATCAGTACTGAGTGAGTGCTGCACTGACAGAGGGTCAGTACTGAGGGAGTGCTGCACTGACAGAGGGTCAGTACTGAGGGATTGCTGCACTGTCAGAGGGACAGTACTGAGGGAGTGCTGCAATGTCAGAATGTGAGGACTGAGGGAGTGCTGCACTGTCATAGGGTTAGTACTGAGGGAGTGCTGCACTGTCAGAGGGTAAGTACTGAGGGAGTGCTGCACTGTCAGAGGGTCAGTACTGAGGGAATGCTGCACTGTCAGAGGGTAAGTACTGAGGGAGTGCTGCACTGTCAGAGGGTCAGTACTGAGGGAATGCTGCACTGTCAGAGGGTAAGTACTGAGGGAGTGCCGCACTGTCAGAGGGTCAGTACTGAGGGAGTGCTGCACTGTCAGAGGGTCAGTAGTGAGGGAGCGCTGCACTGTCAGAGGGTCAGTATTGATGGAGTACTGCACTGTCAGAGGGTCAGTACTGAGGGAGTGCTGCACTGTCAGAGGGTCAGTACTGAGGGAGTGCTGCACTGACAGAGGGTCAGTACTGAGGGAGTGCTGCACTGTCAGAGGGTCAGTACTGAGGGAGTGCTGCACTGTCAGAGGGTCAGTACTGAGGGAGTGCTGCACTGTCAGGGGGTCAGTACTGAGGGAGTGATGCACTGTCAGAGGGTCAGTACTGAGGGAGTGCTGCACTGTCAGATGGTCAGTACTGTGGGAGTGCTGCACTGTCAGAGGGTCAGTGCTGAGGGAGTGCTGCACTGTCAGAGGGTCAGTACTGAGGGAGTGCTGCACTGTCAGGGGGTCAGTACTGAGGGAGTGATGCACTGTCAGGGGGTCAGTACTGAGGGAGTGCTGCACTGACAGAGGGTCCGTACTGAGGGATTGCTGCACTGTCAGAGGGACAGTACTGAGGGAGTGCTGCAATGTCAGAATGTGAGGACTGAGGGAGTGCTGCACTGTCATAGGGTCAGTACTGAGGGAGTGCTGCACTGTCAGAGGGTAAGTACTGAGGGAGTGCTGCACTGTCAGAGGGTCAGTACTGAGGGAATGCTGCACTGTCAGAGGGTAAGTACTGAGGGAGTGCTGCACTGTCAGAGGGTCAGTACTGAGGGAATGCTGCACTGTCAGAGGGTAAGTACTGAGGGAGTGCCGCACTGTCAGAGGGTCAGTACTGAGGGAGTGCTGCACTGTCAGAGGGTCAGTAGTGAGGGAGTGCTGCACTGTCAGAGGGTCAGTATTGATGGAGTACTGCACTGTCAGAGGGTCAGTACTGAGGGAGTGCTGCACTGACAGAGGGTCAGTACTGAGGGAGTGCTGCACTGTCAGAGGGTCAGTACTGAGGGAGTGCTGCACTGTCAGGGGGTCAGTACTGAGGGAGTGATGCACTGTCAGAGGGTCAGTACTGAGGGAGTGCTGCACTGTCAGAGGGTCAGTACTGAGGAAGTGCTGCACTGTCAGGGGGTCAGTACTGAGGAAGTGCTGCACTGTCAGAGGGTCAGTACTGAGGGAGTGCTGCACTGTCAGAGGGTCAGTAGTGAGGGAGTGCTGCACTGTCAGAGGGTCAGTACTGAGGGAGTGCTGCACTGTCAGAGGGTCAGTACTGAGGGAGTGCTGCACTGTCAGAGGGTCAGTACTGAGGGAGTGCTGCACTGTCAGAGGGTCAGTACTGAGGGAGTGCTGCACTGTCAGAGGGTCAGTACTGAGGGAGTGCTGCACTGTCAGAGGGTCAGTACTGAGGGAGTGCTGCACTGTCAGAGGGTCAGTACTGAGGGAGTGCTGCACTGTCAGAGGGTAAGTACTGAGGGAGTGCTGCACTGACAGAGGGTCAGTACTGAGGGAGTGCTGCACTGTCAGAAGGTCAGTACTGAGGGAGTGCTGCACTGTCAGAGGGTCAATACTGAGGAAGTGCTGCACTGTCAGAGGGTCAGTACTGAGGGAGTGCTGAACTGTCAGAGGGTCAGTACTGAGGGAGTGCTGCACTGTCAGAGGGTCAGTACTGAGGGAGTGCTGCACTGTTAGAGGGTCAGTACTAGGGAGTGCTTCACTGCCAGAGGGTCAGTCCTGAGGGAGCGCTGCACTGTCAGAGGGTCAGTACTGAGGGAGTGCTGCACTGTGAGATGGTCACTACTGAGGGAGTGCTGCACTGTCAGAGGGTCAGTACTGAGGGGGTGCTGCACTGTCAGAGGGTCAGTACTGAGGGAATGCTGCACTGTCAGAGGGTAAGTACTGAGGTAGTGCTGCACTGTCAGAGGGTCAGTACTGAGGGAATGCGTCACTGTCAGAGGGTCAGTACTGAGGGAGTGCTGCACTGTCAGATGGTCAGTACTGTGGCAGTGCTGCACTGTCAGAGGGTCAGTGCTGAGGGAGAGCTGCACTGTCAGAGGGTCAGTACTGAGGGAGTGCTGCACTGTCAGGGGGTCAGTACTGAGGGAGTGATGCACTGTCAGGGGGTCAGTACTGAGGGAGTGCTGCACTGTCAGAGGGTAAGTACTGAGGGAGTGCTGCATTGTCAGAGGGTCAGTGCTGAGGGAGTGCTGCACTGTCAGAGGGTCAGTACCGAGGGAGTGCTGCACTGTCAGAGGGTCAGTACCGAGGGAGTGCTGCACTGTCAGAGTGTCAGTACTGAGGGAGTGCTGCACTGTCAGGGGATCAGTACTGAGGGAGTGCTGCACTGTCAGAGGGTCAGTACTGAGGGGAGTGCTGCAGTGTCAGAGGGTCAGTACTGAGAGAGTGCTGCACTGTCAGAGGGACAGTACTGAGGGAGTGCTGCACTGTCAGAGGGTCAGTACTGAGGGAGTGCTGCACTGTCAGAGGGTCAGTACTGAGGGAGTGCTGCACTGCCAGAGGGTCAGCACTGAGGGAGTGCTGCACTGTCAGAGGGTCAGTACAGAGGGAGTGCTGCACCGTCACAGGGTCAGTACTGAGGGAGTGCTGCACTGTCAGAGGATCAGTACTGAGGCAGTGCTGCACTGTCAGAGGCTCAGTACTGAGGGAGTGCTGCACTGTCAGAGGTGAGGACTGAGGGAGGGCTGCACTGTCAGAGGGTCAATACTGAGGGAGTGCTGCACTGTCAGAGGGTCAGTGCTCAGGAGGCGCTGAACTGTCAGTGGGTCAGTACTGAGAGAGTGCTGCACTGTCAGAGGGACAGTACTGAGGGAGTGCTACACTCTCAGAGGGTCAGTACTGAGGGAGTGCTGCACTGTCAGAGGGTCAGTACTGAGGGAATGCTGCACTGTCAGAGGGTAAGTACTGAGGGAGTGCTGCACTGTCAGATGGTCAGTACTGTGGGAGTGCTGCACTGTCAGAGGGTCAGTGCTGAGGGAGTGCTGCACTGTCAGAGGGTCAGTACTGAGGGAGTGCTGCACTGTGAGATGGTCACTACTGAGGGAGTGCTGCACTGTCAGAGGGTCAGTACTGAGGGGGTGCTGCACTGTCAGAGGGTCAGTACTGAGGGAATGCTGCACTGTCAGAGGGTAAGTACTGAGGTAGTGCTGCACTGTCAGAGGGTCAGTACTGAGGGAATGCGTCACTGTCAGAGGGTCAGTACTGAGGGAGTGCTGCACTGTCAGATGGTCAGTACTGTGGCAGTGCTGCACTGTCAGAGGGTCAGTGCTGAGGGAGAGCTGCACTGTCAGAGGGTCAGTACTGAGGGAGTGCTGCACTGTCAGGGGGTCAGTACTGAGGGAGTGATGCACTGTCAGGGGGTCAGTACTGAGGGAATGCTGCACTGTCAGAGGGTAAGTACTGAGGGAGTTCTGCACTGTCAGAGGGTCAGTACTGAGGGAGTGCTGCACTGTCAGAGGGTAAGTACTGAGGGAGTGCTGCATTGTCAGAGGGTCAGTGCTGAGGGAGTGCTGCACTGTCAGAGGGTCAGTACCGAGGGAGTGCTGCACTGTCAGAGGGTCAGTACCGAGGGAGTGCTGCACTGTCAGAGTGTCAGTACTGAGGGAGTGCTGCACTGTCAGGGATCAGTACTGAGGGAGTTCTGCACTGTCAGAGGGTCAGTACTGAAGGAGTGCTGCACTGACAGAGGGGTCAGTACTGAGGGATTGCTGCACTGTCAGAGGGACAGTACTGAGGGAGTGCTGCACTGTCAGAATGTGAGGACTGAGGGAGTGCTGAACTGTCATAGGGTCAGTACTGAGGGAGTGCTGCACTGTCAGAGGGTCAGTACCGAGGGAGTGCTGCACTGTCAGAGGGTCAGTACTGAGGGAGTGCTGCACTGTCAGAGGGTCAGTACTGAGGGAGTGCTGCACTGTCAGGGGGTCAGTACTGAGGGAGTGATGCACTGTCAGAGGGTCAGTACTGAGGGAGTGCTGCACTGTCAGAGGGTCAGTACTGAGGAAGTGCTGCACTGTCAGGGGGTCAGTACTGAGGAAGTGCTGCACTGTCAGAGGGTCAGTACTGAGGGAGTGCTGCACTGTCAGAGGGTCAGTAGTGAGGGAGTGCTGCACTGTCAGAGGGTCAGTACTGAGGGAGTGCTGCACTGTCAGAGGGTCAGTACTGAGGGAGTGCTGCACTGTCAGAGGGTCAGTACTGAGGGAGTGCTGCACTGTCAGAGGGTCAGTACTGAGGGAGTGCTGCACTGTCAGAGGGTCAGTACTGAGGGAGAGCTGCACTGTCAGAGGGTCAGTACTGAGGGAGTGCTGCACTGTCAGAGGGTTAGTACTGAGGGAGTGCTGCACTGTCAGAAGGTCAGTACTGAGGGAGTGCTGCACTGTCAGAGGGTCAATACTGAGGGAGTGCTGCACTGTCAGAGGGTCAGTACTGAGGGAGTGCTGAACTGTCAGAGGGTCAGTACTGAGGGAGTGCTGCACTGTCAGAGGGTCAGTACTGAGGGAGTGCTGCACTGTTAGAGGGTCAGTACTAGGGAGTGCTTCACTGCCAGAGGGTCAGTCCTGAGGGAGCGCTGCACTGTCAGAGGGTCAGTACTGAGGGAGTGCTGCACTGTCAGACGGTCAGTACTGAGGGAGTGCTGCAGTGTCAGAGGGTCAGTACTGAGAGAGTGCTGCACTGTCAGAGGGACAGTACTGAGGGAGTGCTGCACTGTCAGAGGGTCAGTACTGAGGGAGTGCTGCACTGTCAGAGGGTCAGTACTGAGGGAGTGCTGCACTGTCAGAGGGTCCAGCACTGAGGGAGTGCTGCACTGTCAGAGGGTCAGTACTGAGGGAGTGCTGCACTGTCAGAGGGTCAGTACTGAGGGAGTGCTGCACCGTCACAGGGTCAGTACTGAGGGAGTGCTGCACTGTCAGAGGATCAGTACTGAGGCAGTGCTGCACTGTCAGAGGCTCAGTACTGAGGGAGTGCTGCACTGTCAGAGGTGAGGACTGAGGGAGGGCTGCACTGTCAGAGGGTCAATACTGAGGGAGTGCTGCACTGTCAGAGGGGACAATACTGAGGAGGTGCTGCACTGTCAGAGGGTCAGTGCTCAGGAGGCGCTGAACTGGCAGAGGGTCAGTACTGAGAGAGTGCTGCACTGTCAGAGGGACAGTACTGAGGGAGTGCTACACTCTCAGAGGGTCAGTACTGAGGGAGTGCTGCACTGTCAGAGGGTCAGTACTGAGGGAATGCTGCACTGTCAGAGGGTAAGTACTGAGGGAGTGCTGCACTGTCAGATGGTCAGTACTGTGGGAGTGCTGCACTGTCAGAGGGTCAGTGCTGAGGGAGTGCTGCACTGTCAGAGGGTCAGTACTGAGGGAGTGCTGCACTGTGAGATGGTCACTACTGAGGGAGTGCTGCACTGTCAGAGGGTCAGTACTGAGGGGGTGCTGCACTGTCAGAGGGTCAGTACTGAGGGAATGCTGCACTGTCAGAGGGTAAGTACTGAGGTAGTGCTGCACTGTCAGAGGGTCAGTACTGAGGGAATGCGTCACTGTCAGAGGGTCAGTACTGAGGGAGTGCTGCACTGTCAGATGGTCAGTACTGTGGGAGTGCTGCACTGTCAGAGGGTCAGTGCTGAGGGAGTGCTGCACTGTCAGAGGGTCAGTACTGAGGGAGTGCTGCACTGTCAGGGGGTCAGTACTGAGGGAGTGATGCACTGTCAGGGGGTCAGTACTGAGGGAATGCTGCACTGTCAGAGGGTAAGTACTGAGGGAGTTCTGCACTGTCAGAGGGTCAGTACTGAGGGAGTGCTGCACTGTCAGAGGGTAAGTACTGAGGGAGTGCTGCATTGTCAGAGGGTCAGTGCTGAGGGAGTGCTGCACTGTCAGAGGGTCAGTACCGAGGGAGTGCTGCACTGTCAGAGGGTCAGTACCGAGGGAGTGCTGCACTGTCAGAGTGTCAGTACTGAGGGAGTGCTGCACTGTCAGGGGATCAGTACTGAGGGAGTTCTGCACTGTCAGAGGGTCAGTACTGAAGGAGTGCTGCACTGACAGAGGGTCAGTACTGAGGGATTGCTGCACTGTCAGAGGGACAGTACTGAGGGAGTGCTGCACTGTCAGAATGTGAGGACTGAGGGAGTGCTGAACTGTCATAGGGTCAGTACTGAGGGAGTGCTGCACTGTCAGAGGGTCAGTACCGAGGGAGTGCTGCACTGTCAGAGGGTCAGTACTGAGGGAGTGCTGCACTGTCAGAGGGTCAGTACTGAGGGAGTGCTGCACTGTCAGAGGGTAAGTACTGAGGGAGTGCTGCACTGTCAGAGGGTCAGTACTGAGGGAGTGCTGCACTGTCAGAGGGTAAGTACTGAGGGAATGCTGCACTGTCAGAGGGTAAGTACTGAGGGAGTGCCGCACTGTCAGAGGGTCAGTACTGAGGGAGTGCTGCACTGTCAGAGGGTCAGTAGTGAGGGAGTGCTGCACTGTCAGAGGGTCAGTAGTGAGGGAGTGCTGCACTGTCAGAGGGTCAGTAGTGATGGAGTGCTGCACTGTCAGAGGGTCAGTACTGAGGGAGTGCTGCACTGTCAGAGGGTCAGTACTGAGGGAGTGCTGCACTGTCAGAGGGTCAGTACTGAGGGAATGCTGCACTGACAGAGGGTCAGTACTGAGGGAGTGCTGCACTGTCAGATGGTCAGTACTGTGGGAGTGCTGCACTGTCAGAGGGTCAGTGCTGAGGGACTGCTGCACTGTCAGAGGGTCAGTACTGAGGGAGTGCTGCACTGTGAGATGGTCAGTACTGAGGGAGTGCTGCACTGTCAGAGGGTCAGTACTTAGGGAGTGCTGCACTGTCAGAGGGTCAGTACTGAGGGAATGCTGCACTGTCAGAGGGTAAGTACTGAGGTAGTGCTGCACTGTCAGAGGGTCAGTACTGAGGGAATGCGTCACTGTCAGAGGGTCAGTGCTGAGGGAGTGCTGCACTGTCAGAGGGTCAGTACTGAGGGAGTGCTGCACTGTCAGGGGGTCAGTACTGAGGGAGAGATGCACTGTCAGGGGGTCAGTACTGAGGGAATGCTGCACTGTCAGAGGGTCAGTACTGAGGGAGTTCTGCACTGTCAGAGGGTCAGTACTGAGGGAGTGCTGCACTGTCAGAGGGTAAGTACTGAGGGAGTGCTGCATTGTCAGAGGGTCAGTACCGAGGGAGTGCTGCACTGTCAGAGGGTCAGTACTGAGGGAGTGCTGCACTGTCAGGGGATCAGTACTGAGGGAGTGCTGCACTGACAGAGGGTCAGTACTGAGGGAGTGCTGCACTGACAGAGGGTCAGTACTGAGGGATTGCTGCACTGTCAGAGGGACAGTACTGAGGGAGTGCTGCAATGTCAGAATGTGAGGACTGAGGGAGTGCTGCACTGTCATAGGGTCAGTACTGAGGGAGTGCTGCACTGTCAGAGGGTAAGTACTGAGGGAGTGCTGCACTGTCAGAGGGTCAGTACTGAGGGAATGCTGCACTGTCAGAGGGTAAGTACTGAGGGAGTGCTGCACTGTCAGAGGGGTCAGTAGTGAGGGAGTGCTGCACTGTCAGAGGGTCAGTATTGATGGAGTACTGCACTGTCAGAGGGTCAGTACTGAGGGAGTGCTGCACTGTCAGAGGGTCAGTACTGAGGGAGTGCTGCACTGACAGAGGGTCAGTACTGAGGGAGTGCTGCACTGTCAGAGGGTCAGTACTGAGGGAGTGCTGCACTGTCAGAGGGTCAGTACTGAGGAAGTGCTGCACTGTCAGGGGGTCAGTACTGAGGAAGTGATGCACTGTCAGAGGGTCAGTACTGAGGGAGTGCTGCACTGTCAGAGGGTCAGTAGTGAGGGAGTGCTGCACTGTCAGAGGGTCAGTACTGAGGGAGTGCTGCCCTGTCAGAGGGTCAGTACTGAGGGAGTGCTGCACTGTCAGAGGGTCAGTACTGAGGGAGTGCTGCACTGTCAGAGGGTCAGTACTGAGGGAGTGCTGCACTGTCAGAGGGTCAGTACTGAGGGAGAGCTGCACTGTCAGAGGGTCAGTACTGAGGGAGTGCTGCACTGTCAGAGGGTTAGTACTGAGGGAGTGCTGCACTGTCAGAGGGTCAGTAGTGAGGGAGTGCTGCACTGTCAGAAGGTCAGTACTGAGGGAGTGCTGCACTGTCAGAGGGTCAATACTGAGGAAGTGCTGCACTGTCAGAGGGTCAGTACTGAGGGAGTGCTGAACTGTCAGAGGGTCAGTACTGAGGGAGTGCTGCACTGTCAGAGGGTCAGTACTGAGGGAGTGCTGCACTGTTAGAGGGTCAGTACTAGGGAGTGCTTCACTGCCAGAGGGTCAGTCCTGAGGGAGCGCTGCACTGTCAGAGGGTCAGTCCTGAGGGAGTGCTGCACTGTCAGAGGGTCAGTACTGAGGGAGTGCTGCAGTGTCAGAGGGTCAGTACTGAGAGAGTGCTGCACTGTCAGAGGGACAGTACTGAGGGAGTGCTGCACTGTCAGAGGGTCAGTACTGAGGGAGTGCTGCACTGTCAGAGGGTCAGTACTGAGGGAGTGCTGCACTGTCAGAGGGTCAGCACTGAGGGAGTGCTGCACTGTCAGAGGGTCAGTACTGAGGGAGTGCTGCACTGTCAGAGGGTCAGTACTGAGGGAGTGCTGCACCGTCACAGGGTCAGTACTGAGGGAGTGCTGCACTGTCAGAGGATCAGTACTGAGGCAGTGCTGCACTGTCAGATGCTCAGTACTGAGGGAGTGCTGCACTGTCAGAGGTGAGGACTGAGGGAGGGCTGCACTGTCAGAGGGTCAATACTGAGGGAGTGCTGCACTGTCAGAGGGGACAATACTGAGGAGGTGCTGCACTGTCAGAGGGTCAGTGCTCAGGAGGCGCTGAACTGTCAGAGGGTCAGTACTGAGGGAGTGCTGCACTGTCAGAGGGACAGTACTGAGGGAGTGCTACACTCTCAGAGGGTCAGTACTGAGGGAGTGCTGCACTGTCAGAGGGTCAGTACTGAGGGAATGCTGCACTGTCAGAGGGTAAGTACTGAGGGAGTGCTGCACTGTCAGATGGTCAGTACTGTGGGAGTGCTGCATTGTCAGAGGGTCAGTGCTGAGGGAGTGCTGCACTGTCAGAGGGTCAGTACTGAGGGAGTGCTGCACTGTGAGATGGTCAGTACTGAGGGAGTGCTGCACTGTCAGAGGGTCAGTACTGAGGGAGTGCTGCACTGTCAGAGCGTCAGTACTGAGGGAATGCTGCACTGTCAGAGGGTAAGTACTGTGGGAATGCGTCACTGTCAGAGGGTCAGTACTGAGGGAATGCGTCACTGTCAGATGGTCAGTACTGAGGGAGTGCTGCACTGTCAGATGGTCAGTACTGTGGGAGTGCTGCACTGTCAGAGGGTCAGTGCTGAGGGAGTGCTGCACTGTCAGTGGGTCAGTGCTGAGGGAGTGCTGCACTGTCAGGGGGTCAGTACTGAGGGAGTGATGCACTGTCAGGGGGTCTGTACTGAGGGAATGCTGCACTGTCAGAGGGTATGTACTGAGGGAGTTCTGCACTGTCAGAGGGTCAGTACTGAGGGAGTGCTGCACTGTCAGAGGGTAAGTACTGAGGGAGTTCTGCACTGTCAGAGGGTCAGTACTGAGGGAATGCTGCACTGTCAGAGGGTAAGTACTGAGGGAGTTCTGCACTGTCAGAGGGTAAGTACTGAGGGAGTGCTGCATTGTCAGAGGGTCAGTACTGAGGGAGTGCTGCACTGTCAGAGGGTCAGTACCGAGGGAGTGCTGCACTGTCAGAGGGTCAGTACTGAGGGAGTGCTGCACTGTCAGAGGGTCAGTACTGAGGGAGTGCTGCACTGTCAGGGGATCAGTACTGAGGGAGTGCTGCACTGTCAGAGGGTCAGTACTGAGGGAGTGCTGCACTGTCAGGGGATCAGTACTGAGGGAGTTCTGCACTGTCAGAGGGTCAGTACTGAGGGAGTGCTGCACTGTCAGAGGGTCAGTACTGAGGGAGTGCTGCACTGTCAGGGGATCAGTACTGAGGGAGTTCTGCACTGTCAGAGGGTCAGTACTGAGGGAGTGCTGCACTGTCAGAGGGACAGTACTGAGGGAGTGCTGCACTGTCAGATTGTGAGGACTGAGGGAGTGCTGCACTGTCATAGGGTCAGTACTGAGGGAGTGCTGCACTGTCAGAGGGTAAGTACTGAGGGAGTGCTGCACTGTCAGAGGGTCAGTACTGAGGGAATGCTGCACTGTCAGAGGGTAAGTACTGAGGGAGTGCTGCACTGTCAGAGGGTCAGTACTGAGGGAATGCTGCACTGTCAGAGGGTAAGTACTGAGGGAGTGCCGCACTGTCAGAGGGTCAGTACTGAGGGAGTGCTGCACTGTCAGAGGGTCAGTAGTGAGGGAGTGCTGCACTGTCAGAGGGTCAGTATTGATGGAGTGCTGCACTGTCAGAGGGTCAGTACTGAGGGAGTGCTGCACTGTCAGAGGGTCAGTACTGAGGGAGTGCTGCACTGACAGAGGGTCAGTACTGAGGGAGTGCTGGACTGACAGAGGGTCAGTACTGAGGGAGTGCTGCACTGTCAGAGGGTCAGTACTGAGGGAGTGCTGCACTTTCAGAGTGTCAGTACTGAGGGAGTGCTGCACTGTCAGGGGGTCAGTACTGAGGGAGTTCTGCACTGTCACTGGGTCAGTACTGAGGGAATGCTGCACTGTCAGAGGGTAAGTACTGAGGGAGTGCTGGACTGTCAGAGGGTCAGTACTGAGGGAGTGCTGCATTGTCAGAGGGTCCATACTGAGGGAGTGCTGCACTGTCAGAGGGTCAGTACTGAGGGAGTGCTGCACTGTCAGAGGGTCAGTACTGAGGGAGTGCTGCACTGTCAGAGGGTCAGTACTGAGGGAGTGCTGCACTGTCAGAGGGTCAGTACTGAGGGAGTGCTGCACTGTCAGGGGGTCAGTACTGAGGATGTGCTGCACTGTCAGAGGGTCAGTACTGAGGGAGTGCTGCACTGTCAGAGGGTCAGTAGTGAGGGAGTGCTGCACTGTCATAGGGTCAGTACTGAGGGAGTGCTGCACTGTCAGAGGGTCAGTACTGAGGGAGTGCTGCACTGTCAGAGGGTCAGTACTGAGGGAGAGCTGCACTGTCAGAGGGTCAGCACTGAGGGAGTGCTGCACTGTCAGAGGGTTAGTACTGAGGGAGTGCTGCACTGTCAGAGGGTCAGTACTGAGGGAGTGCTGCACTGTCAGAAGGTCAGTACTGAGGGAGTGCTGCACTGTCAGAGGGTCAATACTGAGGAAGTGCTGCACTGTCAGAGGGTCAGTACTGAGGGAGTGCTGAACTGTCAGAGGGTCAGTACTGAGGGAGTGCTGCACTGTCAGAGGGTCAGTACTGAGGGAGTGCTGCACTGTCAGAGGGTCAGTATTAGGGAGTGCTGCACTGCCAGAGGGTCAGTCCTGAGGGAGTGCTGCACTGTCAGAGGGTCAGTACTGAGGGAGTGCTGCACTGTCAGAGGGTCAGTACTGAGGGAGTGCTGCAGTGTCAGAGGGTCAGTACTGAGAGAGTGCTGCACTGTCAGAGGGACAGTACTGAGGGAGTGCTGCACTGTCAGAGGGTCAGTACTGAGGGAGTGCTGCACTGTCAGAGGGTCAGTACTGAGGGAGTGCTGCACTGTCAGAGGGTCAGTACTGAGGGAGTGCTGCACTGTCAGAGGGTCAGTACTGAGGGAGTGCTGCACTGTCAGAGGGTCAGTACTGAGGGAGTGCTGCACCGTCACAGGGTCAGTACTGAGGGAGTGCTGCACTGTCAGAGGATCAGTACTGAGGCAGTGCTGCACTGTCAGAGGCTCAGTACTGAGGGAGTGCTGCACTGTCAGAGGTGAGGACTGAGGGAGGGCTGCACTGTCAGAGGGTCAATACTGAGGGAGTGCTGCACTGTCAGAGGGACAATACTGAGGAGGTGCTGCACTGTCAGAGGGTCAGTGCTCAGGAGGCGCTGAACTGTCAGAGGGTCAGTACTGAGGGAGTGCTGCACTGTCAGAGGGACAGTACTGAGTGAGTGCTGCACTGTCAGAGGGTCAGTGCTGAGGGAGTGCTGCACTGTCAGAGGGTCAGTGCTGACGGAGTGCTGCACTGTGAGATGGTCAGTACTGAGGGAGTGCTGCACTGTCAGAGGGTCAGTACTGAGGGAGTGCTGCACTGTCAGAGGGTCAGTACTGAGGGAATGCTGCACTGTCAGAGGGTAAGTACTGAGGTAGTGCTGCACTGTCAGAGGGTCAGTACTGAGGGAATGCGTCACTGTCAGAGGGTCAGTACTGATGGAGTGCTGGACTGTCAGATGGTCAGTATTGTGGGAGTGCTGCACTGTCAGAGGGTCAGTACTGAGGGAGTGCTGCACTGTCAGAGGGTCAGTACTGAGGGAGTGCTGCACTGTCAGTGGGTCAGTACTGAGGGAGTGCTGCACTGTGAGATGGTCAGTGCTCAGGAGGCGCTGCACTGTCAGAGGGTCAGTACTGAGGGAGTGCTGCACTGTCAGAGCGTCAGTACTGAGGGAGTGCTGAACTGTCAGAGCGTCAGTACTGAGGGAGTGCTGCACTGTCAGAGGGTCAGTACTGAGGGAGTGCTGCACTGTCAGAGCGTCAGTACTGAGGGAGTGCTGCACTGTCAGAGCGTCAGTACTGAGGGAGTGCTTCACTGTCAGAGCGTCAGTACTGAGGGAGTGCTGCACTGTCAGAGGGTCAGTACTGAGGAAGTGCTGCACTGTCAGATGGTCAGTACTGAGGAAGTGCTGCACTGTCAGAGGGTCAGTACTGAGGGAGCACTGTGCTGTCAGAAGCTCTGTTGCGTCAGTACTGAGGGAGTGCTGCACTGTCAGAGCGTCAGTACTGAGGGAGTGCTTCACTGTCAGAGCGTCAGTACTGAGGGAGTGCTGCACTGTCAGAGGGTCAGTACTGAGGGAGTGCTGCACTGTCAGAGCGTCAGTACTGAGGGAGTGCTGCACTGTCAGAGGGTCAGTACTGAGGGAGTGCTGCACTGTCAGAGCGTCAGTACTGAGGGAGTGCTGCACTGTCAGAGGGTAAGTACTGAGGGAGTGCTGCACTGTCAGAGGGTCAGTACTGAGGGAGTGCTGCACTGTCAGAGGGTAAGTACTGAGGGAATGCTGCACTGTCAGAGGGTAAGTACTGAGGGAGTGCCGCACTGTCAGAGGGTCAGTACTGAGGGAGTGCTGCACTGTCAGAGGGTCAGTAGTGAGGGAGTGCTGCACTGTCAGAGGGTCAGTAGTGAGGGAGTGCTGCACTGTCAGAGGGTCAGTAGTGATGGAGTGCTGCACTGTCAGAGGGTCAGTACTGAGGGAGTGCTGCACTGTCAGAGGGTCAGTACTGAGGGAGTGCTGCACTGTCAGAGGGTCAGTACTGAGGGAATGCTGCACTGACAGAGGGTCAGTACTGAGGGAGTGCTGCACTGTCAGATGGTCAGTACTGTGGGAGTGCTGCACTGTCAGAGGGTCAGTGCTGAGGGACTGCTGCACTGTCAGAGGGTCAGTACTGAGGGAGTGCTGCACTGTGAGATGGTCAGTACTGAGGGAGTGCTGCACTGTCAGAGGGTCAGTACTTAGGGAGTGCTGCACTGTCAGAGGGTCAGTACTGAGGGAATGCTGCACTGTCAGAGGGTAAGTACTGAGGTAGTGCTGCACTGTCAGAGGGTCAGTACTGAGGGAATGCGTCACTGTCAGAGGGTCAGTGCTGAGGGAGTGCTGCACTGTCAGAGGGTCAGTACTGAGGGAGTGCTGCACTGTCAGGGGGTCAGTACTGAGGGAGAGATGCACTGTCAGGGGGTCAGTACTGAGGGAATGCTGCACTGTCAGAGGGTCAGTACTGAGGGAGTTCTGCACTGTCAGAGGGTCAGTACTGAGGGAGTGCTGCACTGTCAGAGGGTAAGTACTGAGGGAGTGCTGCATTGTCAGAGGGTCAGTACCGAGGGAGTGCTGCACTGTCAGAGGGTCAGTACTGAGGGAGTGCTGCACTGTCAGGGGATCAGTACTGAGGGAGTGCTGCACTGACAGAGGGTCAGTACTGAGGGAGTGCTGCACTGACAGAGGGTCAGTACTGAGGGATTGCTGCACTGTCAGAGGGACAGTACTGAGGGAGTGCTGCAATGTCAGAATGTGAGGACTGAGGGAGTGCTGCACTGTCATAGGGTCAGTACTGAGGGAGTGCTGCACTGTCAGATGGTAAGTACTGAGGGAGTGCTGCACTGTCAGAGGGTCAGTACTGAGGGAATGCTGCACTGTCAGAGGGTAAGTACTGAGGGAGTGCTGCACTGTCAGAGGGTCAGTAGTGAGGGAGTGCTGCACTGTCAGAGGGTCAGTATTGATGGAGTACTGCACTGTCAGAGGGTCAGTACTGAGGGAGTGCTGCACTGTCAGAGGGTCAGTACTGAGGGAGTGCTGCACTGACAGAGGGTCAGTACTGAGGGAGTGCTGCACTGTCAGAGGGTCAGTACTGAGGGAGTGCTGCACTGTCAGAGGGTCAGTACTGAGGAAGTGCTGCACTGTCAGGGGGTCAGTACTGAGGAAGTGATGCACTGTCAGAGGGTCAGTACTGAGGGAGTGCTGCACTGTCAGAGGGTCAGTAGTGAGGGAGTGCTGCACTGTCAGAGGGTCAGTACTGACGGAGTGCTGCCCTGTCAGAGGGTCAGTACTGAGGGAGTGCTGCACTGTCAGAGGGTCAGTACTGAGGGAGTGCTGCACTGTCAGAGGGTCAGTACTGAGGGAGTGCTGCACTGTCAGAGGGTCAGTACTGAGGGAGAGCTGCACTGTCAGAGGGTCAGTACTGAGGGAGTGCTGCACTGTCAGAGGGTTAGTACTGAGGGAGTGCTGCACTGTCAGAGGGTCAGTAGTGAGGGAGTGCTGCACTGTCAGAAGGTCAGTACTGAGGGAGTGCTGCACTGTCAGAGGGTCAATACTGAGGAAGTGCTGCACTGTCAGAGGGTCAGTACTGAGGGAGTGCTGAACTGTCAGAGGGTCAGTACTGAGGGAGTGCTGCACTGTCAGAGGGTCAGTACTGAGGGAGTGCTGCACTGTTAGAGGGTCAGTACTAGGGAGTGCTTCACTGCCAGAGGGTCAGTCCTGAGGGAGCGCTGCACTGTCAGAGGGTCAGTACTGAGGGAGTGCTGCACTGTCAGAGGGTCAGTACTGAGGGAGTGCTGCAGTGTCAGAGGGTCAGTACTGAGAGAGTGCTGCACTGTCAGAGGGACAGTACTGAGGGAGTGCTGCACTGTCAGAGGGTCAGTACTGAGGGAGTGCTGCACTGTCAGAGGGTCAGTACTGAGGGAGTGCTGCACTGTCAGAGGGTCAGCACTGAGGGAGTGCTGCACTGTCAGAGGGTCAGTACTGAGGGAGTGCTGCACTGTCAGAGGGTCAGTACTGAGGGAGTGCTGCACCGTCACAGGGTCAGTACTGAGGGAGTGCTGCACTGTCAGAGGATCAGTACTGAGGCAGTGCTGCACTGTCAGATGCTCAGTACTGAGGGAGTGCTGCACTGTCAGAGGTGAGGACTGAGGGAGGGCTGCACTGTCAGAGGGTCAATACTGAGGGAGTGCTGCACTGTCAGAGGGACAATACTGAGGAGGTGCTGCACTGTCAGAGGGTCAGTGCTCAGGAGGCGCTGAACTGTCAGAGGGTCAGTACTGAGGGAGTGCTGCACTGTCAGAGGGACAGTACTGAGGGAGTGCTACACTCTCAGAGGGTCAGTACTGAGGGAGTGCTGCACTGTCAGAGGGTCAGTACTGAGGGAATGCTGCACTGTCAGAGGGTAAGTACTGAGGGAGTGCTGCACTGTCAGATGGTCAGTACTGTGGGAGTGCTGCATTGTCAGAGGGTCAGTGCTGAGGGAGTGCTGCACTGTCAGAGGGTCAGTACTGAGGGAGTGCTGCACTGTCAGAGGGTCAGTACTGAGGGAGTGCTGCACTGTCAGAGCGTCAGTACTGAGGGAATGCTGCACTGTCAGAGGGTAAGTACTGTGGGAATGCGTCACTGTCAGAGGGTCAGTACTGAGGGAATGCGTCACTGTCAGATGGTCAGTACTGAGGGAGTGCTGCACTGTCAGATGGTCAGTACTGTGGGAGTGCTGCACTGTCAGAGGGTCAGTGCTGAGGGAGTGCTGCACTGTCAGTGGGTCAGTGCTGAGGGAGTGCTGCACTGTCAGGGGGTCAGTACTGAGGGAGTGATGCACTGTCAGGGGGTCTGTACTGAGGGAATGCTGCACTGTCAGAGGGTATGTACTGAGGGAGTTCTGCACTGTCAGAGGGTCAGTACTGAGGGAGTGCTGCACTGTCAGAGGGTAAGTACTGAGGGAGTTCTGCACTGTCAGAGGGTCAGTACTGAGGGAATGCTGCACTGTCAGAGGGTAAGTACTGAGGGAGTTCTGCACTGTCAGAGGGTAAGTACTGAGGGAGTGCTGCATTGTCAGAGGGTCAGTACTGAGGGAGTGCTGCACTGTCAGAGGGTCAGTACCGAGGGAGTGCTGCACTGTCAGAGGGTCAGTACTGAGGGAGTGCTGCACTGTCAGAGGGTCAGTACTGAGGGAGTGCTGCACTGTCAGGGGATCAGTACTGAGGGAGTGCTGCACTGTCAGAGGGTCAGTACTGAGGGAGTGCTGCACTGTCAGGGGATCAGTACTGAGGGAGTTCTGCACTGTCAGAGGGTCAGTACTGAGGGAGTGCTGCACTGTCAGAGGGTCAGTACTGAGGGAGTGCTGCACTGTCAGGGGATCAGTACTGAGGGATTTCTGCACTGTCAGAGGGTCAGTACTGAGGGAGTGCTGCACTGTCAGAGGGACAGTACTGAGGGAGTGCTGCACTGTCAGATTGTGAGGACTGAGGGAGTGCTGCACTGTCATAGGGTCAGTACTGAGGGAGTGCTGCACTGTCAGAGGGTAAGTACTGAGGGAGTGCTGCACTGTCAGAGGGTCAGTACTGAGGGAATGCTGCACTGTCAGAGGGTAAGTACTGAGGGAGTGCTGCACTGTCAGAGGGTCAGTACTGAGGGAATGCTGCACTGTCAGAGGGTAAGTACTGAGGGAGTGCCGCACTGTCAGAGGGTCAGTACTGAGGGAGTGCTGCACTGTCAGAGGGTCAGTAGTGAGGGAGTGCTGCACTGTCAGAGGGTCAGTATTGATGGAGTGCTGCACTGTCAGAGGGTCAGTACTGAGGGAGTGCTGCACTGTCAGAGGGTCAGTACTGAGGGAGTGCTGCACTGACAGAGGGTCAGTACTGAGGGAGTGCTGGACTGACAGAGGGTCAGTACTGAGGGAGTGCTGCACTGTCAGAGGGTCAGTACTGAGGGAGTGCTGCACTTTCAGAGTGTCAGTACTGAGGGAGTGCTGCACTGTCAGGGGGTCAGTACTGAGGGAGTTCTGCACTGTCACTGGGTCAGTACTGAGGGAATGCTGCACTGTCAGAGGGTAAGTACTGAGGGAGTGCTGGACTGTCAGAGGGTCAGTACTGAGGGAGTGCTGCATTGTCAGAGGGTCCATACTGAGGGAGTGCTGCACTGTCAGAGGGTCAGTACTGAGGGAGTGCTGCACTGTCAGAGGGTCAGTACTGAGGGAGTGCTGCACTGTCAGAGGGTCAGTACTGAGGGAGTGCTGCACTGTCAGAGGGTCAGTACTGAGGGAGTGCTGCACTGTCAGGGGGTCAGTACTGAGGATGTGCTGCACTGTCAGAGGGTCAGTACTGAGGGAGTGCTGCACTGTCAGAGGGTCAGTAGTGAGGGAGTGCTGCACTGTCATAGGGTCAGTACTGAGGGAGTGCTGCACTGTCAGAGGGTCAGTACTGAGGGAGTGCTGCACTGTCAGAGGGTCAGTACTGAGGGAGAGCTGCACTGTCAGAGGGTCAGCACTGAGGGAGTGCTGCACTGTCAGAGGGTTAGTACTGAGGGAGTGCTGCACTGTCAGAGGGTCAGTACTGAGGGAGTGCTGCACTGTCAGAAGGTCAGTACTGAGGGAGTGCTGCACTGTCAGAGGGTCAATACTGAGGAAGTGCTGCACTGTCAGAGGGTCAGTACTGAGGGAGTGCTGAACTGTCAGAGGGTCAGTACTGAGGGAGTGCTGCACTGTCAGAGGGTCAGTACTGAGGGAGTGCTGCACTGTCAGAGGGTCAGTATTAGGGAGTGCTGCACTGCCAGAGGGTCAGTCCTGAGGGAGTGCTGCACTGTCAGAGGGTCAGTACTGAGGGAGTGCTGCACTGTCAGAGGGTCAGTACTGAGGGAGTGCTGCAGTGTCAGAGGGTCAGTACTGAGAGAGTGCTGCACTGTCAGAGGGACAGTACTGAGGGAGTGCTGCACTGTCAGAGGGTCAGTACTGAGGGAGTGCTGCACTGTCAGAGGGTCAGTACTGAGGGAGTGCTGCACTGTCAGAGGGTCAGTACTGAGGGAGTGCTGCACTGTCAGAGGGTCAGTACTGAGGGAGTGCTGCACTGTCAGAGGGTCAGTACTGAGGGAGTGCTGCACCGTCACAGGGTCAGTACTGAGGGAGTGCTGCACTGTCAGAGGATCAGTACTGAGGCAGTGCTGCACTGTCAGAGGCTCAGTACTGAGGGAGTGCTGCACTGTCAGAGGTGAGGACTGAGGGAGGGCTGCACTGTCAGAGGGTCAATACTGAGGGAGTGCTGCACTGTCAGAGGGACAATACTGAGGAGGTGCTGCACTGTCAGAGGGTCAGTGCTCAGGAGGCGCTGAACTGTCAGAGGGTCAGTACTGAGGGAGTGCTGCACTGTCAGAGGGACAGTACTGAGTGAGTGCTGCACTGTCAGAGGGTCAGTGCTGAGGGAGTGCTGCACTGTCAGAGGGTCAGTGCTGACGGAGTGCTGCACTGTGAGATGGTCAGTACTGAGGGAGTGCTGCACTGTCAGAGGGTCAGTACTGAGGGAGTGCTGCACTGTCAGAGGGTCAGTACTGAGGGAATGCTGCACTGTCAGAGGGTAGGTACTGAGGTAGTGCTGCACTGTCAGAGGGTCAGTACTGAGGGAATGCGTCACTGTCAGAGGGTCAGTACTGATGGAGTGCTGCACTGTCAGATGGTCAGTACTGTGGGAGTGCTGCACTGTCAGAGGGTCAGTACTGAGGGAGTGCTGCACTGTCAGAGGGTCAGTACTGAGGGAGTGCTGCACTGTCAGTGGGTCAGTACTGAGGGAGTGCTGCACTGTGAGATGGTCAGTGCTCAGGAGGCGCTGCACTGTCAGAGGGTCAGTACTGAGGGAGTGCTGCACTGTCAGAGCGTCAGTACTGAGGGAGTGCTGCACTGTCAGAGCGTCAGTACTGAGGGAGTGCTGCACTGTCAGAGGGTCAGTACTGAGGGAGTGCTGCACTGTCAGAGCGTCAGTACTGAGGGAGTGCTGCACTGTCAGAGCGTCAGTACTGAGGGAGTGCTTCACTGTCAGAGCGTCAGTACTGAGGGAGTGCTGCACTGTCAGAGGGTCAGTACTGAGGAAGTGCTGCACTGTCAGAGGGTCAGTACTGAGGGAGCACTGTGCTGTCAGAAGCTCTGTTGGGACTCTGCGCCTTATTGAAGGTGACAGGACAGCTTGTGAGAGCAGTGATGGAAGAGCGTGGCCGAAGGGCCTGTTTCTGCACTGTAGGGTTCTATGCTGGTTCTATATGCAGGGTAGAATAGGTGTAGGGTGATGTGGCGGCCCGGGCTCGTTGGGCCGAAGGGCCTGTTTCCCGTGCTGGATTGTTCTTTGTTCTTTGTTATCCGTACCTAGAGCACTGGTTCAATCTCAGAGGATTGCTTCCATTCCTATGTTCCACTCTTTGGGAAGGATGTGAAGGAGTCGGAGTGAGTGCAGAGGAGATTGGGACGCATGGTTTCAGAGATGAGGAACTTCCGTTATGAGGATAGATTGGAGAGAGTCGGGACTGTTTTCCTGGAGAAGAGAAGACTGAGAGGAGATAGGCTAGTGATGTTCAGGGACATTAAGGAGAACCTGTTTGCTGCTGTCGAGGCCGGGAATCAGAGTTGGTGAATTGGTGAAAGGAGCAATGGACGTGAGGAGAACGTTCTCACCCAGTGAGTGGTTAGAATCATAGAACCATAGAAACCCTTCAGCGCAGAAAGAGGCCCTTCGGCCCATCGAGTCTGCACCAAACACAATCCCACCCAGGCCCTACCCCCATATCCCTACAAATCATACCCACTAATCCCTTTAACGTACACAACTCTGGACACTAAGGGGCAATTTTAGCATGGCCAATCAACCTAACCCACACATCTTTGGACTGTGGGAGGAAACTGGAGCACCCGGAGAAAACCCACGCAGACACGGGTAGAATGAACAAACTCCACACAGATAGTGACCCGAGGCCGGAATTGAACCCAGGTCCCTGGCGCTGTGAGGCAGCAGTGTTAACCAGCTGTGCCAAAGGTGAAATCTGAATCCAATAATCTGGAATTAAAAGTCTCATGAAATCCATTGTTGATTGTTGTAAAGACCATCTGCTTCACCAGTGTCCTTTCAACAAAAACATCACCCCAACTTGAAACCTTCACAGATGTTGCTGCACCTGCTGAATATTTCCACTGTCGTAGAACATTCTGGAAGTTTTTGTATTTTATCCAAGGACCCTGTCCCTTAAAAGGTTAAATTTTAAACAATTAAATTACAGGATGTGGGTGTCGCTGGCTAGGCCAATATTCATCTCCCATCCCTAAATGCCTCTTGAGAAGGTGATGGTGAGCTGCTGCCTTCTTGAATCGTCCGCAGTCCCGGAGGTGTAGGTACACCCACGGTGCTGTTAGGGAGGGAGTAAAAGGGTTTTGACACAGTGACAGTGTGTCTATATGTGCATGTATCTGAACATGTGTGTGTCTATATGTATACATATCTGAACCTGTCTGTGTCTATATGTGTATGGTCTGAGTCTGTGCGTGTTGATATGTGTATGTGTCTGAGTCTGTGTTTGTCTATATGTGTATGTATCTGAACCTGTGTGCCTATATGTATATGTATCTGAACCTGCATGTGTCTCTATGTGTATGTATCTGAACCTGTATGTGTCTATATGTGTATGTATCTGAGCCTGTGTGTCTCTATGTGTGTATGTATCTGAGCCTGTTTGTGTATGTATCTGGGTCTGTGTGTGTCTATATGTGTATGTATCTGGGTCTGTGTGTCTCTATATGTGTACGTATCTGAGTGTGTGTATGTCTATATGTGTACATATCTGACCTTGTGTTTCTCTATATGTGTATACATCTGAGCCTGTGTGTGTGTCTGTATGTGTCTGTATCTGGGTCTGTGTGTGTCTATATGTGTATGTGTCTCAGTCTGTTTGTGTCTATATGTGTGTGCATCTGAGCCTGTGCATGTCAACATGTGTTTGTATCTGGGTCTGTATGTGTCTATATGTGTGTGCATCTGAGCCTGTGCATGTCAACATGTGTTTGTATCTGGGTCTGTATGTGTCTATGTGTTTGTGCATCTGAGCCTGTGTGAGTCTATATGTGTATGTATCTGGGTCTGTGCGTGTCTATATGTGTATGTGTCTGGGTCTATGTGCATCTATGTGTATGGTTCTGTGTGTGCATCTGAGCGTGTGTGTGTCTGTATGTGTATGTACCTGGGTCTGTGTGTGTCTACATGCCTATATATCTGATCCTGTGTTGTCTACATGTGTACATATCTGAGCCTGTATGTGTCCATATGTAAATGTATCTGATCCTATGTTGTCTATATCTACATATCTGAGCCTGTATGTCTACACGCATATATATCTGAGCCTGTGTGTGTGTATATGTGTGAGCCTGTGTATGTATATGTATGCATCTGAGGCTGCGTGTGTATGTTTGTGTGTATCTGAACCTGTGTGTGTCCATATGTGTTAGCCTGTTTATATGTGTGGCTGTGTGTGAGAGTGTGTGTGTGTGTGTGTGAGAGAGAGAATGTGTGTGAATGTCAGTGTATGAGTGTGAGTGACAGAGTGTGTGAGAACGT
Organism: Prionace glauca; assembly: GCA_037974335.1. Classification (NCBI taxonomy): domain Eukaryota; kingdom Metazoa; phylum Chordata; class Chondrichthyes; order Carcharhiniformes; family Carcharhinidae; genus Prionace; species Prionace glauca. The sequence continues at coordinate 379,041 of JBBMRE010000068.1, forward strand.
GTGTGTTTGTGTGTGAGTGTGTGTGTGTGAGTGTGTGTGAAAACTGTGTGTGTGTGTGAGAGAGAGAGTGTGAGAGTGTGTATGAGACAACGTGTGTGTGAGAGAATGTCAGTGTGAGTTTTTTTTTACTTGTGGGACATGGGCATCCCCTGGCTGGGCCGGTATTTATTGTCCTTCCCTTGTTGCCCTTGGAGGGCAGTTGAGACTCAACCACATTGCTGTGGGTCTGGGTGCTGTAGGCCAGACCAGGTAAGGACGGCAGATTTCCTTCGAATCAGAGGGGGACCAATATCCTGGGGGTAAATTTGCTAAGGTTATGCAGGGAGGTTTAAATTGATTCGGAGGGGGGGTGGGATCCTGAGTAGAGGGGTTGAAAGTGAGGGGGGCATAGATGGGAACTGCAATGCACAGCATCGCAGGGGTGGGGCGGAGTAGGGTTTGAAATGCGTATACTTTAATGCGAGGAGTATTCGCAATAAAGTGGATGAACTTGCAGCGTGGATCAGTACCTGGGACTTCGATGTTGTGGCCATTTCAGAGACATGGATAGAGAAGGGTCAGGAATGGATGTTGCAGGTCCCGGGGTACAAATGCTTTAGTCGGAGTAGAGAAGGAGGTAGGAGGGGGGGTGGGGTAGCATTATTGGTCAGGGATTGTATCACAGTGTCAGAGAGGAAGTTTGATGAGGACTTGTCTGTTGAGGTAGTATGGGCGGAGATTAGAAATAGGAGAGGAGAGGTCACCCTGTTGGGAGTCTTTTATAGACCTCCTAAAGGTTCTAGAGAGGTTGAGGAAAGGATTGCGGAGACGATCCTGGTTAGGAGTGAAAGTAATAGGGTAATTGTTATGGGGGATTTTAACTTTACTAATATTGATTGGAATTGCTCGTTAGAGGGGTCAGTTTTTGTACAATGCATGCAGGAAGGTTTTTTGACTCAGTATGTAGATAGGTCAACTAGAGGTGAGGCTATATTGGATTTGGTGCTGGGAAATGAGCCAGACCAGGTGCTAGACTTGGAAGTTGGGGTGCATTTTGGTGATAGTGACCACAATTCGATTACGTTCACCTTAATGATGGAAAGGGATAGGCATGAACCTCGGGTCAGTAGTTTTACCTGGGGCAAGGGTAATTATGAGGCTATTAGGAGAGAATTAGGAAGCATAGGTTGGACTAGGAAATTACAGGGACTGGGAACGTCTGAAATGTGGAGTTTTTTCAAGGAGCAGCTACTGCGAGTCCGTGATAGGTATGTCCCTGTCAGGCAAGGAGGAATTGTAATGAGGCGGGTAGAATTAGGGACTTTGCGGTGAAGGATCCTCTTGGAGAGAGTGATCATTGTCTGGTGGAGTTTCTGGTGCAGATGGAGGAGGAGAAAGCGGGTTCCCAGACATGCGTCCTTTGTTTGAATAGAGGGGAGTATGGTAGGATGAGAGAAGAATTGGCGAATGAGGACTGGGGGAGTGCGTTGGAAGGTAGGTCTGCTGAGGAGCAGTGGAGGATCTTTAAGGAGATCTTTCTTGGTGCTCAGCAGAAATTTATTCTGATGGTTAAAAAGGACAGTAGGAGGAGAGGTAATAAGCCGTGGATAACGAAGGAGGTGAAGGAAAGTGTTAAATTAAAAGCGGAGGAGTTTAGAGTAGCTAAGAGCAGTGGGCGAGAAGAGGATTGGGAAAGGTTTAAATGTCAACAAAGATTGACAAAGAAGTTGATAAAGGAGGGTAGGAGAAGCTATGAGGCTGGGCTAGCACTTAATATAAAAAAGGATAGCAAGAGTTTTTATAAATATATAAAAAGGAAGAGGCTGGCTAAACGTTGGTCCTTTAGAGGATGAGAAAGGGGAGCTAGTGGTAGGGGATGGGGATATGGCTAAGGTCTTGAATAACTTTTTTGTTTCTGTCTTCACGGAGGAGGACGTGAATAATTTGCCGGGTGTTAGCGATGGAAAGGTGGTAGGACTGGAGGGTCTTAATGACATTACTGTTACTAGAGAGGTGGTGCTCGACAGACTGGAGGGGCTGATTGTGGACAAGTCCCCAGGACCGGATGGAATGCATCCGAGGGTTCTGAAAGAAATGGCGGAGGTGATAGTGGATGCATTGGTGGTTATTTTCCAGACGTCGCTGGATTCCGGGGAAGTGCCGGAAGATTGGAAAACGGCTAATGTTACGCCGTTGTTTAAGAAGGGTGCCAGGCAAAAGGCGGGGAATTATAGGCCGGTTAGTTTAACGTCTGTGGTAGGTAAAATGTTAGAATCTGTCATTAAGGAGGAAATAGCGAGGCATCTTGAGGGGAATTGCTTGATAGGGCGGACGCAACACGGTTTCATTAAAGGGAAGTCGTGTCTGACAAATTTACTGGAGTTCTACGAGGATGTGTCTAGGGCAGTGGATGGAGGAGAGCCGGTGGATGTGGTCTTTCTGGATTTTCAGAAGGCGTTTGACAAGGTACCTCACAAGAGGTTATTGCAGAAGGTCAGGGGACATGGAGTTGGGGGTAGGGTGTTAGCGTGGATAGAGGATTGGTTGTCAAATAGGAGGCAGAGAGTGGGGGTCAATGGGTGCTATTCGGATTGGCAGTTGGTGACTAGTGGGGTGCCCCAGGGGTCGGTGCTGGGGCCTCAGCTATTTACCATTTATATAGATGATCTGGAGGAGGGAACCGAGTGCAGGGTGTCGAAATTTGCTGATGACACCAAGATTGGGGGAAAGGCAAATTGTGCGGAGGGTGTGGAGAGTCTGCAGAAGGATCTAGATAGGCTGGGCGAATGGGCCAGGAAATGGCAAATGGAATTTAATGTTGGCAAGTGTGAGGTGGTCCACTTTGGTGGGAATAATGGTAGGAAGGACTATTACTTACGTGGCGAAAAACTGCAGCAGGCGACGGTGCAGAGGGACCTCGGGGTCCTTGTGCATGAGTCGCAAAAACTCAGCTTGCAGGTGCAGCAGGTGGTCAGGAAGGCGAATGGGATGCTGGCCTTCATAGCGAGGGGGATTGAATATAAAAGTAGGGAGGTCTTGCTGCAGCTGTATAGGGCATTGGTGAGGCCGCAGCTGGAGTACTGTGTGCAGTTTTGGGCGCCGCACCTGCGCAAGGATATTTTGGCCCTGGAGGGAGTGCAGAGGAGGTTTACTAGGCTGATACCAGAGTTGAGGGGATTGAGCTATGAGGAGAGGCTGAATAAACTAGGCTTGTACTCATTAGAGTTTAGAAGAATGAGGGGAGATCTCATTGAGACGTATAAGATGATGAATGGGATGGATAGGATAGAGGTGGAGAGACTCTTCCCGCTCAAAAAAGACAGTAGGACTAGGGGGCACAGCCTCAAGATAAAGGGGGGGCGGTTTAGAACAGAGTTGAGGAGGAACTTCTTCACTCAAAGGGTGGTGAATCTCTGGAATTCTCTGCCCGTTGAAGTGGTGGAGGCTGCCTCGCTAAATATTTTTAAGACGCGGGTTGATGGGTTTTTGATAAGAGAAGGGATTAAGGGTTATGGGGAGAGGGCGGGAAGGTGGAACAGAGCCACGACAGATCAGCCATGATCTTATTGAATGGCAGGGCAGGCTCGAAGGGCTGGATGGCCTACTCCTGCTCCTATTTCTTATGTTCTTATGTTATGTTCTTAATTGGTAGGGCTAGGGAACCGTGGTGCACCAAAAAAGTTTTCTCGTTGGTTAAGAGGAAAAAGGAGGCTTATGTTCGGATGAGACATGTGGGCTCAGGTAGTGCATTAGAAAACTTTAGATTGGCTAGGAGGGAGTTGAAGAGTGAGCTAAGAAGGACTAAAAGAGGACATGAGAAGACGTTGGCTGATAGGGTTAAGGAGAATCCTAAGGCGTTCTATAGGTATGTCAAGAACAGAAGGTTGGTTAGGGCAAGATTAGGGCCAGTTATAGACAGCAGAGGGAAGTTGTGTATGGAACCGGAGGAGATTGGAGAGGCATTGAACCAATATTTCTCTTTGGTGTTCACGCAGGGGGACATGGATATAGCTGAGGAGGACACTAGATTGCGGGGGAGTAGAATTGACAGTGTTGTAGTTGATAAGGAGGATGTGCTAAATATTCTGGAGGGTCTGAAAATAGATAAGTCCCCTGGTCCGGATGGGATTTACCCCAGGATTCTCTGGGAGGCAAGAGAAGTGATTGCAGAGCCTCTGGCTCTGATCTTCAGGTCGTCGTTGGCCTCTGGTATAGTACCGGAAGATTGGAGGTTAGCGAATGTTGTCCCATTGCTTAAGAAGGGGAACAGAGACTTCCCCGGGAATTATAGAGCGGTGAGTCTCACTTCTGTTGTGGGCAAGGTTTTAGAAAAAATTATTCGGGACAGGATTTATAGTTATTTGGAGTGTAATGAATTGATTGGAGATAGTCAGCATGGTTTTGTGGCGGGTAGGTCGTGCCTTACTAACCTAATTGAGTTTTTTGATAAAGTGACCAAAGAGGTGGATGGGGGTAAGGCAGTGGACATGGTGTATATGGATTTTAGTAAGGTGTTTGATAAGGTTCACCATGGTAGGCTTCTGCAGAAAATGCAGGTGTATGGGATTGGCTTCTGCAGAAAATGCAGGTGATCTAGGGAATTGGATCAGGAATTGGCTAGCGGATAGGAGGCAGAGGGTGGTGGTTGATGGTAAATATTCATCATGGAGTTCGAGTGGTGTGCCTCAGGGAACTGTTTTGGGGCCACTGCTGTTTGTAATTTTTATTAATGATCTGGATGAGGGTATAGTTGGGTGGATTAGTAAATTTGCTGATGACATCAAAGTCGGAGGTGTGGTAGATTGTGAGGAAGGGTGTCATAGTTTGCAGGAAGACTTAGACAGGTTGCAGAGCTGGGCTGAGAGGTGGCGGATGGAGTTTAATGCGGAGAAGTGTGAGGTAATTCACTTTGGTAGGAATAACAGATGTGTCGAGTATAGGGCTAACGGGAGGACTTTGAATAGTGTGGATGAGCAGAGGGATCTAGGTGTATGTGTACATAGATCCCTGAAAGTTGGAATCAAGTAGATAAGGTTGTTAAGAAGGCATACGGTGTCTTGGCGTTTATTGGTAGGGGGATTGAATTTAGGAGTCGCAGCGTCATGTTGCAACTGTACACAACTCTGGTGCGGCCACACTTGGAGTTTTGTGTGCAGTTCTGGTCCCCACATTACAGGAAGGATGTGGAGGCTTTGGAGAAGTTGCAGAGGAGGTTTACCAGGATGTTGCCTGGTATGGAGGGGAGGTCCTATGAGGAGAGATTGAGGGATTTGGGGTTGTTTTCGCTGGAAAGAAGGAGGCTAAGAGGGGATCTTATTGAAACATATAAGATGATTAGAGGTTTAGATAGGGTGGATAGTGATAGCCTTTTTCCTCTGATGGAGAAATCTAGCACGAGGGGGCATGACTTTAAATTAAGGGGTGGTAGTTATAGCACGGATGTCAGGGGTAGGTTCTTTACCCAGAGGGTGGTGAGGGACTGGAATGCCCTGCCAGCTGCAGTTGTAAATGCACCTAGTTTGGGGGCGTTTAAGAGATCCGTGGATAGGTTTATGGACAAAAAGGGATTGGTTTAGGCTAGTGGGTCATTGTTTTTGTAACTGGTCGGCGCAACATCGTGGGCCGAAGGGCCTGTTCTGCGCTGTAATGTTCTATGTTCTATGTTCCCTAAATGACATTAGTGAACTAGAGGGGTTTTTCCAACAATCGGCAATGGTTTCATGGTTATCAGTAGATTCTTAACTCCAGATTTTTGATATATTGAATTCAAATTCCACCATCTTCCGTGGATCCTCAGATCATTAGTTGAATTTTTGGATTAATAGTCTAGTGATAAAACCACTAGGCCATTGCGTGTGTAAGAGAGAGCGCATGTGTGTGAGAGAGTATGTTTGTGTGTGTGTATGTGAGAGTGTGTGTGTGTATGCATGTGTGTGAGAGAGAGTGTGTGTGTGAGAGGGAGTATGTGTGTGAGAGGGAGTATGTGTGTGAGAGGGAGTATGTGTGTGAGAGGGAGTATGTGTGTGAGAGAAAGAGTGTGTGTGGTGAGAGTGTGTGTGGTGAGAGTGTGTGTGTGTGAGAGTGTGTGTGTGTGAGAGTGTGTGTGTGTGAGAGTGTGTGTGTGTGAGTGTGTGTGTGTGAGAGTGTGTGTGTGAGAGAGTGTGTGTGTGAGAGAGTGTGTGTGTGAGAGAGTGTGTGTGTGAGAGAGTGTGTGTGTGTGAGAAAGAGTATGTGAGTGTGTGAGAGAGAGTGTGTGAATGTGTGAGAGAGAGTGTGTGAATGTGTGAGAGAGAGTGTGTGTGTGTGTGTGTGAGAAAGAGTATGTGTGTGTGTGTGAGTATGTGTATGTGTGAAAGAGAGTGCGTGTGTGAAAGAGAGTGTGTGTGTGTGAGAGAGAGTGTGTGTGTGTGAGAGAGAGTGTGTGTGTGTGAGAGAGAGTATGTGTGTGTGAGAAAGAGTATGTGTGTGTGTGTGAGTATGTGTGTGTGAGAAAGAGTATGTGTGTGTGTGAGTATGTGTGTGTGTGAAAGAGAGTGTGCGTGTGTGAAAGAGAGTGTGCGTGTGTGAAAGAGTGTGTGTGTGTGAGAGAGAGTATGTGTGTGTGAGAAAGAGTATATGTGTGTGTGAGTATGTGTGTGTGAGAGAGAGTATGTGTGTGTGTGAGTATGTGTGTGTGAGAGAGAGTATGTGTGTGTGAGAAAGAGTATGTGTGTGTGAAAGAGAGTGTGTGTGTGTGAGAAAGAGTATGTGTGTGTGAGAAAGAGTATGTGTGTGTGTGTGAGTATGTGTGTGTGTGAGAGAGAATGTGTGTGTGAGAAATAGTATGTGTGTGTGTGAGTATGTGTGTGAGAAAGAGTATGTGTGTGTGTATGTGTGAGTATGTGTGTGTGTGTGAGAGAGAGTGTGTGTGTGTGAGTGTATGTGTGTGCCTGTGAGGTGAAAGAGAGTGTATGTGTGTCTGTGTGAGAGAGAGAGTGAGTGTGTATGATTGTGTGTGTGGGAGAATGTGTGTGCGTGTGTGTGTGTGTGTGTGTGTGAGGTAGAGTGTGTTTGTGTGACAGAGTGTGAGTGCATGCGAGTATGTGTGCGTGAGACTGAATGTGTGATTGTGTGAGAGAATGTGTGTGTGTATGAGTGTGTGTGTGTGTGAGATTGTGTGAGTTTGTGAGAGAATGTGTGCATGATTGTGTGTGAGTGACTGTGTGATTGTGAGTGTGTGAGTGAGCAGCTTGCAGGTGCAGCAGGTGGTCAGGAAGGCGAATGGGATGCTGGCCTTCATAGCGAGGGGGATTGAATATAAAAGTAGGGAGGTCTTGCTGCAGCTGTATAGGGCATTGGTGAGGCCGCAGCTGGAGTACTGTGTGCAGTTTTGGGCGCCGCACCTGCGCAAAGATATTTTGGCCCTGGAGGGAGTGCAGAGGAGGTTTACTAGGCTGATACCGGAGTTGAGGGGATTGAGCTATGAGGAGAGGCTGAATAAACTAGGCTTGTACTCGTTGGAGTTTAGAAGAATGAGGGGAGATCTCATTGAGACGTATATGATGAATGGGATGAATAGGATAAAGGTGGAGAAACTCTTCCCGCTCAAAAAAGACAGTAGGACTAGGGGGCACAGCCTCAAGGTAAAGGGGGGGCGGTTTTAGAACGGAGTTGAGGAGGAACTTCTTCACTCAAAGGCTGGAGAATCTCTGGAATTCTCTACCTGTTGAAGTGGTGGAGGCTGCCTCGCTAAATATTTTCAAGAAGCGGGTTGATGAGTTTTTGATAAGAGAGGGGATTAAGGGTTATGGGGAGAGGGCCGGAATGTAGAACTGAGCCACGACAGATCAGCCATGATCTTATTGAATGGCGGGGCAGGCTTGAAGGGCCAGATGGCCTACTCCTGCTCCTATTTCTTATGTACTTATGTTCTTATCATGTGTATCTGAGAGTTTGGGTGACACTGTGTGTGTGTGTGTGTGTGTGTGTGTGTGTGTGTGAGAGCATGTGTGTGTGAGAGAGTGTTTGTGAATTTGTGTGTATGGTTGTGTGTGTCTATGCAAGTGTGAGTTTGTGTGTGCGTATATACCTGTGTGAGAGTGTGAGTGTGAAAGTATGAGTGTGAGAGTGCAAACGTGAGATTGTGTGTGTGTGAGAGAGAGTTTGGGTATTTAGAATAATTATTTTTTCTTATTTAACATTGCATCTTTGCCTCAGTCATTGACCAGTCTGGTTTTATAAGAAACCAATATCGCGCTGTTTATTGAAGAAAGCTGGTTATTGAATGTTTACTCTGAGATTTATAGATAAAGCACAGATTTAGTCATATCTGGAGAATCAGTTAAATATATTAGTCACCTGTGAAGTATTGGAACTAGACCCTGCACTCCTCCCATCTCGACAAAACAGCTATTTTTGTACCATGGTGAGTTTGCAACTGACAGGTGGTTACGGAGTAAGAGAGGTGGTTAGATAGAACTTGCCACAAATTTAAGATGGAGTAGTAGAGAGAGAGAGACAAACTGAGAGTTAGAAACTGGAAGATTTTGGATGGAAACACTCACAGGCAAGAAGCCATCGTGAACTCCTTCCTTCCGGCTGGTTTTTTTTTTTTACCCCTTTATTCCAATCTAATCAAGTCAAATTAAACCCAATTCAGAGTCCCAACAAGTTGGGACATTCCCGATCCAAGCTGACAAGACAGGTCTCCTGTCTTGGGCTTGATCTACATGATCCAAGCTGACTGGAGTAGGAGTAGCTCCTCCTCCAGGGCTTGATCTAATTTGCATCTTAGCCAAAAGGCCGAGATGCTGGTTTAAAAAATTGCTTCAAAAGAAGCTGAATTGCAACCCAATGACTTCAATCAAGTGCAGCATGTTGACCCTACACTTGATCAACACTAACAGACTACACTTGATCTTAGCCAAAAGGCCACAGAGTGATAGATTAGCAGCCACTCTGTTCTGCCATCCCCCTGTTGACCAAAGAAGTTCTGAATCACCACAAATTTTCCATGGAGCTTGAGGCAGCATCAGCCAATTGTAAGGGAAGCCACCTAGGCAAGACAGCCAATCGGCTTGTTGGCTGCCCAGTGATTGACAGCTGTTGAGATGTCAATCACAACAGGGCAGGTGAGGAGGCTGGCCAATGGCAGGTAACCAGCAAGTTGGCACAACCAATGACAGGAGGTTACCTGGGCAGCCAGGGGTGGAGCCTAGCCAGGTGTGGTGGGGCCCCGAGGCTGAGGTGGGTCAGAGCAGGGAGAGCAATGGCTGTAAACAGGAGCTGGCTGATTTACTGCAGGCAACAGGCTTCCAACTGGGCCTTGGTACTGGCCTTACTGGCAAAGTACGGTGAGTAACTGGTGGATCAGAGTTAGACTGCAACAGGAGCAGCCTGGAGAACGAGAGGCTGAAACAAGAGGGGCAAAAGAAAGAAAGAAAGGAAGGGGGAGGTGTGGAAGAGAGAGAAAAAAAAAGAAAGAAAGAAAGAGGTGAGGGGCGAGAGAGGGAGAAAGGGAGGGAAAGAAAGAGGTGAGGGGAAAGAGAGTGAGAGGGAGAGAAAAAGGTGAATGGGAAGAGAGAGAGAGAAAGAGGTGAGGGGGAAGAGAGAGAGAAAGAGGTGAGGGGGAAGAGAGAAAGAGGTGAGGGGGAAGAGAGAGAGAGAAAGAGGTGAGGGGGAAGAGAGAGAGAGAGAGAAAGAGGTGAGGGGGAAGAGAGAGAGAGAGAAAGAGGTGAGGGGGAAGAGAGAGAGAGAGAAAGAGGTGAGGGGGAAGAGAGAGAGAGAAAGAGGTGAGGGGGAAGAGAGAGAGAGAAAGAGGTGAGGGGGAAGAGAGAGAGAGAGAAAGAGGTGAGGGGGGAGAGAGAGAGAGAGAAAGAGGTGAGGGAGAGAGAGAGAAAGAGGTGAGGGAGAGAGAGAGAAAGAGGTGAGGGGGAGAGAGAGAGAGAGAAAGAGGTGAGGGGGAAGAGAGAGAGAAAGAGGTGAGGGGGAAGAGAGAGAGAAAGAGGTGAGGGGGAAGAGAGAGAGAAAGAGGTGAGGGGGAAGAGAGAGAGAAAGAGGTGAGGGGGAAGAGAGAGAGAAAGAGGTGAGGGGGAAGAGAGAGAGAAAGGTGAGGGGGAAGAGAGTGAGAGAGAAAGAGGTGAGGGGGAAGAGAGAGAGAGAAAGAGGTGAGGGGGAAGAGAGAGAGGTGAGGGGGATGAGAGAGAGAAAGAGGTGAGGGGGGAGAGAGAGAGAGAGAAGAGGTGAGGGGGGAGAGAGAGAGAGAGAGAGAGGTGAGGGGGAGAGAGAGAGAGAGAGAAAGAGGTGAGGGGGGAGAGAAAGAGGTGAGGGGGGAGAGAGAGAGAGAGAAAGAGGTGAGGGGGGAGAGAGAGAAAGAGGTGAGGGGGGAGAGAGAGAAAGAGGTGAGGGGGAGAGAGAGAGAGAGAAAGAGGTGAGGGGGGAGAGAGAGAGAGAGAAAGAGGTGAGGGGGGAGAGAGAAAGAGGTGAGGGGGAGAGAGAGAGAGAAAGGTGAGGGGGAGAGAGAGAGAGAGAAAGAGGTGAGGGGGGGGAGAGAGAGAGAGAGAAAGAGGTGAGGGGGAGAGAGAGAGAAAGAGGTAATGGAGGAGAGAGAGAGAAAGAGGTGAGGGGGGAGAGAGAGAGAAAGAGGTGAGGGGGGAGAGAGAGAGAAAGAGATGAGGGGGGAGAGAGAGAGAAAGAGGTGAGGGGGGAGAGAGAGAGAGAGAAAGAGGTGAGGGGAGAGAGAGAGAGAAAGAGGTGAGGGGGAGAGAGAGAGAGGTGAGGGGAAGAGAGGTGAGAGAAGAGGTGAGCGGGAGAGAGTGAGAGTGAGGGGGAGAGAGAGAGTTGAGGGGGAGAGAGAAGAGGTGGGGGGAGGAGTGAGAGAGAAGAGGTGAGGGGGAGAGAGAGGGTGTTGTGGTTGTGGTGTGGGGGGTGTTGTGTGTGGTGTTTGTGGTGTGGGGGTTGTGTGAGATTGGTGGGGTGGGGGTGTGTGTTTGTGGTGTGGGGGGTGTGTGTGTTTGGGTGGGGGGTGAGAGAGATTGAGGGTGTGGGGGGTGTGTGTGTTAGTGGTGTGGGGGGTGTGAGAGTTTGGGTGGGGGGTGTGTGTTTGTGTGGGGGTGTGAGTGTTTGTGGTGTGGGGGTTGTGTGGTTTGTGGGGTGGGGTTGTGTTTGTGGGTGGGGGTGTGTGTTTGTGGGTGTGGGGGTTGGTGTGTTTGTGGGGTGGGGGTTGTGTGTTTGTGGGGTGGGGTTGTGTGTTGTGTGTGGGGTTGTGTTTGTGGGGTGGGGTTTGTGTGTGTTTGTGGTGGGGGTTGTGTTTGTGGGTGGGGGTTGTGTGTGTTTGGTGGTGTGGGTGTGTGTGTTTGTGGTGAGGGGTTGAGAGTGAATGAGGTGAGGGGGGTGAGTTGAGGAGGGGGTGGTGTGTGTTGTGGGGTGTGTGTGGTGTTGGGGGGTTGTGGTGTGGGGTTGTGTGTGAGTTAGTGGGGTGGGGGTTGTGTGTGTGTGAAGGTGAGGGGGAGAGAGAGAGAAAGAGGTGAGGGGGATGAGTGAGAAGTGGTGAGGGGGGATGTGAGAGAGATGTGGTGGGGTGAGGTGTGTGTGAGGGGTGGGGGGTGAGGGAAGAGAGAGGGTGAGGGTGTGGTGGTGTGGGGTGGGGGTTGTGAGAGTTTGTGGGGTGGGGGTTGTGTGTTGAGGTGAGGGGGTAGAGAGAGTGAGAGATTGAGGTGAGGGGGGTAGGAGAGAGGTGAGGGGTAGAGAGAGTGAAGGGGTGGGGTGGAGAGATTGTGGTGAGGGGGTTGTGAGTGTGTGAGTGGTGTGGGGTGAGAGAAGAGGTGAGGGGGTGGTAGAGAGAGAGAAAGAGGTGAGGGGGTTGAGAGAGAAGAGGTGAGGGGGTTGAGGGAGAAGAGTGTGAGGGGGTAGAGAGAGAAGAGGTGAGGGGTGGGAGAGAGAGTGTGAGGGTGAGGGGGTGAGAGAGAGTGGGTGAGGGGGTGTGTGGGGTGAGAGTGTGTTTGTGGGGTGAGGGGTGAGAGAGAAAGAGGTGAGGGGGAAGAGAGAGAAAGAGGTGAGGGGGTGAGAGTGAGAGAGGTGAGGGGGTTTGTGGGGTTGTGGGGTTGGGTGGGGTGGTTGTGGTGAGGGGAGGAGAGAGTGAGGGTGTGGGGGAGTGTGTGTGTTGTGTGGTGGGGGGGTGTGTTAGTGGGTGGGGGTTGTTGTGAGGGGGTGGGTGGTGTGTGTGGTGGGGGTTGTGTTGTGGGTGGGTAGAGTGTGAGGGGTGTGTTGGGGGTGGGGGTGTGTTTGTGGTGTGGGGGTGTGTGTTTGTGGTGTGGGGGTGTGTGTTGTGGTGTGGGGGTTGTGTTTGTGTGTAGAGGTGAGGGGGTGTGAGAGTAGTGGTGAGGGGGTGAGAGAGTGGGGGTGAGAGGTGAGGGGGTGTGGATGAGGTGAGGGGAGAGTGAAGAGGTGTGGGGGTGTGAGAGTGGTGTGGGGGAGTGTGAAGAGGTGAGGGGGGAGTGTGTTGTGGGTGGTGGGGGGTGTGTTGTTTGTGGTGAGGGGAGTTGAGGTGAGGGGGTGGTGTGATGTGTGGGGGGTGGTGAGTGGTGTGGTGGTGTGGAGGGTGTGGGGAGAGAGAAGAGGTGAGGGGGAGTTGTGTTAGTGGTGGGGTTGTGGGGTGTGTGGGTGTGTGGTTTGTGGGGGGGGGTGTGTGTTGTTGTGGTGGGGTGGGGGTTGTGGGTGGGGGTGTGTGTTTGTGGTGTGGGGGTGTGTGTTTGTGGTGTGGGGGGTGTGTTTGTGGGTGTGGGTGGTGTTGGTGTGGTGTGTGGTGGGGGTGTGAGAGGTGTTGGTGGGGGGAGAGTGTTTGGTGGAGGGGGTGTGATGGGTGTGTGGGGAGTGAGGGGGTGTGGGGGTTGGTGTGGGTGTGTGGGTGTGGGTGTGTTGAGGAAGAGGTGAGGGGGAGAGAAGTGGTGAGGGGGAGTGAGAGAGTTGAGGGGTGTGTTGTGGTGAGGGGGAGAGAGAAGAGGTGAGGGGGGGAAGAGGTGATGGGGAGAGAGAAGAAGGTGAGGGGGATGAGAGAAAGAGGTGAGGGGAGGAGAGAGAAAGAGGTGAGGGGGAGAGAGAAGAGGTGAGGGGGAGAGAGAGAGAGGAGAGAGAGTAGAGGGGAAGAGAGAGAGAGGAGAAGAAGGTGAGGGGAGAGGGGAGAGAGGAGAGAGTGGAAGAGGTGAGGGGAAGAGAGAGAGAGAGTGAAAGAGGTGAGGGGAGAGAGAGAGAGAAGAGGTGAGAAGAGTGAAGTGAGGGGAGAAG